>CABFWB010000134.1:238261-312944 GCA_902151455.1 Timema bartmani | reverse complement strand
AAAAAATGTTAATTGACGCATCAGACCGGAGCCCTTAAAGCCATTTTGCCGAAATATTGAGGGTAGCCATTTTGTTTGGAATATTTATTCATGTTTATAAATGAAATTTAATCAAAATCGTTAGAGCCGATTTTGAGAAAATTGACTTTTTCTCTTTTTTCCCTTCAGTAAACTACCCTTAATTTTAGGGGTAGATATCCAATTCCAAAAACCCCTCGAGGCAACCCTATGAAAACCATAGATATCAAGTTTCAACTCAATCGGTAAAATAGTTTAGGCTCTAGTTGGAGGTACAGACAGATAGACAGACAGACGGAAATTCAAAAACCACTTTTTCGGATTCAGGGAGTCATGAAACGTCAAGATTCATCAAAATCTCGAGTTCGATTTTTTTGACGATCACCATACTTTCTCTACCTGTAAGATAGAGAGAAAGTAAAACAAAGTCCTGGGATAGAAATACCCGGCTCACGACTGGAAAATTACTAGGCATTTCTCCAAATGTGTTAGCCCTTTTTGCATGTTTGATCCACATGCGAATTATTTAGTAGTAGGGTGGAAAGTCTTTTTCGATGATATTTCAAATATTGTAATGCTTGTTTTAAAAGGCACTTATTATCCTAGTTATCACAGGTTAAGGTTTATTGGCGACTTAACTATTTAATCCAAGAGAAGTATATGAGGCTGAGATTTAATTAAATTCAACCCCATTCACCTTAAGAGACGATAAGAAACTTAATGATACCACCCAGCGGTAAGCCGATGTTTTGTTTTTGTGCATCACGTTTTACTATTTTTCCAGGCTATTCGCAAATTCACACTGATAGGGTGCGGATGAAGAAAGTATAATTTAAAATAAATGTACCCACATCTATATAGAGGGAATGTGGAAAACCATTTATGAAAATAAAACACTTTAGTACAGCAGACAGGGATTTGGACCCCCTGACCTTTCCATCAACGTTAAATCAGACCAGACGAGGTTTATGCCTTATCCCACATGTCCACCAATGAGAGTATCAACACTGTTCTTTCAGAAGTTTAATACGAAATTAAACAACAAATAAATGCAATCGTTATTAATAGTATCTGAACTTGCTTCGGTGGCCGCGTGGTCTAACGCAGTACTCTCGCAGTAGACTAGACAGCCAATGACGGGTAGATCGAGGTTCGAATCTTAGCCAGGTGTACTGAGGATGGTATTGCAAAACTGGTTCTCCCTCTCCCTCCAAGCAAATGCGGGTACACTTCCTCCTAATATAATCTTCTTAATCCCTAAAACCATTAGCGTAATTAGTACATAAGCGTATAATGCGAACTGGCAGTAATACACGGGGCTAAAAAAAAATAGTGTCCGCAACAATAAAACTGCAGTCATGATAAAGTGCAGCAACAACGAAATTGCAGTGACTCGTGAGGTAAGTATTTTAAGCGGTGCCTTAGATCTCCAACACGTTAAATTTGTAATGCGTTTGGTCACCATTTGCGGGTGCAATATTCATTTAAGACAGTGTTTCCCAAAAATGTCTTACAAGTAGCCCCAGGGGTACTGTGATAGTCTCTCATCTGAATATAAAATTTATAAGAAATAAACGAACTTTGTTAACAGTTGGTCGGACAAGGAGTCTACATTTAAAAGTTACTAAATCCTCTTACCCGTTTTGGTTATATTCCTTGATTCTGGCCGGGGAAAATACTGATTCTTTGAAGCTTCTTTTTAGATTTACATCAAAGTTATTTTTGTTTTGTTTTAGGATCTCCATCAGATTACTTGCGGCATTTTGGGAAATTTTTTTTGAAATATTTTTTTTTGGTGCTTTGCTAGTTAAACAAGGTGCTATAATTTCCTGTATGTTATTAGTTTAATTTTCCTTTGTAAATTATTAGAGTATGTTTTATTCATTTTAAAATAAAGAATACATTATTTCTCTCTCCTATAGGAATTATTGTGGTAATATGGAATAGAAATTAAACTTAGTCTTCTTTGACTTTTAGCAGAGCTAATCTCTCTATTAATAGTATATATATAGCCTTTAAGGGCCAGTTTCATAGTCAGACTTAGTACGCCTAAAGTGCGAGTCGATACTAAATACAGGACGACACCTACCTAGACCAAAATGGAATGGGCCAGTTTCGCATATGAAACTGGCCCATTCCATTCAATTTCAGGTAGGTGACGTCTTGTATTTAGTATAGCGCCGCACTTGAGGCGTACTAATTCTGACTATGAAACTGGCCCTAAGACTCAGTTTTGTGGCTAACACTAGGGTTTCAGATGTCATCTGTCATTTTTGAATTTATATTTTTTCAAATAAATAAATCATAATTCAGAGATGCCACTCGTAGTATTTTTTTAATATTCACGATATGCATATTTAAGAGTTTATTTGCAATGTAACCTTATTCGTTTATTTATTTCTGTAAATTGTCTTATGCAATTGTTTCCTAGAGTTTAAATGAACGGAGCAAGAAAATAATATATCAATCCACCGCTTTGGTTCCGTTATTCCAAATTTTAGAAACCCAACATTTTTGTTTTATGCTTTGAGTTATTGGTAGTCGGTGACCTGGTGGTCTAGGGGTGAGGTGTCGAGACCTCTGTGCTGGGAGTCCGGGGTTCAATCCTCGGTCCCGGCACAGATTTATCTGATTCCCAAACCCTTCCTTCACCTCTATCAAGACTTGTATTAATCACAACTTGTGAATGTGTGGATTGCCAGACCTCCACCGTGGTTCGGATCCCACGTTAAACTGTAGGTCCTCCATTTCATCTCACAATCACCCTACCATTATTACACATTAGCGTAAGTGCGTATAACCCGAACGGGTAGTAAGACGTTGTGCTAATAATAATAATAATAATAATAATAATAATAATAATAATAATAATGGTAGTCAAAGCCAGACTTACAAGGATATTCTGGGATATTTTTACTCTAATTTTCTTAGGTCTGAAGAATCTTTATTAAAATTATATATGATTAAAGGATTTTTTAAAGTATTTTTAGAACGTGGTGCTTATTGACTGTTGGTTTGAAAATAGCCAATGATAAAGCTCTGTTTATTTTGATTTTATGTTGTGGCGTCAGATTTAAATTATGTAAAATGTTTTATTTATATACCTAATCAAAATATTTTAAAAGTGTTAAAAGGGCACACACTCCAATTCATTTAATGAAAATGAACTTTACAATTTATGGGTCCAAGTGACCTAAGTTCAAGCGGGAAACAAACTTTATATTCATCAAACCTCTAAGTTAAAAGACAGGAGCCAGCAATGTGTTCTTCACATGAGGGATAAAACTCATCATTTCACAAGGAAGTGACCATTTTTTTTTTAAGGCGAACGACCGTCTATACTTAACAAGATAAAAGGTATTTTTTTACTTTCTCGCGACCCCTCGTAGACAGAAAATATTGTGAGCATAAAAAAAATTAATTCGAGATTTTGTGGGGTGTTGGTTGACGTTTCATGACTCCCTGAACCCGAAAGTATTTTTTTCAATACCGTCTATTTGTTGCTGAGCCTATAGCCGAAAATAATTTACCGATCAGGCTAAAACTTGGTTTTCATAAGATTCCCCGGAAGTTTTTTATTTTTAAAATTAAATATCCAAAACTAAAATTAAGGGTGGTTTACTTAAGAGCGAAAAGAGAAAAATAATTGATTTTCTCAAAATCTGTTTTAACAATATTGATTGAAATTGGTCTCTCGGTACTGTTTAACATGACAAACAAAGTGGCGCATTTCCTTTTCCCATTACAATTACTTTTAGTGTAATTTACATAGGAAGGAAATTTCCAATTTTGATATCTTCGCAACTAGTTAAGATTACTAAATTGTAGAACTATTAAAAATAGGTGACCTGGTGGTCTAGGGGTAAGGTGTCAGACTTCTGTGCTGGGGGTCCGGGGTTCAATCCTCGGTCCCGGCACAGATTTATCTGATTGCCAATCCCTTCCTTCACCTCTGACAAGACGTGTATTAATCACAACTTGTGAATGTGAGGAATGCCAGGCCTCCACCGTGGTTCGGATTCCACGTTAAACTGTAGGTTCTCCATTTCATCTCACAATCACCCTACCATTCCACATTAGCGTAAGTGCGTATAACCCGAATGGGTAGTAAGACGCGGTGCTAATAATAATAATAATAAAAATAAAAAACGTTTATTTGAAATATATTTTTATAAAACCAATAATTTCCAAGATATACACAAATATGTTTAACTGAAACTCTGGGAAATTGGGGAATGTATTGCTATGCCATTTGGTGGACAAAGATGTTCCACTTATATCAATATGTTTCTGTAACAGTGTACATCATTTCATGTATTATATTTGAAAAAAAAGTTATGCTCTTTTTATATTATGTGTCAGCAACAATGAATATTATTTCGTTTCACATTTCTTATTAGTTTTAAGAAATGTCTCCATATTTAGGTCAAAGAACGTGAAAGTATGTGCGGTGCACCGTATCCATTATTTTATTTTTATTTATTAAGAGCTGGTAGGTAAACGTCGGCTTCTCCTGGACCCGAAAGGAGTGCGCGACTGACGAAAGTTTGAGAAATATTACTATAAGCTATTCTTCTCATGACTACCTGTTAGATTAAGTCATTAATAACTATTGTGTTGAAAGTACTAATTAGAATAGAATATTATAGTAAAACAAATTCTACTAGTAATTAAAACAACCCTGAAACAAAGTACAGTTCCTTTCTTGTCTCGGGTTGAAGTCCAGCCCACTGAGCATTCGAATAATTATTCCAGCAGTTCTGGAGGCAAAATGGCGGGGAATAAAAGAGGAAGGGTGGGAAGAACAGGGACAAACAGATATGAAAGGCAAGGGGCAGCAGAACAGAAAGGTAAAAGCAAAGTTAGTAATAATTACAGTCCAATAAGCTTAACGGCAATAGTTTGTGCTGCAGTCTGAAAAGCTGTCCGGTCCGATAATTTAGTAAAGTTCTACAGGGAAATATGGTTTATATGTGAATCCAGGATGAGATAACATTTCAATGAATATTGGCAAGCAAGTCGGACAAATAATTGTAACATTCTAAGCTACCATATAAAATTATGACTCTCGTAGTTCATCACGAGGTGAAACATTCAAACGTTATCAAAATATACACGTGCTTGCGAGGGGGGAAAAAAAATCTCAAAAAATTAAAAACAATAATTATTCACGATAGTATTTGCAATAGTCGCCACATATTAATATATATACTGGCATAAATAGTTGACTAAACCAAGCTATTTGTTCAATCTCATCGGGAGTTTTAATCATGATGCAAATTAACACTTAACTGAATGTATGCATGTTATAATGATATAATGAAATTATAAGAAAGAATGTTAATATTTTGTTAATATTTGTATTTAATATTATTTTATTATATTTATATTTCCTCTTGTGTTCATATTTTTTTCCAAGATTCGGATTAGGATTGTTAAAATAGTGGATTTGACCCAACTCTAGTTATATCAGTACACAACTTGCAACTAACTTAGCCTTGGCTTGCAACCTAATACTATACATCCACCATATCCTAGGGTCAGAAATGGCTTTTTGAGACAATAACCAATCTGTACACAATTTTTAAATTATTATTGTGAGTGCCCATGGTCACTTAATACTTTAAATTATTATTATAATTATTTTAAAGAAAATAAATATTTTTCTCAAATGAATAAAATAAAAAAAAAGACGTAAATTTTATCTTTAGGAGATGCGTCTGGGTGATGAGGGGTTGGAAAAGATTGGGGGAGTTTTTCCTTGTATGCATTTGGCGGTAGGGGGGATTAGGAGGGTTGGGGATGAGGATTTATTCTGTAAAGGTATCAAGGAATCCCTCCACCCGAAGATGTGCTCCAAAGTCCCAGGAGTTCCGGAGATGCATCTGGTAGAGGGGGAGGGGAGCAAAGGGGGGGGATATTTTCAACTCCTTATAAAAATTGTGGTAATTTTAATAGCGTTTAGTCCGGGGGCGCCGGCTTGTGAAAATTATTGGGGGAACCAAGGTATCCCTCAGAAATTTTTTAAAATTTAAGGCCTCAAAACTTGAGAAACTTGGAAAAAAAAAACACCAAGATTTAAGTCCTAAACTTAAACCTTGTTTTTTTTTCAATTAAAATGTATTAGTCTAAACAGCTTGACACAACAAAGCTGTGCTTGGGTATATCCTACTACAAAACAATACTCTTCTCGGAAGTAATATGAGATGTGTGAAATAATTTGAAACAATGGAAACATACTATTTACAGAGTATTTTAACAGTTTTATTGAAGAAAATATTGAAATAAAATAAGCAAGGAAATTTAAATTTTATACTCTCTATTTGAATAATCAAAGAAAATATCAAAGAAATACTCAACAAAATATATCAAAATGACTTTAGAATAAGGAAAAAGTTGTTCTACCACTAGGTTGCTTTTGATGAACTCATTTACAAAGTAATATTATTTGTTTTAATATTTAATAAAAAGCTACTTCACAAGATTATATTTAGTGTATCAGAGCCAGCCAGCAAACTATTAATAATTTACCACAGCTTAATGTAATTTAAAATGTTTTATCATAGTATTGATGGACACATTGCAACCAACATTAATTCAATCCCACCTAAAACCATAATGTGTTGGTCAAAGAGAGAAGGGTTAAAATTGCGAGAATTATCGAAATTTGGAAATCTGCAAATCCTGCGGTTGGTAACTTTCGCTCTCCACACGGCAATTCGTCACATGACCGAACGTTCACTGTTCTTAATAATATTGAAATCAGATTTAAATTTAATTGTTGAGAAAATAAGCACCATTTGAATAAAGTGATTTCTTTTACTTCTTTTTTTTGTTCACTGCGTCTCATTACCTATCCGGAATATCTTTATATTCACATGAATGGGGTGGGAATGAGTAAAGTTGAATGCTTGAGAAACTGTGCCTGCATTTTCATAAAGATTGGAAAACCGTTAAAGAAAAAACCTCAATACATATTGCCGAGATTCAAACCCCAAACATACTGCTACTGGCGAATCAAACCAGACGAGATTGACACCTCAGTTTGCATGATTATAAATGCGGGTATTATTTTTAATGCTAGTTTTAATCATATTATATAATTTAATATAGAATAAGGATTTATAATGGCTCAGTTCAGATAAAAATAGCTATTATACATAGGCCTGCTTTTAGTTTCCCTTTGTAAATTCATTAAATGTCAAGCTGTTCGATACAAAATTGTTAAGGTGGCAGTGAAGGGAACGCGAATTAAGGGCGGTATTTTTGCAGTTTTTATATAAAAACAATTTTCGTTCAAAATAAATCAAATAATTCTCCAGTAGAAACGCAGAGTTTAAGTTTCTTCACATGGTGATATTAACAGTTCTTGAATATCTGTCATGAGTGTCCTGGAATTTGATGACAACTTTTTCTCTTCATTTAAAAAGTTTGGCGTTGCTATGCTCATGACAGAAATTCAACAACAGTTGATATCACAATGTGAAGAAATTTAAACTCTATGTTTCTATTGGAGCAATATATTCGTTCGGGTTGTACACTTATGACTAATTACGATAAATTTTTTTAGGCATCAGGAAAGTTATATTTATAGGAAGCGTACCCCCATTTATGTGAAGGGAGAGTGGAAAACCATTTTGGAAAAATCAATCGTAGTATACCCGATCGAGATTAGAACTTAGATCTCACCGTCATCGGCAGTTTATTATACCACGAGAGTAACGCCTTAGATCATGTGGCCACCGGGGCAGATATAAATATAGTGTTTTGAAAGAAAATCACATTTGCATTAAAGTGGTACTTAATAGGGGAGAGAGTCAACAAATTATTTAAATTTAACTCAGACCAAAGTTAAGAGGTACAGTGTTGGAAAATATATGTAACGTGTCCCGTCAAAATAAAATCATTACTTACAGCGTAGATATTTAGGGAAGTCAAATGTTGATGTAATTAGTAGGGTCTGGAATTTTATGACATGTCATCTTTAATTATTGGCGCATCACAGACAGGTTTCACGTTCACATAGATTTTGTTCATGATCTCCCGGTTGTAGAAACGATACTTTTTGTCATTTTTTTATTTTTAGGTCATAGTGTTTTGATTTACGTCATTTTTTTAGTCACGTTTAAGCATTTTTGAGTAATTCTGTTGAATAGTTATATTTTTAATGGTAACGATATTTTATGAATTCATAAATATTCAAACATACACGTTTTCAACACACAGTTGTCGGAATGATAAAGTAATATAAGTAAATGACTCTGTAACCTCTTTGCTTGTATGGTTGTAAAATACAAATTCCTGGTGAGACATTTCAACTAGGCTGGAGAGGGTTTCGTTGGGAAGGATAGCTATTAATTCTGAAACAGATGTTTGTAAATTTATATTATATTCAGCAGAATGTAATAGTTTAGTTGTTAAAGACACTTTCATATATATTTTTTAGTTTACATTTATAAATCGCGTGTTTTATTTTAGTCAGGTGAATTCTTGTGATTTTTTGTTAATGTTTTGAGATCATTTTTTGGTAAGTTTGGATTTTCATTTTTATTATTTGGGTCTTTTTTTTATATAATTTAGGTCATCAAAGTCCGGGCCATGATAATTAACTAACAAAATGGTAATATAGCGAGAACACCTTGTAATATAGGCCTAATATTTCATATTTTCTGACAATTTTATTGCATTTGTTGGATTCAGTTTAAAAAAAGATGGAATTTAGAGTGTTTGCGATCTGTCCACATATTAACCGTTATAAAGAAATACATAGTACGAAGCCATAGTTTTGTATTTTAATAGTTGGTTTAGCAAAATACTAAAGACTTAATCTAAGGACATGCGGACTTTATCAAAGCAAAGACGTTTTAGAGAAAGTACACCCACATTAAAGTGGAGAGAGGAAAGGAAAACACTTGTGATAAACCACATGTGAACACCCCGTACCCTCCCCCACCCCTCCTTAGGCATGCAGCCAGACTAGATTCAAGCCTCAATTTTCCAATCACAGGCAATCTAGTATATCGTGATCCTGATGCCTTAGATCGTGGGGGTAGGGAGCCATTGATTACATTTATATACTTGTAACTTATGGAAAAATCATAATTATATTATCAACTGTTTCCAGCCTGTCAGTTTAGTAAAACGCCTCCATCTTCCTCTATCCTACCACCATTCTTCCCCCTTTAATTTATTTTATTTTTCTCCTCTCACTTGCACACTCTCTGTTATGTGCTTATGGAAAAAGTTAAACATGAATTGTACTTGAGAACACAATGAGGATCAATGTCCAAGTTTCAATACACCAATCTAATTGCAGCATGTCGGCGTAGTGCAGAGGGGCACAGAAACACGTGCCAAGGACACAAAGCTGAACCCGTACTTGGATGGTTAAGTGAATACAGCTAGACCACAATAATTAGCGAACGATCAAAGCTAGGATGGATTGCAGGTGTCATGCAATCAGTCGTTTAAATTGCCGTCAGGCGCGTTGCTACTACGATGCAATCTAACACGTCTGCACCAACCAATGATAAATGAAGAGGAACATGTTGCTGGCACAGTAGTTGGAACTTGGCAAGACTGCCCGAGGCGGGAACATAATTGACATAATTAGAACACAAGCTTGACGAGGTCAAATTAATAACTTCATGTAATAGGCCTATATATACCAGCCTTAACACATTTAGTTATTGAGTGAATATGTTAGGAAGTGAATAAGCAAAACACGTTTACAAATACCAAGTTGTATTAAAATTCTATCTAAGAGCCCAAGTGGTTCTTGAAAAATTGTAAAATAAATTCTACACTTAAAAATGTTATATTTTCATGAAAATGTTTTAATTCCCGTTTTTTGTGAAAAAATAGTTACTATCAAATGCTAGTTTAATCTGTTAGTCTCACAAATGTTTAAAGGTTTCAAGCACTGCACAGGTGCCACTGAAAGAATGAGTCGAATCTCGGTCTCACTTGTTAGCCTTTATAGGGCGCTAAAAAAAAGTAAGACACAAGCTATTTGAAGGTCACTATAAGTGCATTCCTTAGCTCTAAATGCTCTCCACATGTGTTAAAATATACGTGGACACAATCGTAATATTAATAATATGTGTACTATGTGAACTTCATGATTTGTCAATGACTAGAACGGTTTTAATTCAAAACTCATTGGACCGCAAGACCATAGCAATACAACCGCTGGAAAATTAACCACATGGTCCAACTATTGGAAATTGACTAGACTAATAGTAATTTTGTATACTTTGGATTAATATATGAAATATGAATTCAATCAGGAGCATTACCAATGTGTTCACAAAGAACAGCCAACATTTACGCTAAGCCGATCAGAACTGTCCATTATTATTACGATGATTGCCGCTCTTTGTGACGACTAACGCCTTTCTTTAGGACATATTTTAAAATAATTTCACTTAACGGCTCTCGCAACACCACTGAACCAGCTTAAGCCACCATACACGTGTTCAGAGAAAGAAATATCTCCCATACACACACACGTAGCCGCCATTACATCGGTCCAGAATAGATTACATGGTAATTACGAATGAAACAGCGGCGAAGGGTGGATTTAGGGGCTAATTAAGGGCACAGCGAGTGGTCTAGAAGCGACACACTAAACTGGGTTGAAAATCTGCTGCATTAAACCGATAGTAACTGTTCAGCCATTCCCAACGTCATTATTCTCGACAAAACTCTTCACTTGATTTTTTTTTTAAACAAAAAAAGTGTGTGTATTTGTCACATGCGAGAATGATTAAGTGGTACTGTTTCGCACTGGTATAAACAGAAGGGATTTCCCCATTACTGTGTGTAATGGCTCCACGGGCAATTCTAAATAAACGGAACTCACGTTCCTCCCCTTAAACCCCACTCATCCAGAAAGCGCGCTCGATCAAATTAGGATGTTCTTTGATGTTCGCGAAAACAGAGTGGGATGTTGGATCTAGGTAGCAATAACAAGGGTAATCAGGCAGTACGAGATGAGAACTCGAGTCACAATACATTTGTTTATTTATTCTCATAGTTTTAAGCCCCTGCCTTACAGGCAAATAGAAATTACTAAGGCGTACTAAAATTATGTAGGCAGTGAACAAATTGGTTTGTATTCTGCCATTTGATGTTTAGATATGGAATACACACGTGAAAATAAATTAATCTGATCAAATATCGATTCCAGTTAAACATAGCCATAGTGTTAGGTACAAATGTCATAAATTTAAAAACTTTGTTCTGCTAAGCTAAAAGTAATAATACACAACAATACTTTATTAATGTGACCACGTGTATAGTGTTTATACTGTTATTGTTAATAACATACTAATGTTGCAATTCATCTTCAACTACCTGTAATAAACAGCAATACTTGATTTCCAAGCTAGAAAATACAGTTTTTATAATTATTGTTACTACAATAGCTTTTGTTAACTGTTTTATACATTACAATGTACTGCAATTAGAATATTTAACGCTAAAACGTAGTTTTACTGGTTGTGAGAAACAAAACTTTACTCTCACTAATTACAAATATTTAGTTACTTAAAAACTAGTACACACAAACAAAAACATAGCAACCACAATCAACAACTTTCTTTTCTTTTTCACAAAATTCCAGTTCATCTAACAGTACAATGAAATAATTCCACATTTAGTATGTCTGTCACACTGTTAGTACAAGCCTGTATGGCTGCAATCTAAAATTTGTTAGGGCAGAAAGAAGGTTATTTACGATATGCTTCAGAGAGCGAACTGATTAATTTATTAAGAGTATGTAACTTTAAATCAATGTTGCATTAGTACATTATTTGTACATCAACTTTGTCTATAACAGCACGCCTCTTACTATGCACCCGATTAAACCAAGACTTTTATTGACTCATACACAAACGCATTATTTTAAGCACTCCCTTAATTGAGAAAAGGTTTTCTAAACCTGTGTGATTTCCTAACATCTTGCCCAAGGTAAGGGACTTGAAGCTATGGGTGATATTATTACAGTAAATATAGCTGCATTTTGATCAAACCTGCACCGGTATGTGCGCGGACAAAGGCACAAGTCGAGCTTAGTTTGCCTGTTACGGGGAGGCCGAGGCTCGAATTACGGCCAGGTGTACATGAGGTGTTTTTTCCCCCTAAATGTTTCCCCAATCTTCCTTCATGTAAGTACGGGTACTCTTCCTTTAAAATTCTACATATTTTCCATCCTACCCCATTGATGTATTGGGCTGGACGTGGAGTAGGAAGTGGAGCAGGTCTCACAGTAAAATAAGACTAGAAACGTTCCCCTATTTTTGTCTATCTGCTTTCAGCTATAGTCCCATTTTCATAAGATGGGCTTTAACTGACAGCTAGAAAAGTTATTAGATCTATTTCCAAGTCATCATACGTTAAGTTAGGCGATCTGCAACTGTCACTTTTGATAGCTATTATCACCACGTTTTACCACCCGTCCGGGTTACACGCTTATGTACTAATTACGCTAATTTGTTAAAGATTAAAAACGAATTTAGAGGGAGTGTAGGTACTCACATTTGCATGGAGGGGAAGGGGGAAATTGTAAAGCCTTGAGTAAAAAACACCCTCAGTACACCCAGCTGGGATTCAAACCCCAATATCCCCGTCATCGGCAGTTCAGCCTATTGCGAGGAGTTACGCCTTAGACCATGCCGCCGGCAAAGCGGTGATAGATACTATCAATACCACTAACATTAATAAAAATAGTAAAATGGCATCAATATTGACCGCAAAAAGATGTGTTCGTAAATCCTAAAAGTTCCTTCCTATGAAAATCGGACTCTGTATCCTTCCCTCGCATCCCCAACCGACGTCGCCCTTCCCTTTCCCCAACCAAACGTTGGCGTTAGTCGAGTTATTTCGATCTCATCAAACGTCAAGCCCCCAACAAAATGCAAATTTAATCTGTCGGAGGGGATATGTGACTGTTATTACCATGCAGGTGAAGGGCTGCGATGCAGGGGAGGAGCTTGGGTTGACACCTCCTAAGCCGTGGCTTAAAGCGCGCTCACACTGTATGATAGCTCCGGTAGGGACTCGCGGTCTGGATTAACCGGGGTATACACCCCCAACGCACACTCCAATAATAGTGTTTCCCTCCCATACACTCTAGTCAGCAAAGCTTACACAATTAGTTTTTAAAAAGCCATAATTGATAAAGCCCACTGAGAAAAGTACATATATTTACAATAAAATTATCGTTCAAGAATTAATTGGTTTAAAATATTGTTATATTATTATTATTATTATTATTAGCACCACGTATTACTACCCGTTCGGGTTATACGCACTTACGCTAATGTGCAATGGTAGGGTGATTGTGAGATGAAATGGAGGACCTACAGTTTAACGTGGAATCCGAACCACGGTGGAGGCCTGGCATTCCTCGCATTCACAAGTTGTGATTAATACACGTCTTGTCAGAGGTGAAGGAAGGGTTTGGCATTCAGATAAATCTGTGCCGGAACCGAGAAATATTGTTATAGCGTGAGTGTACAGACATGGCGATTTAAAAATGTTTCATCCAATTCTAGAAAGAAGCCTTCATTTTAAATATCAAGGCTCCGAGTCCGCAAGTTCAAAAGATACATCAGTGGTCTATGAAGATTTTCAGCTCCTCTTTTTCACCCCTTAGAGGTCGAATTTCACCAAACCCCTAAAAGGAAACTTCACGCCAAATTTCAAGTTTACAGGCCTAGGGGTTGAGGAGATTCGGCGATGAGTGAGTTGAGTTTTGTCTTTTATTACATAGATTACAAAAATTGACTCCGATAGTTTAATTCATTTTGTTGCCACTGCGATTCCGTTGATCAAAATGCAAAAAGCACTCAGAAGCAGCAATGGTAGGCATTTGATTATATGAATTAATAGCTGCCTGCTAAAATAATTCAAACTTCAATATTCGAAATAATTTAAAAAATATATACGAATGAACTTTGATGATTTTAAAAATTGCTTATAAAAAGTAAAACAAGTAAGGTATTTGTATTATATAAGAAAATATTATTTTCAAATTGTACAGTTGAATTTTCCTGCTTCGCATGTACAAGTTAATCTGTCACATACTGTCAATTCCTTTAATAAAATCCTAGTGCATGCTTAGTTATAAGATGTAAATGTTTTATAAAATGCATTTTATGGTTCATCAAAATCACATAATATTATTTTTTATTGAAGTCCTTTCATACAATAAATATGACAGTGTAATACTTACCTTAGTACGGACAGATAAGGTTCAACAAATCCCGTTCCCGGGGCTTAGTGGTTTGAGTGATCGACAACAAGTCCAAGAGACCCAGGTTCGTTTCTTCTTGGTGTAAAGACATTTGTATATGGGTTCGTTCTTGTAGTCAATCAGTAAACATCTACTCGCTGGGACCGGGTGTGAAGTATTTAGCATACTGTCTTGGTTAGTTAATTAGTTTTTATAAGTCGTGTGATGATATGTACCGTATGATCATATTTTTATTTCCTCGTCGAGCTACCGATTAGAGAGAGGCCTACTTATATCTAAAAATAAATACAACACTAATTATTTCAAAAATTAGTTGAAACTCTACACTTCTAGTTAATATGGAAAATACTAGTTTGGATTACAATAGTATAAAGCTAAATCTTATTTAAATTTATGAAAAATTAAAATTGAATTATTTCTTATCTTAATCCCTTGTTCCTTGGAATTTATATAAGTGTTCCTTACTAAACAATCTCTAAAAATGTTTTTCATAAATCTTATTTACCGATCTTTGTAACCATTGCGTTGAGTACACGTTGCAACATGATAATAATCAGACAACAAATGAAAATAGTTTATAAATAATTATACTCCCCTTCTTTGGAAAGAATCTTCCTCGTGATGTTGACGTTACCCATAGTCATACAGAGTACAAAGTTAAAAAGTAAATGTTAAGGATAAGGGACACAAAGATTTTTTGTTATTGAAATTTTCAATGCCGCACACAATGTGTGTTAAATTATGCACAATTTTAGAAGTAAACCACCCCAACTGTTTAAACAAGCGTAAAGAAAACGCTCGAGAAAAAATATATATAAAAAAAATTAGACTACATCCCTTCAATTTTTAAATACAACAAAAATATACATATTTTGACTCCGCAGGAGAGCAAGTCAACATTCATGTCGGCACAAAGAGATGCATGGTTATTTCCCATGCGCGAATGGTCTCGGAAGGATTGAAAACAGAAAAACATACAATACCTTAAATATAGTTTAACAACGAGACGAGAGGGACATTTTCTCTCCCAGTGTTTGTGTTAGGAAGGAGTTTAGTAAGGATCACGAATGAAAAGAGAATTCCGATAGGGAATTTACAGACAGGTTCACCAACAGCAGAGGATGAATAATATCTTGACTACTTTAAAAAAACACAAAAGAAACAAATAAAATAATAAAATTTGATTAATATTTGAGGTACTTAAGGTGCACTTTCTGAACCGACTAATTATATCAGCACATGAATTATAAACTAACTTAAACCTAGCACATATTCAATACCTAACCCCCGTCCATTAGTCAACGCAGTGAGAGGGGAAACCCCAATTTTACTAAGGATACATTTTTCGCTCATGTCAAGAATCGAACTTAGGAATCTTAGCTCGGTAGGCAAAAGAGACTAAAAAAAAATCACATTTAAAAAATGAATAATATTACTTTGGGTTTAAGAATGTATAGTCATAAAAATGGCTAGTAGCGTAATAAACATAAATAAAACAATAAAACTAATGGCTGAGTGGTTAAAAAAATTAATGGTACGGTAAACTGCACACGTGCTCAAACCGGTACCGGTAACAGGGGTGAAGCGTTGGCCTCCTCTCTTTGTACTACTCAACTTCAGTGGCTGAGGAACCTTATTTATTTAGGAAGGCAGTTAAAAATATATCTTGAGGGGTTTTGACCCCCGAGCCAAAGGAGGACTTGGGTACCCTTCCCGATCAAATATCTAAAAAATATTTAGATACATTTTTTGGAAATTAGGCTCTTATATAAGCTATTTGGAATGGTCCTCCTCAATGAGCCTTTTGAAATAAGGATGGCCCTTAAAGCTATTTAAGGTGATTTTCAGCCTTTTTTTTTTTTACATACGGCATTAAAAGGTATTTGATGTAATTACCATTCAGAAATTTTTTGAAGTTTGGATTATCCTACAAGCTATTGAGAATGTCCTGCCTACAGCAAATCTTTGAAAATTGTATACCTCTAGAAGCTATTTTGAATGGTCCTCACTTGAAAAATGTTTGGAAACTAAATTCTCCTAGAAGATATTTGGAAAGGTTGTCCTCCAGATTAAAAATAAAATATATATGAATGTCCCTTGAAGCGATTTATAGAGTTCGTCACCTAGAATTAGATTCCTGTTATAGACGCTTCCCCCAGAAAATTTTGGAAATTGGGTGACTCTAAAAGCTATTTGGAATAGCCCTGCCTAGGCAGTCTTTGAAAATCTAATCTCTTTTGAAGATATTTGAAATTAGTTTCTTCCAGCAAATTTTTGAAAATTGGATTCCTCTAAAAGCTGTTTGGAGTTTGGTGTAAGGCAATTTTTCAGCTTTATATTCAAGAATATCAAAGGCGAATAAAATAAACCTAGCGGACGAGTTTATTCCAGTCAAGGGGACTTCATATTTTTGAATATCAAGAGATTAGTGAAATAAATCTAGAGGGGGGGAGGGGGCCAAGTTTATTTTAGGGGAGAGAAGAGTTTATTCCACTCCCTTGTTCCACTTCCACTGCTCAACTTAGGTTTGTAAATTGTTATAAACTTTGTTTTCACTTTTACAAAATAAAGGCAGTGTATAAAAATTAATACGTAAATGAAAACTGAAATGTTAAGCACATGTTTAAATACTTACATTTAAATTGAATTTGATTTACTATCCGACTCTCTTTGTGTGCCAAATTGAATTTCAGTATAAAACCTTAAACTTGAAACTATGAAAATTTCAAACGTTTCGAAACGAAGGACAAGACAGGACCGAATCAATTATATGTTACAAACGCCAATAAGTTCATTCATGGAAAAGTGCAGCATTAGGGCTGGGCATGCACAATTTTCCTTAGTATGGATAACAATTCATTTTGTATTTTCTTTAATCTTATACTTTTTTAAATGTGTGAACCTGGATCTCGGGCCCAGGCCACTGTAAGTCCCAGGCCGGGACCACCCGGTACCACAGACACAGACTTTCTCACGCCTTTACCTAAAAAATTGAGACATTTACTTAAAACTCGTAACAAAGCCAAAACAAAATAATATACATTGTTGAAGAAGCATAATGGGAAATAGAAAATCACATAGTACTAAAGAGAATAAATGAAATAATATATACTGTTACAGAAGCATTGAGAAGAGGACCATCTCTGTCCACCAAAGAGCATAACTAATGATTTTTCATTTCAAAGACCTTCATAAAAATGATAAATATGTGCTTATAACTAGGAAACTATTGATTTTATAAAAATATATTTCAAATAAAAGATTTTTATTTTTAATATTCCTACATGTTTGATATGATAAGTTATTTCGTATCTCAAAGAGTTACAGAGATATGATCAAAATGGGATATTTCCATTGATAGTACTCTCAAAGCTATTTTCACGGGAAAATGAGGGTCGCCATTTTGTTTGTAATGTTAAACAAAGCTTAGATACAAATCTTAGTAAAAATCGTTATAGCCAATTTTGAGGGGATCTCCTTTCGTCCTTAAGTAACCTACCCTTAATTTTAGGGTTGGATATCTAATTCTAAAAATTCCTCAGGGGAATCTTACTAAAACCCTAGATACCAAGTTCTAGCCCGATTGGTAAAATGGTTTCGGCTCTAAACCGAGATACACACGGACAGATTATATTGCAAAATCATTTTTTTGGGTGCATGGGGTCGTGAAACGTCAACTTTCGTTAAAATCACGGGTTCGATTTTTTTTGACGATCACAAAAATCTTTCTTTCCAAGGAGTCACAACAAAATAAAAACTTAGGAAAGCTAAGACAAGTGAGTGGATAAGAAACCGTGAAATAACAATTGAATAACCCGGATCGGTGTGCACGTAGATAAAGGTGTCAGTCGCGTATTGTTTGGTTTACCGTTGACGGGCAGGTCGGGTCTTAAATCGTGGTCTTGTATGGTGAGATTTTTCCTTAACTCCTTCCTCCCTGAAAATACGGGTATATTTCCTTTTAATTCTACCTCTTCGTCTCTAACAAATTAATGTAAATTTGTAGACAGTGTGGTGGGGTAAGGACGTTGTGTAATAATTAAAAAAAAAACTATCTCCGTAGCCTACTCTTTTAGCTAAGAAATGTTTGTGGCTGATTGCAATAAAAACACCTATACTTACTATAATGTTTTTTGTAAAATTTAAAGTTAAAGTTAAAGTTAAAGTTATTATTATTATTATTATTATTATTATTATTATTATTATCACCGCGTATTACTACCCATTCGGGTTGTACGCACTTACGCTAATGTGCAATGGTAGGATGATTGTGAGATGAAATGGAGGACCTACAGCTTAATGTGGAATCCGAACCACGGCGGAGGCCTGGCATTCCTCACATTAACAAGTTGTGATTAATACACATCTTGTCAGAGGTGAAGGAAGGGTTTGGCAATCAGGAAAGTCATAGTTAAACAACTCTTAGTTAAGGTTAGACGATTAGATTAAATGTGGATTAAATAAATAAATTATCAAAAGAAACCATGGCTATAATTGTACAAAGGCGGATAATATATTTTTATTATGACTTCTCTAGGAAATACTCTAATACCTATATTGCACGATCGAATCAAAGATATTCAGACTCTGAAGCATCAGATATGGAGTATTATACTCATTTTTAGCCTCAAAAGATGTAATAACTTTCCCTTGTGAAGATCAGTCGAAGAAGATGTTATTGGACTTCATTTTTGGGATGGGATAATATCGTGAAATGGCTTTTACGGAGCGAATTTCTAAAAGGCGAAATGCAAGGAAAAGGTAGAACGTTCTTCTGATAAGAGATTACTGTCATCTCTTGAAACTTCTTAGAGAGTCATCAAAATCGGATACGTCTAATCCTGGTCAATGGGAGCACTGACGTCACGCTCTGTGGAAGAATACACGTGTTTACGAATGTACAAATATCCCTCCTGACTCATTGAACAAAGACTAAAAGAAACATTTATTAAAGATAAAATTATTTTTATTCTAATGCTTGCGATCTGTTGATACAATTACATCCACTTCATTTATTTATTTAATATAAATCTCAAAGCAACGAAAATTAATTTTATTTAATCAAAGTTAAAAAATAATCATTTGAAAAATAAAAATGGTGCACATGTTAGTAAAGTTGATCTTTATTGTTAAAACTTTGATCTTCAGCTACATTTAATTTTTTTTTTTGACGTGAATACGTCTTTAAATTTGCTACCATACGGGGGCAATCCAAAAAACCTAATGATAACCAAATCGGGGGATACAGTTTGGTGTTGTAGTTTCGAATCTTTCCTCTACGTCCAAAATTAAACTATACCACTGGATAGCTAAAGGATCAAAGAATTCATTACGATAAGCGAGAACAGTGACGCATCGCGCGCGGTGGAGGGGAAAATATAACCAGTTACATAAACGTATTCACGTACAACACACGGCCGTGTCCATGACACAGCCACACCCCGTTTTTTGCATTTACTATTACCTTCACTAGTGGGATATTACATAATTTGTGGAGTTCACCTCTTTGACTTCTTTACAGGTGAGTGAAGTGATTGATAGTCATTTTCAATTTATTTTTTAACTTCAATTTTTTTTAACAAAAGGTTTAAAGATTAATAAAAGAAACAAACTATAAAATACCCTCACTTACCCATAATGCAGGTAGATATCTTCCAGGCTACCCTCTTCTCCCTAAGCCCTTATTTTAAGTAGTTAATAACACTTATAAGGACTGTACTAATTGATTTAAAAAAAAGTATAGTAGAAAAACTAACATCGTTGGGCACGCAGGCTAAGGCATCAACAATGTATTATCTGGTTTTAAAGTGATGGGTATATTGGGACTCGATTCTTAGCCTGAGAGGTTTTTCTCTTAATAGTTCTCCAATATTCATCCATACCTAAATAATGTAAATACGCGGATGGACCGGATGGCCCAGATGGGTACGAGGACGCAATACACACACACACACACCAACATTAGAGAAGCACATAATAAGATTAATGTCAAAAAAAAAAGTCACGATTAACGGAAATTAAACCCTCTTCGGTGGCCCCACGGTCTAATACGTCCCTCTCTTTTTGGACTAGACTGCCGATGACAGGGAGATCGGGGTTCGAATCCCGTTTTTTTTTATTAGAGTGTTTTTTCCTAAATGGTTTTCCACTCTTCTACTCCGCAAATGCGTGTACCCCTTCTAAATGTAACCTTCCTCATCCCTAACTGATTAGCATAATTAGTACATATGCGTATAACCTTAACAGGTAGTGAAACGCGGTGCTTAAAAAAAATACAAAACAAGATCAACTATTGGGACAGGTTAGTAAACTACATCAAAGCAAACCAAATTTAACTGAGAATATAAAATTTTTAATAGTGTACAAGATATGTAGTACCTGTTGAAACTTTAATCTTATATATTCCTCAATAATAATACAATATTAAATTACTTATAGTGACAGCCAACTTTTGATTTGCCACAAGCAGAGTTTCACCATCAGAACAATTGTATGATGGAAAAGGGTCATATGAGAGTGTTATCGTTACAGTCAACCCACTTGTGGCTGAATAGCCTTTTATAACAGTTAAAAAAAAACGGTTAACAAATCCCCCTTCTCAGTGCATCTAAACGGAATGAAATGTATTCTAAAGCTCTCACTATTGCCAGATGACGTAAATTTCTACATCACGTAGTAGCAATACAACATTAAGGACAGTGTTTATAACGCCCTATCATCCGTGGGCCATGTTTTGATAATTGTGATCTTCCTGTTGCGCGCATGCGTGGAAAGTAAAATCAATTTTGAGAATGAGAGTGTCTGACATTAATAATGGAGTCTTCAGAGGAGATCTAGTATAACCTTTTAACTGATTATTGAAAAGGGAAGTCAATCGCAACACATATCACACGATTATATATATTATGGTAGCAATGGAACTAAGAACTCAAAATTGCTCATAAACTCCGGATAATTTATGAGAATTTCCGACCAATATCGATACTAATAAAATTTTAAGATAATACACAGAGGGTAATATACCTTATTGTCGATTCCTTACACAGGCGTCTCCTTTTAAGTAATATTGGCAATATGGTTTAATTTATTTAAAAATAATTTTCATTTTTGACAGTAAATAAATACATTTGTAACTATATTCTGAATCATTTATAAACAACATTTAATGAAAGAGTGACTACTCAATATATAGCTAAAATAATAGGTATGCTTACATCTATTAATTAAGAGACAAATGAAGTTAATCTCCAATTTATCGATCATTTTATAAGCTATTATTTTATTTAAAAAGTTTGATCCTTTTCAATACCTATTATTTGATTTTCGAGGAGTTTTTCACAGCTACCGCAGAAATTCATCAATAAGGCATCAGACAAAAGATTATATTGTCGGTAACAGGGAGGTCGAGTTTGATATTACGGCCTGGTGCAATAGGGGTGCGGTTTCCCACACCTGATTTGTCACTGAAGTATTTTCATCTTGGCTTCTTGGCTAGTGGGAATGAACTTTCTTAAAGCTACCTTAACATCCGTACCCTTTGGAATGAGATGATAAATAACCCTTATGTTGAACATAAAAAATAATCGCAAAGAGCAATTTTGAGTTTCTATGTGAACGTGACAGTTTATAAAATCCTACTATAACCAAAGGTTTGCAAGTATAAACGCTTGTTACTGTAGCTGGTGAAAATACTATAACTCTATATATATATATATATATATATAATTTTTTACCGGCGTGGCAATATCAAACACCCTAAAATAACAAAAAACAAAATGACAGCAAATCAAGGAAATTGTACAATCTGCGCATAGTACTTCTTACTCCGTATAAAACCCGTCAAAGAAGACAACAGAACGAATGACAGTAATGGAAAATGTAAAAAAACAAAACAAAAAAAACAATCAAACCATGAATAAGGCAGCGATGAAAGGAAACAAATGAAAAATAGAAAGAAAAAGAGAAGTGACAGGTCATAGCAATAATCGAAAATATGGAGAAAAAAAAAACTCTATAGGAAACTAACTTTACAGAAATGTACAAAAAAACACACAAATAAGATGATTTATCTGAATTCAAGCCATATATTTAATGTCACACCACTTCATTATAACGTGTTCAAATAAAAACTAAAGTAAAACCAGGTGAACTGCAGGAAACTATGGGAGCAAAAAAAACAATTAAGGTAGGCCGTTAATCGAGATTAACAATGCTTTGAATTTCAGGATTGAGACCGACAGGGAACTATGATATTTCAGTCCAATCACGATTCATGTGTTAATCATTTTATTATTTCCAGTTAGTAGTTTTTCATTTTTCCTAAAAGCAATCGCTAATGACATTTTTCTTGATTATTGAATCCACCTCATTCCTGTTGAATTTAATAAGTTAATAATAATAATAATAATAATAATAATAATAATAATAATAATAATAATAATAATAATAATAATAAGTAATAATAATAATAATAAAATCATCACGTATAATACACCCTATTTATTAAGTATACCTCATCAATAACGATAACTTATTCTATTTTATTTTCAGTCATTAAGAAGTATGATAACGGATACGTTTCACAGCATGCAAATATTGACTTTTTAAGTTTTATTCTAAAAATGAAGAAAAGAAATATTGATGTGACAGGTTTTCAAACTTTAAAATGATGAGAAATAAACACAAGCTTGGGCCATACCAGGGAGTATGAGAGGAAGGGAGGGGGGAGAGGAAGCGGAGTGGGGGGAGCATTTTACGAAGAGAAACGAATAAAATAGCACGTTCAATCAACTCCTACATCAAAAGTATTCACACTTTAAAAAGAGTTGAGCAAACCCAGGTGCAAGGATTCAGTCTTATCTTGGTACAAAAGCAGGCGGCGTATTGACAATTTGGAGTTCACTACACGTGCGATCCCAAGCGTTAATAAATCCATTTATATTAAGCGTTTGAAATAATCAGATTTACTTTACACCCATTACTGTTTCTAGCTTGTGGCCTGAGTCAGTTTTTTATTCATGCTATATATTTTCCATTGCCGGCTTGTTAGGTCTGTCGTAGCTTAATGTGCCTTGTAATGTAACTTAAGAATAGTACAGACACAAAATCCAGTCCCCAGCCGTTAATTTATCACTATGAAAGGGAGGAAACCCAAAATTCACCAATGATACATTTTCGGCCATGACGGGAATCGATCCCAGGACCCTTAGCTCAATATACAAACATGCTACCAACTTAGCTAAAATATCATTCACAAAGGTTTTAGTGGTACGGGTAAAATAAGAGTGGTATGCATCCCGAATTGAACCCATGTCTTCAGAATCTTCTAAGTGCTGCCAACCTCGATATTTAAGAGAAGCTGGTATTAATACATGATTTATTCATGAAAAGTGAGCACCGTAATGTGAATCAATATAATCTCAAACTTTTAAAATTTACATCCAAGATTGAAAAGAAGAAAAATGACGTTCTAAGCCTGGTCTTAGTCATTTTTCTTTATTTTCACCTTAGCAAAATTTAAATTAAATAAAAATTATCATAAAACGTTGGCTGTTAAATACACTTCCTAATCTAGTGTAAGCTTTAGTTACATTTTTAAATAATTCCTTTAAGAAATATTAGAGATAGGTCGATAGTACTGTTAAGATTATGTTCATATTTATAAACTAGCAAGTTCAACATGCAATTTAATTTTTTAAACTAAATTTATATATTTTATTTAAACAATAAATGATTTCCAATCGAGTTTAAATCGAGTTACAAATTACATCACCCATAGTGGTGGCCAAACTGTCTAAGACGTCAGAATCTCAATGCAATTGTTCGGTTTTGAAGGGAGGTTTATTTTCCCCATACAATTAACTCTCACTGTGGGTTCCCATATTCTCTTCAAGCTAATGTGAGTTAATTTATTTTAAGTTAATCTCTGCTTCCTCATCACTTAATTCAAGTCGTTAATAATGTTTGTGTTGAAAGTATAGCCCCAAAAAATCACTATTGAATTTTTTTTAACACTGCGTATTACTACCCGTTCGGATTATACGTCTATATATGTACTTATTACTATAATGTGTTAGGGATTAGGTAGGCTGAATTTAGAAGAAGTGCACCCAAATTTGTGTGGAAGAAGAGTGAGAAACCACTTAGGAAAAAACCTCAGCACACCCGACCAGGATCGAACCCCAATCTCCTCGTTTTCGGCAGCTAGTCCATTGTGAGAGTGACGCCTCAGACCATGCTATCACCGGAGTGGCTTATCGAACTTTTAATTGGAATGTTATTTTAGGTATGTTTTTTCACTAATTTAACACGCATGCACTGCACTAGTACTTGATACATTCTGATCTCGGTGGTTTCCAGGTATAGTCAGATTTTCATAAGAATAGCCTTATATCACAACTAGAAGAATTACTTAATCTACTTTCACGTATTCATACGTCAAGTCATGTGATCTACTGTCACTTTTGATAGTTATTATCAATGCCTATATATATGTTATCAATGTTTGAAGCAAAAAATTCTTTTTTTGTCTTTTCTAAAGGGTTCTTTAAACCAAAATCATACTCTACTCCTGAATGATAACTCCTTGGTTTCAAACAAAAACCCTTCTAGGGCAAACCTAGAATTGGCAGCGTTGCTTACAAGTGTCAAATGAAATCTTATCGCCTTCGAGCAAGGCAGAACCGGATGTATAAATAAGTGCTTCAAAGTGGCTTGGCACTAGTTTTTTGTCCTTTTTTTGCAAAGCGGTTACCTACCGTTTGGGCTCTGGACAGTGATACACTAATGGAGTAGTGATGAGAAACGGAGTTTTAGAGATAAAATATACCCGCATTTTTCGTGGAAGAAGAATGGGAAGTAATAATTTAGGAGAAATATATTCAATACACTCAGCCATGATTCGAACTTCAACTTCCCCGTCACCAGCAAACCAGACGAGCTTGGAGTTTAGTGAGCGTTCTCCATGAAGGGCACTATAGTAATAATAATAGTAATAATAATATTTAGCACCGTGTCTTACTACCCGTTTGGTTTATAAGCTTAAGTATTAATTACACTATTGGGTTTGGAATTTTAGAGGTTGAATACAGAGTAAGTGAACCCGCATTTGCATCCAGGGAGAGTGGAAAATCCTTCAGGAAAAAACCACCCAATTCACCCGAGCGAGATTCGAACCTTGATCTCCCCGTCCGCGGCAGTCTAGCTCAACATGAAACTAACGCGTTAGCTGACTACGCCACCGAGGTGGGTAAGGGCACTATAGAAAAGTCCCGTGAAAATTTATTTTTACACCAATAATATACACCTAGCTCCACTTTACGTAGGACCCCATCAATGATGAGAAATAAACAGAAATAACTCGAAACGTGGCAGGAGAGTTGGGGGAGACAGTGGGATAATGGAGGATGACAAACGAATATAAATGCTTGGTGCAACAACGCGATATGTATATTATTGTACCGTTTGGGGGTAGAGAACATAAAAATAACTTCCATTCTCTATACTTTCTCTTTCAAAAGTATACTGTATTATTTCCACTCTTTCTCTCTCTTTTTTTTATTTCCAGTTAGAATTTCACAAATATCACCGATACCAAACGATAAAAATGTGTTCAAACATTTGAAGAAAAAAAGGAAGGCTAGAACCATGATGCCAAGTCGTTATATCTAATCGGCCGTCGAAATGACGACACTAAATAAAGATTACTTCAGGGTATTCTTGGTCATTTTACTAAGTGTTTGAATAGAGCCAAGTAACGATAGTAAATGATAGCGCTAACGATTTCCGTAATCATAATCTTATCATCTTTAGAGCAAATTTATATTGTATCTCCAATGAATAAGATACACTCCACGTGATTGTAAGCAAAGAGTCGCACGTTCGACTACTGGCTTGGGGTAAAACAGGCGTCGATGTGTTATAATTCCTCACTAACACTGTAGCAGAGAGCTCCAAATTTGAAGGTCCATTTTAACATAATTGTAGTTATTAATCTAACAATAGTTCATCAACAAACAATTTACAAAACAACTTAACCTAAGTGAGCACACCCAATAATATTCAATCATCCCCAGCGTCACATTCAAGCACCAAACTATTTTAATTAAGGCTTGGAATAAAACAAATGTTTTCTAGCTATTCAATATTTCAATCTAACTACTTGTCGATGGGAATGCCAAACGCAGGTAAAGCTAATTGCCTCATTAACATAAACAAATGGTTCGGTGCACTGCACAGACTTTCTCGCCCCTTTACCTAAAAGTGGAGACATTTATTTAAAACTTGTAAGAAAGGTGAAACAAAATAATAGACTTTTTAGAAACATGATGGAAAAAAGAGAATCACATTCTTCCAAAGAGCATAATTAAGTAGCATAAAATGTTACAGAAACATTGAGAAAATAGGAACATCTCTGCCAACCAAAGAGCATAACAATCAATTTTCCATTTCAAAAAACTTATATATATATATATATAATGTTTCCTTATAGCTCGTAAACTAATGGTTTTATAGAAATATATTTCAAATAAAAGATTTATACTTTTAGTAGTCCTACACTTTTACAATGATAAGTTATTTCGTATCTCAAAGAGTAGCGGAGATATATTATTTTTATATACTTTTATTTATTTGAGGTATTTAACGTGCACTTTATGAACCGACTGATTAGATCACCACACGACTTTGACTAACTAAAACATAGAACAGACACAACATCGAGCCCCCTTGTCGTTCATTCATCACTGTGAAAGGAGAATTCCACATTTCATCAATGATAAATTTTAGGGCTAGATATTTAATTCCAAAAACTTCTCAAGAGAACCCAATTAAAACCCTAGATATCAAGTTTTAGCCAACTCGATAAATTGGTTTCGGTTCTAGACCACGCTAAGGACACACAAACAGATGGACGGCATAACAAAAATAACTTTTTCGTATTCAGCGGATCATGAAACGTCAATATCCGTCAAAATTTCTAATTATATTTTTATGACGATCACAATACTTTCTCTGCCCGAGGGGTCGCGAGAAAGTAAAACGATAGCGCAAACAGGTCTAGTGCAGTTTATCACTGCCCCTAATATACGCTTTGTGCCAGATGAACTCTTGTGAATTTCCTTAAAATTCGCCTTCGCAATGTGTCCTAACATTATTGTAAGATATGAATATCCCGAAGAGACAATAAAATTCGTGGCACTAGAAAGATTGCTTTGATAAATTGTCAACGATATCATTTAATTATCTTATTATTATTGTTGTTTAGTTTAAATGCACTTTAATTTTAAAAGAATAATGGGAAAATTTTGGTAAGTCTAATAAAACTATGAATCATAAATAGTCTCCCACCCCTCTCTATATACGCGAATGCGGGTATACTTCCTCTAAAGTCAACCTTCCTCGCCCTTAACCCACTAGCGTAATTAGTACATAGGCGTATAGTAAGACATAGTGCTAAAAAAAAAGAAAAAAAAAAGTAGAAGTCGTAGTTTTAATATCACGAAAAAAATATACAAATTCATCCTCAGAAATGTGAAGAAAGAGATGGTTTTTACTAGATATAAACTAAAGCATCATTAATTTCAGATGAAAACGTTTAGGAAAGAAATGGATTACGTTTGTGTCTTAATTTCTTCTTGAAGAGAATCGAGAGCCATAGATATTTTCAGAATCCTTATTGATATATTCTCTAGTGAAGTGTTCATTAAACATCATTTGTGTGTTTCTTCCTATTAAAAAAACCGTTTAAAATTCCAAACTTAAAATAATATAATATAATATAATAGTCTGTTTAATCGCGGACTCAAGTCATGGAGTGTTTTTTAGTCTAGGTCATTTCCTTAGAGAGACACATTGTATCCACTTATAACACTTTATCAGGCGACGTACAATATATAAGCGTTAAATAAATGGTATGATAATTATTTCTTACTCTGAAATTGCAAGAATAATAGTTCATGATTTGAGACACATTGATATACATGCACAAGCAACAGAGGAAGCAGGCACTAAGTGCAAAAACTATTTCGCTAGTTTCTTATAAAATGCAGTAAGTTTGTCGTTAAAAGAGGGAATAGTAAATTTATGAATATTGACCGATTGATTTATTTTTACCATAAAAAATTCTTCTTTTCTTATAAATTAAGGTTTAAATTAGAAGGTATGGCCAGAAAAGTTGATATTTATATTGATAATTATGTATTAAAAAATACGTCTACATTAAAAGGTAGCTTAGACTACAAGAACACCAGTGCGGAAATAAAAATATAGATGTGCGGAAATAAAAATATAGATGTGCGGAAATAAAAATATAGATAGGAAAATTTGTATACTTGTTTAAAAGAACCTGAGGGTATAAATTCTAAGCCCTTTTTTTTCTACTTTCGAGAGCTTATTGTCTTAAAACGTTTGACAACCTGTTCGGGTGGCTCATTTAATAATAAAAAAACCCTACAAGGCGTCAGCTCATCATCAAGCCATACCAACAACCGAGCGGCCACCATCTGTTGGCGAAGATGGTGTCAACTTCTGCGGATATAGGGTGTCATGTGGTTAGCACAACGAAGCCTTCAGCCATTTATTTCAATTGTATAGACCGGAGCCGCTACTTATATGGGAAGGTGAAACTTGACATAGGATTATTTACGTAAGAAAACCTTATGGTGTACACCTTGGGCCTATTTTTTTAACTTTTACAAATAATGAACTCAACGCCTTAAACAGCGTGACCACCTATATACGTAGATCCTAAATCAAGAAATCAAAAAAGCATAAGCTTTGCATTTCATAATCTTAAAATGTTAAGAGTATATTATATTTGTTTATTTTAAGATTAAAGTAGAATATTTAAAATGTCACCAGTCAAAAAAACATAAAATGTTAGTAATACATCTTTGAAATTTGAAGAATCAAATAGCCGAAGCTGTTATTAATTTTAGAGAGGAATTCAACATCTAGATATCATATTCTGAAAATTGAAAAATGACATCTGGACACGGGAATCGAACCCGGGACCTTTGGCTTAGTACGCCAATGCTATAATACTGAGATATCCAGTAGTCATCCTGTGCCCAGGGTCATTCTTCACTCATATTTTAAGGCAGAGTCTATGATGAACGTGCGGAAATCGTCAGCTTTATTCACGAGCCATCAGGTAACGCAGCCATCTTCGACTCGGTAGTTGGCTTGTTCCCGTGTCCAGGTGTCATTTTTCAATTTTCAGAATATGATATCTAGATTGTGAATTCCTCTCTAAAATTAATAACAGCTTCGGCTATTTGATTCGTATTAATACAAGCTTTAAATAACTTGGGTTTGAAAACAATCAATATGTATACTCAATGTTAAACTAATTGTAATTAAAATTATAATTTTAGAAAGGGACCGTGTAAAAATAATAAAAATAATTATTATTCAAGTATTTTGTGATCTATTTCGCTATTTTCATTTTTATTTGCAACTTCAATCGAGAATAAATAATTCAAAATTGACGAAATAATTGAATTAGCTTATTGGTCGAAAGTAGTTTTATAGCTCTATTATGTTATTAATATGGAATTTGATATTAATTTTAACAACTCATTAAGTTATCGAGTTATTTAAAATTCAAATGTCGATATCATCTAAATTAAATAGCCAATACTTACCATTTGATTATAAAAATTTATTTGTATGTAAATCGAGAAGAAGCTCGAAAAGGACGAGCTTATAAAACTCTCGATCTTGATCCCGAGCTTTAATGAAGAGCATGGCTCGAAGCTTCGAAATACGAGCACGCGCAGTGACCTAATAAATACCAAACTTGAATTATCAACAGTTGGCATTTTACCATTAGGTTTATTTTAAATATAAAGTATATGGTTAATTACTTAATTTACTTAGCCATTTTCACCAGAGTAAAGCGTTCATCTCCCTAAAGGATGATAATACTTCCCCCTCCCCCTTCTTTTCCGAAATAGGTTGAATCTTCTGCTGCACGCCATTTAACTACGCACAATTCAACTATTTTTTTTATATATATTATAAATGGCATTTAATTTCCAGGGAAATACGTGCATACTAAAACTTTAAAACCCCAGTATGGTCCGAATTCATGGTTTTCAACATCGGTCCCGACAATAAACATCCGACCATAACGATGCAATTTCAATGAAGTACATACAGAACAAGTCTATAGGGACTCGCATATTACAGAGAAAAATATATCGTCGGTTTTAAACTTAACAGCTGTTTAAAAAGGGGGTGGGGGGTCGATTCCTCTCCACAACCATATTCTCCGCCAGCCCTCGCAACGATAGATAAGATAATAAAAAAAACACTCGATTGAAGAGAAAAACCTAGCATTAACATTATTTGCTTTGAATTCAGTAAATGTGGTCGTGCGTTATTTCATTTTTCTTGTAGCTCAACCCTAAATACATCAGCAGACTATTTTTATTTTTCAGCGGGCAGAGAAAAAATATATATACTAACGGATGTTGTATTTTTACGGATTATACAACATTCATTCCCTGACCCTCAATTCCTCTACTACTCTCTTTCTGAAAAAGCTTAGCCTTACATCCTACGTCCATCTAATATTTTATTGATACAGCATCACGGTCTCGTATACAGGGTGATTTGGGGAAAAGGACATCATGTTGCTAGCCTATGCAAGTTAACAAACTCAGTACAAGTGACCACAACCTTACCAGCAGTTTCAATAGCTGACCAATTTTAATTTATAGTTAATTAATCGTGACACATTTATATAGCATTGCGTAGCGGGCCTAACCGTCCGAGTTAACGATTATGTACCAATTATGCTAACGTGTTAGGAATGAGAAAGGTTTTATTTAGAGGAAGAGCACGTGCATTTGCGTGAAGAGTGAAAAACCCTTTAGTGAAAATCAACCCTCAGTACACCAGACCGGGATTCGAACCCAGATCATCCCATCATCGGCATTTCATTTCGAGAGTAACGCCTTAGACCATTTAGCCACCAACGCGGGTAGTACATGAGTTATCTAACGGCTTTATTTATGGGCTAGGGGTAAGTAAGGTAGATAAAATGCACTCACACTAGGGTATAAAGGGTATGAAATACACCTCCAGAACATTCTACCAATATTTAAACCTCAACCTCCCCACCACTGGCCATCCCCTCCCTTTATTGCGAGCTTGACACCTAAAATATTATTTTTAATTGGAAGGGATTTTATCGTAATCGTGAATATTTTCGACCCTGAGATTATGATGAATATTTACGTTTTATGTGTGTCAGAACCCGAAAAAGTGGATTTTACAATTCTGTCTGTCCGTCCCTGGCCACAAATCTGAAATGGTTTTATGAAATCTGTTCAAACTTGATATCTAGATATTATATGGAAATACCTCAAGACATTTTATGATTTTTACCCTAGCCCTCAAAATGTAACTAAGGGTGTAGTGACTGTAGTCTATTGATGAGTGATTTTTTTAATTCCATGTTTGTAGAAAATGGCTCTAGTGATTTTGTTTGAATTGGACATCTAGGGGGTGGTTGACCTCCTAAATAACAATGTATACTTGGTTTTTGGGTAAAATTTATTACAGGAAAGTTTACAAATGAGTGATTTTGGAAAATTCGTAGTATTTTGAAATTGGTTCAAACGATTTTGTTTAAAATAGATATCTGAGGATTGTTTAGCATGACAAATAAAAATGTATACTTGTTTTTGGAAAATATTCGTTTAAAGGTAGTTTACTGATAATTGATGACTGTTTTGTTAAAAATTTGAATATTTTAAAAATGGCTCTAGTGATTTAGTTAAGATGGGTATTTGTTAAGTTTCTTACATTATAAATAATGATATATATACACCTACATGTATATTTGTTTTTATATAAAAACCATTCTATAGTAGTTGACATATGACTGATTTTTGTAAAATATGAATCTTTTTAAAAATAGATCTAACGATTTTGTTCAAAATTGATATGGGGGGATTATTTTATATGATCTATAATAAAAAAAAATTCTAAAATAAATTAATTTAAGTGTAGTTTAGTTACGACAATTTATAGAAAATTTTTAGTTTTTCGAAATTGGCCATGAAAATTTAGTTAACAAATGGGAACCTTGAAATAGTTTTACGTAGTAATTAGAAAACGTTTTTATTTAAACAAATTAAACATTATTTTAGGGTACTTTACAAAAAACTTATTTTTGTAAATTTGAAATTTATTAAAACATATTTAAACTATTTTGTTTAGTTATTTTTTTATTGTGACTAACAAGATGATGAGTTTGTTTTTATGTGAAAAACTTACTTAAGGGTATTATACTAAAAACCTATTTTTGAAAATTTTCTACTATGCTTAAATACACAATAGGATAAAATTTATGCGATTGTGTCGTACCATTTATTTTTTATATGATTTATTTGGACTGAAAAATGTTATGGTGAATGCTTCGAGGTCAAGAAGAAACTATTTTAAAATATGCGAAATATATAAATAATAATATTTTTACCCACACCAAAGGACAAGCGGACTAAATATCATGCTCATCTAGTGTGGTTTACCGGTGACGGGGATATCGGTGTTTAAATAAATCCCCGAAAGGTGTAATGAGGGGGGGCTTTTTACTAAATAAATTTTCCTTTTTCCTCCACGTTAAAGAAGGTATAATTCCTCATTCTTACCACATTAGTGTTATTAAATGCGAAAAACCCAAACGGGTGATAAGAGTGTGACAGGCTAAAAGTCTTAAACCCACCATTATAATAAATTATACATTTATTCGCTGTTTCTAAATATCATCCCTGGTATACCATTAAAAAAAACCACCCCTAAAAATATGTTTCTACTTACCATGATCTCAGCTTAAGTGGACAACATTTTGGATGTGTGCATAATCTTCTTATTACAGCTCCCGAGCCGATGGCATGTTCAAATAGCCTAATACGATTTTACTTGCTCCTTCAAGTTTAGTGAAGACTTGAGGAGAAAGAAGGAACGTCTCGCGCAAGCGCATGAATCTCCCCAACACAATCAACTCTTCTAGCCACGAGAAGTGAGCATCACGGGATCGACTCCCACCTATCTACTAAAGTGGAAGGACGCCTCCATAGTAAGATTTTTCCTTCCACGCCCTTCCTTCACCCGCTAATTTGAATATATAAATTTGAGTGTTCAGACCACTAAATGGAACTCACTATTCAATCAACGGCCAAAGAAGACACGTTGCTACGTTTGAGTGAAGTCGCATGCTGCTCAACGCTTAACTTATGTCTGTCAGTATGGTATCGATGGTCTCGCCAACTGGGTGGAGAAATTCCATTTGGAAATTATAAGTCTCCTTTTGATAAAAGTTTTAGTTGCTTAACGTCTGCTTGGACTTGTTAAAATAAGGTTTAGATTTTGTTCTGTTGAACGGCAGTCACTTTCTCTGTCAATTTATTTAAATTCAATTTATAATTTAATAATTTGTTTAAGAATAGTTTACTCGCTCGCATCATATAAAAATAAATAAAAGGAGAGTGGTGCAGTTAACACATTCGATCATCCTTGATTATTATTTGATTAAGGGTGATTGTATGTGTGAAGATGCATTGAAAATGTAATTATATTTCAATATCTTTGACAACCAAACACTGATGGAAAAACAGTGAGCCTCGGAAACCTTTTTGATCACAAATGGTTGGAGCGGAAGAAAACCCGATATTTACTTTAGACCGACTTCTTAGCTTGGTCAGCGAGAGTCTAACGAATGATCCGGTCCCGTATTTGATATACGATGTGTGACGAACTACAGCTATTATTTAATAAAGAGAAAAAAAACACATTATTTTTGAAGATGTAAATTAATGGCAATTGGTATGGTTGTTGTGTTTACCCCTTAATTTTATTAAGCTTTAATGATTTAGAGGAAGTGTACCCGCATTTACGTGGATGGAGAGTGGGAAACCATTTTGGAAATACCGCCCTAAGCACATCTGACCGCGATTCGAGCCTCGATCTCTCCGTCATCGGAAGTATAGTCTAACACAAGAGTAGCGAGCTAGACCATACAACCACCAAAGCGGGTAGATGCCAATATTAGGCCTATACTTTTTCATGCGTTATAGCAACTAGCCCACATAAAAACGAAAACACGATTATAAATGACTCCAATGTGCGTTTCATAAAATATAACGAAAGGAATGAATATAGTACACCCAACCAAAATATAACCCAGATCTTCCCGTCACGAGCAGTCTAGTCTAATGCGAGAATAGCGCCTTAGACTATACAGCCACCGAATCGGGTATATATTACCATAATCATTACTCCTAATACTACAAACCCAAACCTTAACGCCTAAATAGTTACAAATTGTATGGCATGATGAACTCTAGTAAAAAATAGTAAACATCTTCGTCAGGACCCTCTGGAATCGAACCAAGGTTCCCTAAACTTGGGGTTAGTCACTCAAACCACTTGGTAGCGGGGACCAAACGAAATACAAGTGATTCATAGTTCACAAACTCGGTGACAGGTGTGTGCAATGTGTGCAAACGTACCATAAATATGTACACGAAAGGTACAATAGTTTATCGCTCTTATTGTTTAGCCACTTCCTCTTTTCTTTCGTTCCTTCTCCAATCATCCTTTTCTCTCTTCCCCTTCTATCGATGAAAGATGCTACAAAGTGACGGACGATACACGACGTGCCAAGATGAAAGTCGCTGTAACAGCTTCGTTTCTAAAGAACATAAAAATAAAACTACGGATAGTGAGAGTTGACATTCAGAAGTTCTAGCTCATTTGCTGATGAACCCCAATTAGTAGTGTAGATTTTATTCGCCAAGATTATTTACCATAGCATATTTACACTAATAGGGAAGAGAACATTTTAAAATAAATATACCTGCTTTGGCGGCCGCGTGGTCTAAGGCATCACTGCCATGTTAGATCAGACTGCAGCTGACAAGGAGATCGGGGATAGAAAACCGATCGGGGATAGAAAACCGATCGGGTGTACTGAAGGTGGTTTTTCCAAAATGGTTTTCCACAGTTCCTCCACGCAAATGTGGGTACAATTCCTCTAAATTCGACCTCCCTATTCCTAACTCATTAGGATATTAGTAAACATGCGTATAACCTGAATAGGTAGTCAGACGCGGTTCTAATATATATATATATATATATATATAGTATATACATTTCTGAATTTGAGTGGTGAAGGGAGTGGAAAACCATTTAATAAAAAATCACCCTCAATACACGCGACCAGTATTCGAGCCCATACCTCCTCGACATCAGAAAACCAGACCAAACTATGTTTATGGATTTACCCACGTGCTAACCGATGCGGGTTTTATAATCTTTGAAATGAAATGTTATTGTGTTTTATCGTGTTTTTTGTACAATAATATTGTGATCTAGTTTTGCAACAGCTTTCTCATCTCCCCACCTTGCAGCATCACTTGTGGCACACACTATAGTTCTCGTGCCGCTGATGTTAACTAAAGAGCCAATCACTTTAAAAGCAACATTGATATATATTTTTTCTTTCCTCCCAATGTTTTTTCTCCGGGGAGTTGAACAAAACTCAAACACATCAAGACAAGACTGCACAAACTTGTTCGCTTCTTTTTCTATCTTTTCTTCTTCGTGATCCTCTCTTATCACGCGACCCTTACCTTTCAATCTTTTCATTTATTATCTGAGTCATTTTAGCAATTCATCCACAAAATAAACCTATAGTTAATATAAAAAAGTTTACGTTCAAACGTAGGGTATTGACTTAGTGTGTTATGTATTAATTTGTTTAATTTACAATATTTAGAATTAATCTGAAATAGTACAAAACTACAATATATCAACTATACAACTATCAATATATAATTAACTATTGAATTGAGTAAATTCTCCAGACAGGATCTGACAAATAGTTTGAATTTCAACAGCTGTTTGTAGTAGTAGGTTTGTAGTAGTTGTAAAATTATGGCTACTCAACAACAATTTTTCTCTAAAAGGTTCTCCGAGAAGCGGGACACTTATTCAATAATGTAGACTGATTATGCAAATATTAACAGCTAATTTCAGTTAATCGTCAAACCAAACCGTAAATAAAATTATCTCGATTATGAAACTTAAAAACAATAACAGAATATTCGATGAATTAAGGTGAAAGAAGTAAATAATTGTCACACAAGCTTACCCAAAGATAGTGTAGGGTGCTTCATTTTTATTAAACTATATCGATTTGATAGGAAAAAAAAGGCGAGATGTTTATGAATCCATAAATAACATAAATCCTCCCTTTCTCTGAATTCACCCTCTCACCCCCTTTAAAAAATATACCCAATCCACACACAAATACTCTTCTGCTGCACATCAAGTGACAAACACACAGATATATTTAAAACTTTTCCCAGTCCACCTATAACCCATCCATCACACGATCATTTCGGGCTTGGGGTATTCTAAATCGCCCCTCTCTCTTCACCCTCCCCTTTACACACATACACACCCAAACCATCAGCCCCCCGCCCCACCCCACTCCCTTGCCACCCAGCAGAGTTTTAGAGCGACGGGCCGGGATAGCGGTAATCATTATTACGAGTTTTTGGTCACCATATGGCATAAGGGGCCATTAGCCACTTCGGGCACGTATTGTGATTTGCGCACGAGTTGCGATACGTTCATAACTCTCTCTACCCGAGCACACGCAAATAAATATGTGGAGGGGGGGTTAGATAACGACACAGTTCCCGAACATTTTAGATGGGTTCCAAGAAGAAAAGGAGATTCATGAAACTGTCCCACATTTCTATTTTTTTCCCTTCACATGAGATAATGGATAAAAGGACTACTAAGGGATATCCTGATTGAATTCAGGAGTATATAAAGAAAAGAAAAAAGTTACAAGTCCCTATTGGTGTTTGTCCTGTTAGTTGTTATAAATATATTACGAGTACATCTATTCCTCGCTATAGTGATTGTGCTTTCAGGGATCTTTATAAGTTTCATTTTTTGGGAGTAGTGAAGGGGATGGACTAAATCACTTAATCATGTAGTCAATACTTTTGCCGTCAGAGGTTACGAAAATAGCCGAATGTAGCCGACATTTGGGAATTGTGTAACTCAGACGACCGTTTTAGTTGCATACCCTATTTATCATCTAATGGAGAATAGAGGTAGGTAAACCCCAGGGTAGGCCCTACCTTTGGATACATGTCTGATAGCCGTTTTATGTCGTTAACTTGTAAAAATCTAGCCCCGTAGTATTGTGGTCAACGCACCTGGATGCCAGCCCAGGGATCCAAGGTTAGATTCCCAGCTGGTACCATGAGTATTTTCCTCGTAAGGTGAATTATCCCAACGGTTACCAAGGTTTGCTTAGGCGTAACTTATTTTAAGTGTTTCCACTGATTCCACACATTCATATTCACTATCACCATCACCTCATCTCATCTGGACATGGAAAGAGCCTCAACGGATAAAATGTAAGATTAGTACATTCAGGCATCCCCTGGCAACGGTACATAATTACCGGATAATCTTCCCAAAAACTGGGCTGCGAGTGATGTAGCTCAGACACGCATAAATAAATAAACTTGTAAAACCAGTGAAGTCAAGGATGTGTGTTTAGAAAGCGTTATAATGATATCAACCCGCGATTGGGCATCAATTATAGTGATATTGGTTTTTTGTACTGATGCAAATGATACGGATGTTGATTATGTGTACCCGTGTATGCCTTACGGTGAGCACTAAGTATAACGATACCGAGTTTTATGATGACGACGCGTGCATGCCTTACTACGCACTTGTTATCACACGACTATGACGAGGTGATTTTATGTAATTAGAATGAAATAAATAAAATTTGATGTTCGTACACAATTTATTGATTTGATTACACTTTCACTCTTGTAAAATTGACATTGATACAGTTTTTTGTTAATTTCCGAACTGACGCGGAGAGTCAGAACTAGTGCTGTTCAAAATTTTGTTTTTCTGTGTGGATTCATACGCACAAGCTGCTTATATATTACCTACCCCTTGCTTCTTGGACCCCTTGTCACCAGTGTTAAAATTAACTAATAGGAGAACTCCTGGCAACTTGATGTTGTGAAGGCTAGCTTCCTATTGGGTAAAGGGAACCAGCATGTCACATGATTTTTCAAATACAACGGAGTTGGTCTTTTAAAGAAAGAAAGTTTTAAAACGCAATACATTTAAATTACTTCTGAAAACGCGTGATTCTCCATGGATGAAGTATTAAAAGGAAACTTTACATACAGTTCCTTAAAGAAAAATACACTTTATCCATGACTTTTTGAATATATGAGAGGGGTCCAAAACAGTATCATTAAAGCGTGCGGTAAAAATTAAAATTAAAAAATGAGTAAAATAAATTAGGTTAGTAGTTTTTACGTTTTTTATCAACGCATCTTATTATTTGTTCAGGTTCTACGCGGTGTTTTTTAACTAAAAGAATACTTGCACAGGTGGGCACGCAAACAAAGGCATCATTTTCGTATTTTCTTGTATGCCGATGACGGGAAGGTCTTGAGTTCAACTCCCAGCCGGTTGTACTGAAAGTTTTTTTTATCCTAAATGGTTCCCCACTTTCCCTTCAAGCAAATTCAAGCAAACATTCTACAAATTCTACCTTAACATTCTCTACTTCTTTAACGTTTGTGGATAGCTCATTTGACTAGTAATACGAGGAGCGTGTAAATAATATATAAATACATATATATCAAATATATATTCTAAAAGTTAAGTATTAACATGCATTGTAAGACGGAGTTTCACCCTTTTAGAAAGCTTAGGATTGACATCTTTCATACAACAGTAGTTAAAGAAATTGCATAGTTAATAAGGTTATTTCTTCTATTTCTGTAGTGCTTTTAGTTTTTACCTCCGCTCCAACATAGCACCGAGTTCTAGAAATAATTTGAAAACATACATTTTTCTCAAACCAAAGCGACTAATATGGCAAAATTGAGGAAAACACGTAAAATTAAATTAAATACGAGTACATAAAAGGGCAAATTGTATTCAAAATTACGAGTTGATTACACCTAAAGAACTGAAAACTCTTTAGGAAAACAAACAAGCACGCACACGCTTGCACACAGAAACACACACACACACACACACATGGGGAGGCATTTAAGTTGGCACACTTAAATATCTTGAATACAAAGTATTTTTAGAAAAAAATATTCAGAGAAAAGTTGTTGGTTTTTGAGGGAGAAAGAGAACAAAATTATTTATTTTTGATTGTTGGAGGCTTTAAAGGTAATTTCAAGGTAAACTTAGTTTTTTTGAAATGGAAAGCTATTTTCTTTAGCAGCTTCTTATTCTGCACAAAAAAAGTAAAACAACTTTTGTCAGAACCATATTTTTATTCGGCCTCTATTTTATAGGATATTTTGATATTTTAATATTAATTTAAATATACGTAAGACGTTTAAATTGGCACACCTGAATAACTCGAAAACAAAGTATTTTATAAAAAAATATCTAAGACAAACGTTCTACGTTTCAAGCGAGGAATATAAGTCTCTCGTACGTTCGAACGTGTTTGCAAGTGAACTAAATGTACGTGTCTGTGTGTGTGTTTAGACTGTACGAAAGAACGAAATTAGTAAAAGTTAAAAGTGACTGAAAAGTTGTTGTCATTGATTTGCTTGCTAAGGCCCGTTTTCGAGAACAAAGGTTCATTGGGGTAGAAGGCGTGAGGATTTGCTTCCTGACCCATCAGATTCTCACGCCTTATACCCCACTTGACCCTGTCTCGCCTAGCTTTGTTCTTGAAAATGGGCCTTAGTAAGCAAATCAACGCCAATCCCTTCTCATTCACTTTTACTATTTCGTTATTGCAGACGGCCTTTTGTGTATGTGTGCACACACACGTGTGTGTTAGCAAGTAAGCTTACATAGAACACATTACAATATCATCAGTGTATGTGATTACAAATAGGCAAAGGCGAGAGCGTTGACAGTTGCGAGATCAAAACAAAGCAAATTCACAAATAAAGTTAAGAAAATTTTCAGTTCTATCGAGCATGCCAAATAATACATTAGTCGTTCTATATTTTTCCACTATTTTAGTAATTCTAGCTGATTTAATTGTGAGCTAAATATGGAATACATGAAAATCACAGAAAAAAGTTGAAATAATATTAATTTTTGGTAAATCTAGACGAAATATTAATGAGGCAATTAGTTTGTATGCTGAACGATTCCATGATAGTGATACTCCATCGCGTCATTAATTCTATCGTGTTGTGAGTACGACCGGAAAAAAAGAGAACACCAAAGAACTGCAACCGGTGGAAATAATGAAATCACAATGTTAGATGCCGTCGTCCATAATCCTAGTATAAGTTTTAGTGAAATTTCTCGCGCTTGTAGAATATCTCAGAGAAGTTTAATCAGGATACTGAAGCGTAATAAATTCCACCCATACCATGTGCCATTGCATCAAGAACTTCATGGAAATAACTTTCAAAATCGAGTGACATTTTATCAATGGGCACGAGAATTATGAAGAATAACTTTTTTTTTCCGTATTTGTTTTTAAATTAATAGACTTTATTTACTAATGATAGTAACTCAACGTAAGTATTTTCATTCCTCCGAAAATAGTTTCCTCAATTATTCGGTTCAGATTTCATATTGTTTTTAATAAATTGATGTGCGAATAATTGTTTCTTTTTTAGTAAACACGGTTTACACCATCTACTTCTTGAATGTAAAAGATGTTTCCTAATGCTTTTGTTTGGAACTTAAAAAAACTTATTTTTTTAAGTATAAAATTTTTCGAAGCCAATAATGCTATTGAACAAGTTAAGTTATTACATTAATGTGCACATATGCTGAGGGAATATTACTCTAATGTTTTCATAGCTATTGGTTAGAAAGCCACCTCTGGGCCCCCTAATTTTTGTGACAGAGGCCGTAAATATCTCAAACTAAAGAGAGCTAAGCACACTAATATAGTTGTTACCATTAGTAAATCTAAAGATATTTATTTGCTTACTACCACCCAAAATAATAGAAAAAAGGTAAAATGTTTATCGTTTATTAATATTTCTAAAGATAATAAGTTAATTACATGATGTCGGCCATTTTGATTTATTCAATATTTGTAGATAAATTTATTAGCTTTTATTTTAGTTACTGTCATGTAGTTATATCATAAAATCTATGGAAGTTACAGTCAATAATGTTATAACAAGTTACATGATATTTTCCCTCCCCATCCACCATACATCCCAGCCCCCTCCCCCACGCAAGAGTTTTGGAAGTGAAAACGTGGGTTTTTGTATTATTTGGGGTGCCAATTAATAACTAAAAAAAAACGCAATATTGTATCAAAAAGCTCACACGGGAAAATAGTTGCTCCCCCAATAGGAGGGTCCAACGACTTAATTATTTTGTATGTTAAATTTTTCTCACTAATATTTTAAGGTGCAAAACAGGACTTTTATTTTTGCACTAAGAAAAACCCAATTTATCTTTTAAATATTTTTGTCTTGCAAAACTATTCAGGTGCAAAACACCATACTTGGGTGCAAAACAGGACTTTTAAGATGGAATTTTAAAAAATCCAACATTTTGATAGTGGGGGAGGGGGGGGCTACTCTTAACTTGGCCCCCCTAAACATAAACAGTCATACCGTATCTGGGGTTAGGGTGCAAAACGTATTACTTGGGTGCAAAACGGTGGTGCATTTAAATTTTAATTTTGATGGGGTGGGGGTGGGCAATTTAAGTGTTCTCCTTACACTCCTAAACGCTTCGTATTCAGTGTGCAAACCAGTTTGTGCATGAAAGTCCAAAGAGATAAATGAACGTGTAGGGGAGCCTTTAGTTCGGGATTACAGCGGCCGTTGGATAGGACGGGGTGGTTCAGTCCATCGGCCTGCTAGATCACCAGACCTAACATATTTTGATTTCTTTTATAGGGTTACCTTGGAATATTTTTAGAGAAACTCTATTACGTATTCGTCAATATTTTATATAAAACATATTGATAAGTGTATCGAGGTTAGAAACATTTATTGAAATAATTTGATAAATAATATTAAATTGTTTCTAATAAAAAATCACATAATAAAGTAAAAAAATTGTAATGAAAATGTAATACAAAATTACTAAATTATCTTTAAAAATAGAGTCCGAATATAAAAATCTTTCAAAATGGCCTTGAGAAAGTTTACCAAATCAAAAATAAAATGCTGTTATTCCCCACCCCCGATTCAAAAAGAAACAATTTTTCTTCGAAATGTTTTTTCTACAATGCTATGTTTTCGAACTATTCTGGTGTGCCAAATTAAATGCCTCATCCTGTGAATGACACACACTTTTCCTTTTGCATTTGCACGCTCACTATGCTGGATCATATCATCCTATTTAATAACTTAATATAGTCAACTTTAGATTGAACCTCCAATTTTGAAATTAAGTTTCGTTCATCAGAAACAGGATAAAACAAAAGTTATATTCTGCTTCAAAACAAACAAACAAACAAACCAAAGTATAAATAGACCCACAAATTAGTTTTAACTTTTTTCCCCAATGTAAAAATTTTCCCCTCAGTATAGCCGTTTTCTTAAGTGGGGTGAGAGCAAAAAAAACCCAAAGGTAGTTTATCATTTCATTAGATCGTTTAATAAATTAAAAATGTTCTTGTTTATTTTATTTTTTTATTTCCTGGTAGAAACTTGTCGAGAAGTTTCCTACAAACAGCACGAATCCTCCAGTCTTTGTAGTCGATGTTTACCAACTTTTAGAAACTTTTCTTACCTTTCAGCACCCCCCTTTTAAAGCCTCTCTTACACCCCTCCATACATCCTTCTAAACAAACAAGGCGGACCAAAGCTTTCCTCCTTAACGCGCAAGGGGGTAGGTTGTCTGAAAGATGTGACTGGGGGAAATGGAAACAATCAGACTTCAACATTCTGGCACTGTTATAATAAAAGATAGAAGGAGAATAAGTTTGTCTAAAGTTCACTTATTCATAGTGATTTGCTCAAACAATGCCTGACAAACGTTCCATGAACTACGACAATATTATAAACAGACTTTGAAGTCATGTTTTCACAGTCAGCACACGCATCGTGTGCCTGAACGATCTAAGAGGCCGTGGTTCAATTCATATCAGCTGCAATGAAACACCCCTACAAGTAAAGTTACTCTTACTTGCCCTAATGTATTTCTTTACCATTATATTATTCAGTTTATAGTGTACCAGGACCTATCAATAAAACAAAACAAAAAGCTTTGGATACTGGCAAGTTCCGAAAAGGTAAACTTAATTATGTTCTGAAAGAAGTTGCGGTACACACAACCGATTAAAAGCTTCCAAAATATTATTTAAATTTGGTTGAATCAAGTGTATAGTAACGCATCTGACTACTGACAGAGGGAAAAGGTGTATTTCAATGTCCCTCGGCTAGACCGATAGCGTGTATGTATATTTATATCTGTTCAGTATTTGTTTCCAAACTATTTGCTGATGCAACATGGTGAAGGCGAGGAGTTTTAATTGTTGAATAAGGTTTGGGTGCACCTTTTGTCTTCACTGACGTACAGGTACGGTCTGATTTCAATGAAGAGGAAATAAATCAGTTATATGATTGCTATTAAGCTGTTAGCTCAGTACTCCAATTCAAGCCATTTGTTCACTGATGTGATGCTGACACTAGGTAGGTGAGGCGGACGGGCGGACGTACACACTCCGCTTTAGCTCTGTATGCGTAGGTGTTTTCCTTTACATCATCAACCAGATGTCAAAGTCAAAAGACGTGTTGATAGAGCAGCTCTGAGAGATAGGGTATTTGGAACCACAAGGTGAAAATACCAACATTTTAAACAAGTCCTCATGAAAGAATCGTCACACTAGGCAGATAGTTTTAACTTAGTTAATTGAAGTTCTACCACCCCATCTCTATGCTAATGCGTGTACATTTGTTCTAAGTTAGCCTCTCATTTCTTAACCCTTATAATAATCCCACTAGAGGGGGTATAGAGGTGTTAGATTACTGGTTCTACCAGATGGCTAGCTTCTCATTCCAATCCCTTGTCTGGGCGATGGTTTTCCATACGATGTGTTGAATTTTTTTTTTAATTTGACTTACTAATTTTGTTTTCTTAGATTAGATAATCCCCTAAGCCTTGAATAAATATTATGTTTACCATGATGATAAAAAAATATTTAGAACTATACCTGACAAAACTTTCTCACACATAAAAGTGGTCATCTCATAAAGATAAACACATAACATAGATAACAGGGTGTGCTTGTGTGTTTTTTCTACCGTACCGGAGGATTAATCCTAGGACCTTGTGGTAGCTCACGGAAGTGAAACTGAGTTAAAGTTGCTGTTTCCTAGTGACGATTTATTAAAGTACCACCACGTCCCCTAAAACTCCGTCGACAGGGGAGGCAGGATAGATCGTTAATGCCCCCCCACTTTCTCGTAAACTGGCAGCACAAAGCGACCGTGTGTTTTACACGACTGGCGAAATGTCTCGGGCGACCCACCTCTCCCCTTCTTCGTTGGTCGGGGCTTTACGACCACCAACTTCAGCAGTTCCGCTCATATACAGAGGTGACCACACTACCTCCACATCAAGGACAAGGTCGTAATGACCAATTTAAACTAACTCATTAAGGTTATCCCTACATAACACGGCACAATGGCGAGACGTGCTTGTATCCGTTGTTACCACTGCTAATAGTTGATAACGAGAGAGGTTTTTTTTCAACAGGGAATGGAAATGTACTACTTTTGTTTGACTCATGGTCGTCAATCTCAAAATAAAGTGCCACAAAGAAAAGCGTATCCACAAGCTAGACTAAATACAAAACAGGTTGGGAGCCCTGGACTGCGCATGTACGATACGTAGCAATGCCCACAGATAAGTGAGATATCAATATAGTTTGACACGAATATAATAAGTTTTAGGTACACTTGGTTCACTGTGAAAGCTTACAGTATTATCTTGACAGGATCTATGGCTAAGATGTCTTCATGACTGAGTGAGCTACCGCGCACAATACAGACATTTCCTCCAATACTGTACGCCATTTTACCACGTAGGCTTCTGGTAATAGGCAAATAGGCAAAGGTAAATGTTAATTTCAAAAATATCACGCCTAGCCACTGAATATAACTGCCACACTATTGGTGCATATTATAATTTTCATTATTGTGCTGTATTTGATAAATAGTGGGTTTAATATTGCTATTATAGATGACAAGTAGTACTCTAGAGTTGTTGACAAATCAGATGTCTTTTAAGCGTCGATTTTAACTAGGGGATTCAAGCAACGGCTTTCCTCTGAAGTTGGCACTGGTTTTCCAACAATTTGTTGAAACACTATTTTTAATATAACTTACTAATCCTATTTTCTTAGTATGGATAGTGTCCTAATAATAACTCTGTCATTATAACATAATACAATGATAATGAAATATAATTATTCATGCTTATCAAAATTTGTCTGCTTGAACTAACTTTGAATTTGAATAAAAACTTGTTTTCTTCGATTCTATTATCGGCATTAAAAACCAATAATGAAGAGTGTTACAACACAATATCAATCAGCAATGTGGTTCAGAGTGTGGGCTGTGGTAGTTCATAATGTAGGCGTATTCATTTCATATTCTATTCGCAAGTATCAACAGTTTTACTAATACAACCAAGTGTGATAGTATTTCTCGTTTGAAATAAAAGTTTGATTACGTGTTCGGGCAACAATAGATAAAGTTGTTAAATTTATACATAATATTTTAAGAGAACTATAAAACAAATAGGTTTATCATAACAGCATTGATATTTGAAGTATTTCAAATAGGTACCTACTTTAGCAACAATTTATAAAAATATCCTATATAAGTTACTTACATAAGGGCTTTAGAATGCATTTCGTTAAAAGTGTTTGTGAATTGATTTTAAAAACATAGCCATACAATCACACGCGCGCGTACACACTTAAGAAAGAATTAAATAGAGGTGAGGAAAGAGTGAGAAAGAGAAGGAGAGAAAGAGAGTAGGGGGAAGAAAATAGGGATGAGAGAGAGATAAAGAAAGGAGGGGGAAGAAGCTACAATTTGTATTAGTATTTATTGAATCGAAAATAATTTGCATAAAAAGATTTTTTTTTAAGTGGGAACATTTGCCCACTACCTTATACACCACAAGATTATTATAAAAGAGGGTATGTTATGTCTCGTGTGCGCAATTACTTTCCGATCTATTACTAAGATGTTACTACCCAATGTAACCTAAGTCACAAAAATATAAAAGTGAGAGGAAATAGTCCATAGCATGTTTGTAAAATATCAAGGAGCTCTGGATAACAACAAGCAGAAAGGAAATGTGTGGACTGCACGCTTACAGCGCAAATAATTGGAAGAGCATTTACACGTTTGTTTTTATTGCTAGCCCGAGAGTTGAGAGGGACATTTAGTTGGTCTCTAAACCAACACTACGGCGTTGGCTTTAGTGCAAACATTGATTACACTAATTATTAAGATCAAGTAAAGATTAACTCTGTACACACATGCAACGTCTCCTAAGATTTATTTTTCTAGTTAGAAAATTAAATTCAACCTAGCAATTACTAGCTTTCTGCGGATTGAATTATCTAACTTTAGGAGAATTGAATAAAAAAAATGTAAATTTTAAATAACTGCTTTAGTAGATGACTGGAGTAAATATCAATAATTATAGTGGTAGAAACCACTTCGGTAGTCGAGTAATCTAAGGCAGTAATAGATTGGACAGCAGATGACGGGTGGATAGGAGTTTGAATTCTGGTCAGGTGTATTGAGTGTTTTTTTTTTCCACTTAGCTCCATGCAAATTCAAGAACACTTCTCTAACACATTAGACTAATTAGTACAAATGCGTAAATACCTTAGACCATTATTCCACGCTTATTTATCTCCCAATTGTATTAACTGTGTTGATAAAGTTTGAATTAAAGCATGAAGTATATTGAATTTGTACATTAAACACCCCAACAAACTTGTTAAAAAAAATCCTCCACCTTACTTTTATTCCCCGGGAAACCTTGATATTTGTAAGTTAATGGAAACGCTCTTGTTTGACCAGTGGTTGAGCGACCATGTTAACCAAGTTATACCATAGATTAACATAAACAAATCTAAATAGCTTATAAGAACATCTAATACTTAAAAAGATTTACCGGGAAAGGGCCCCCTTATCTCTGGTTATTGAGAGGCATCTTCCTTCTTCCCCCAAGGCCAATCCTTTCAACTACTTGGGCGACTGGCTAACATTTTTCGAAGTCATGCAGCTTTTAAAGTGAATTCAAAATTAATGTCACGTCTTTTTGTTTATAAAGGCCTACGTTTAATCCCATCGTCGTAGTGATTTACTTCTATGTTATAATATAAATAAAACAAAATGTGTTTGCTTGATAACGCTAGAGCTTCAAAATCAAGAGACCTAGAAAGTTGAAACTAAACAAACATACAAACGGATACCTGAGGGTGTGCAGCTCAGCCGTATATTTTTTCAAGTTTTGCATCCATTGCGACCCTTACGCTTTAAGCTCCGTGGACAAGGGCTGTTCACCATCAATATGTACTGATGAATACAGTATTTATTGTTTCATATCCAACCATTGTCAAGAATACATCTCAATTCCAGGATTTGGTGTGGCCCATGGACCTTGTGCAACCCTTTTATTCATCTTATAAATGTTCAGGATAGATTACATTTTGGGAAGTAATATTTGGGAACTTGGCATATTTTGGACAATTCTGTCATATGAGGTTGGTGTACCAAATCTGTTTTCTTCTTCGACAAGGATCAATTCCCAAAAATTGTTGAATTTCCACGCAAAATATGTGCAATGTTTGGGAGCACATACGTTTGTTAACAGGTTTCTTCTGCCATGAAATAAAACCAAACACACGAACGAGAAGTCTTGGCTTACGGACACACATTTATCAACAATCATAAAAATGACTTTGACATAAGATTTAAAGCCAGAAACTAAAAAATTGTTGAAAATTTAACACTTTTGTTGTGAACAAAAGTTTTTTTTTTAACTCTTTGGTAAAAATATGTGGTTAGTCTTATCGTTTTATATAGGGGCCTATTCTTTTATTTTAACGAAAATATGATACTAGGTTTGAATTATTTTTACTTAAAATAACGACAATACAGATTTGTATTAGAAATGTGGCCCTCTCAATATTTTTAATGTTCAAAGTGGCCCTTATGATCAAACGAGTTTGACACGCCTGGTCTAAAGCGTCACTTTCGTGGTAGACGACTGCTGATGACAAGGAGACCGGGGTTTGAATCTCGGTTGGGTGTACTAAGGGTGGTTTTTCCAAAATGGTTTTCCACTCTCCCTTCACGCTAATGAAGGTAAAATTCATCTAAATTCAACCTCCCTCATTCATAGCTTACTAGCGTAGTTAGTACACATGCGTATAACCTGTATAGGTAGTAAGACGCGGTGCTAAAAAATACTCAAATAAACTGGTTGGATACTTGTAGTTAGTGTGGACTAAAAAATACAATTTTTTCACCTATTTTAGTACAATTATGAATAATCAATAAGTATATGTTAATATTAAGAGTTATTACTAAATTCTTAGAATATTTTCTAAGTTATCAATATTAAGAGTTTGGTTTGGACACAAATTAATAGTAACAAGATAAATACAAAGCTACATCTTTTAAAAAAAAGTTTATTTCCTTAGTTTATTATAAATTGTCTTATAAATATACAATTGCGAACAATTAGAGATTAACACTAACTATACTAAACAATCATCTACCCTCACGTGTTAAAAAGTTTCATAAACTTTTATCTACAGCTTCAGTTTACAGACGATTCTTTTTATAGCGCGTTGCAAAACCATTCCACATCCGTACCTGGAATGACTAAGTAGTGAGTGTTAACTTCACAATGGAACCTTTTTTACTCTTGATGTCGCGATGCTCTCTAGATTCTCCAAAGAGGCGGCAGCAGTGCGCTCTAGTAGATGCAGCTTCAACTTCCTGGATCGCGGGGTCCAAGGGTTGAGGGTTTGGATTCCTCCCCCCACTTGTTGATGTGCCCACCCACGAGTAAAGTACATTCCCCCCTTCCCTAAAACCCCCCTTGAAAAGAGAAATACACATCTACCCAAGCTTATAACAATAAAATACGATCCGCACCGGTGGTTGCAAGACCTATGTCGTCAGGCTATCAATATGTTGTACTGTCTGGGACGGGATATCCAGGCTCAAATCTTGGCCGGTTATATTAAGGGGTGCTTTTTTACAAGTGATTTGCTCATCCCCTCTTCAAGCTAGTGCAGGTGTATGTATACCTCAGTTTTAGCTTATGTGGTGCTGACTGACAGTTCACAGCTGACTTCTGACAGTCAACATTTAGGTATATACCTAAATTTTGACTGTCAGAAGTGACAACTGCTAAAGACATGTTTTTTGCAGATCATATGGTTCGGCGTAGGGATACATAATTTGGTCTGGTAGCTTTTCAAAGCCGTCAGAAGTCAGCTGTGAGCTGTCAGTCAGCACCACATAAGCTAAAACTGAGGTATACTCAGATACCTTCCCAAATTCTACCCCTTAACCAAGTTGTTAAAAGTACTACTACCAATAATAGTAATAATAATAATACATTAATATCAAGATGAATAAATTTACCGCAAAGCTTAAAACTACTACAACTTTACCCTCTTGGGTGGCTGAATAGTCTAAGGCATAATTATTGTGTTAGACTGGCCTGCTGATGACGGAGAGATTGGGGTTCGAATCCCTGTCGAATCTACTGAGGGTGGTTTTTACTAAAAGGTTTCCCTCTTTCCTTTCACGCAAATGCGGGTAGATTCCTCTGAAACGATTAATTCCTCATTCCTATCTCATTAGAGTAATTAGTGTAATAATATAGCCTGAACAAATAGTAAGATTCGATGATAAAAAAAAGCTTGCTAGCGATGCATTATGTACAATATTAATAAATTACTTGTTTAATTTTCTTTAAATATTATTTTTCTGAACATATAGCTTTAACCAACATGTTTACAAAAAATTAAAAGTCCAGCCATCTCAGGGCCCATTAACTTAGAAATGTAATGCATGATTACACTCGGACTAGGGAACGTATCAAGGTGCGGTTTTTTGCATTCTTCACTTGAGAGAGAGAGAAAAAAAATGGAAAGGTTTTATTAGTCTCAATTCCAGTGATTTTAAAAGTGAAATACAAAAAACCACTCGACGATGAAGGCATGTATCGAGTAGTATTTATTACTTACAAAAAATTAGAGGTGAGACGGGTTCTTAAGTTTAGGCCGCGTTTCAGAAAATGAGCTTATTTTTTTAGTAGATTCTAAAAACTTGCAAAGCACGTTGATATAATACGAGTGTTATACTATCTGGACATTGAAATATGTAATCCAGACTTTTATTTAATGAGATACGACAAAGAGTATTATTATTTTTATCGAGTTTTCGTGTTTTTTTAAGTTTATTATTTTTGTTTAAGACTAATTTTTAAATGTTTTATGTAGGTTCTGTAGCCTACACTATTCTATTCATGGTAGTTTTTTAAATAATGTTTTCTAATTAACAGAAAAATTCAAGAAATATTGAATATGGCACGCCAGCGCTAAAACCGCCCTTTAAGTCCTTTTGTAACGCCCTAGGTCCTAGAGCTCATACCAACGAAGAACTTTGTCTTTCTCTTTCTCTTAAAATCAATCAATATCGGGACGACCCCTCATACGTGACACACACACATGAAACACACTATTCCTTTTACCGCCCATTCTCGAAACTATATGAAATGACCAACTGTGAAGTAAGAAAGCTATTAAGGGGATGCGCACGGGATATAATTAAAAATTAATTAGTGACCGAGAAGAAGATAGGAGCGGTTTGTTGATTTGGAAAAAAAAGAAGAAAAAACTCAAACTAAAAGAGTCCACACGCCAACTATTATTTGAACTGTCTGATAAAATAAAAAGTTTTGTTTTTGTAGCTTTTACGTATTTCTTTTCTTCTGTTTTTCTTACCTGAACACAACAATATTGACATTTTAAGCGGGCATTCTAACATAAATCGTGGGTTGGTGACACCGAATCGATATGAATACAAATGAAACCACATGTTTTAGCACCAGGTAAAACTACCCTTTTGGGTTACACACTTATGTACTAATTACGCTAGTGGTTTTAGGGATTGGGAAAGTTATATTTAGAGGAAGTGTACACGCATGTGCGTGAAGGGTAAGTGAAAAACGTTTAGGGAAAACCACCCTCAGTACACCCGACCGAGATTCAAACCTCGATCTCCTCGTCATCGGCAGTCTAGTCTACTGCGAGAGCAGCACCTTGAGCCAAGCGGCCACCGAGGCGGGTAACTGCATGTTTCCCTCTGCATTGGTGGACACGCGAACATCAATTTCATCTAGTCGGTTTGCCGGTGACGGGTAGGTCAAGGTTAAAATTACAGTCAGGTGTGGGTGTTTAAAAAAACTATTTCCCACTTTCTCTAATAAAAAATAGTGCTGGCTAAAATTAAATTACATAGTTTGTAATAGTAACATATACATTTTGTTAAAAGTGATAAATATTACTGCACAGCACCTTAGTTCAGTCAGTAGTGTGTCTACTTAGTGGTTCAGGAGTCTCGGGTTGGACCCCAAACAGGGCTTTAAAAGGTACAACTGTGGTATATTAGCAGTATAGCTTTTAATAATTGATTTTGTAATGAACCATTAAAGTGGGAGTGTAGGGAACGCGAGTTAAGGGCAGTATTTTTTCGGTTTTAATAGCAATTTTTTTTTACCAGGATAAATAAAGTATTGCTTCAGTAGAAACAAAAAGTTTAATTTTCTACACATGGTGATATCAACGGTTGTTGAATATATGTCATGAGCATATTAGCATTTGATGATAAACTTTTCAAATGAGGACAAAAGTTATCATCCAATTCTAGAGCACCCTTGACAGATATTCAGCAACTGTTGATATCACCATGTGAAGAAAATTAAACTCTTTGTTCCTACTGGAGAAATGATCTATTTATTTAGGCCAAAATGAATGTTTTGCTATAGAAACTGTTAAAACACTTCTCTTAACTCGCATCCCCTGCACTCCCACCTTATGAAGCCAACGTACACAGTTAAAACATGTTTAACAAAGCTAATTTACATAGTTTATGGAGCGGAAAAATAAAAATAGTGCGTAGCTTGACTTTAGTTTTATTATGTAGTTTTTTTTTTTTACGATTCTGCAGATATTCAACCCTTTCCTTTCATTACAGTGTTAAATGACCTCTATATATTAATGCTCACACGCGAAAATTTGTTGTAAATGTGAAAATAACTATAAAAACAGTGTAACAATATTTTACCACCTGTTAGCTATTCTTACCTTTACATAAGGAATGTATTTAAATGATTTACTAAGATTGATAGTGCAAAAGATAACAACACACACAAAATATGCATACGTGCATAGTAAACAAGTGTGAGATAAGAGAATTGTAAGCATGCAAGTATAAGTAATGCAAGAACGTAGACAGCAAGAACCACAAATACCGCCAGATTGTGCAGCTTACCTTAGTGCCGACGAGCAGGATATCCCTGGAAAGGAAAGAAAAAATAAGAATGACAGTTAGATAAAGAGGAGATGTAAATGAAATAAGAAAAAAAAAATTACATTCACGAAACATGTGGTGAAAACAACAACAATAGGTAATAAATATTGTGAGAAGGAATACAAGAATAGAGTTAACAAGAGAATGAAAAGATAAATCGACAGTAGCTATTGACAGTTAATATACTTCACCCTCACACTTCCCTCTCTGTTTCGATTAGTAGCAATCTTCCCGTTCAAACGAATTGTTTGAAAAAGTCCGCTAATGCGACTTTTCATCTTTCACAATGATAGTTCATTACATATTTTTTGTTTAGGGCTCAATTATATTAAATAAAAATACGGTGAAATAAATCACTTAAGGTGAGAGTTGTAGGTAAGGTGAGTTAAAGGCAATTTTTTTAAATTGTGTGGAAACATTTTCTTTTTCACTAAAACAAATGAAATATTGATTGCTCCAATGGAAACATAGAGTTTAATTTTCTTCACATGGTGACCTCAAAAGTTAGTGAATATTTGTCATGAGCATAGCGGCATTAGATGACAAACTTTTTAAATGAAGGAAAAAATTTGTCATTAAATTCCAGGATACCCTTAATCGATATTCATTGATGATTAGATAAAATATCCATCATTAAATTAACACTAGTTAATTAAAATGTACAATAGTTGAAACCGTTGAACAACTAACTCAAGAGTAAAATATAGTTCTGCATTCACCACAAGGGATGCTGGGTAACATCACATTCCAAAAATTGTGCAAGTTCAAAGAAACATAGGAACATAAATGTCGCACAATACGCACAATAGCCCTCTTCAGTGGTCAAAATAGGGTCTAGGTAACACTGGATCCCCATTGGCCAAAAGATCTGAGTTTAGGTCCCAGTCGGCTGTACTGAATGCGGGTACACTTCCCCTAAAGTCAACCTTCCCCACTAACGTGATTAGTACATTTGCGTTGAACCCGAATGGGTTGTATGAGGTGGTGCTAAAAAAAAGTACTAAAATAAAACGGTAGAAAATAAATTTTTATGGTCAAAGATTCTATTGCGAAATAACAGTGTATTACTGTACAGGTATTTATACTATCTATCAAAATTGACAGATGCATATCGCTTAACTTGACGTATGCATATATGAAAGTAGTTTTAGTAACAGTTATACGAGTAGCTTTCTGATAATGTTCTTTCTAACATGTTGTGAAAATGGTCATGTCATTAGAGTAGTGCTGTGTACAATATGAAACGTTATTTATCAACTCAAGTTATTTTTAATTTAAATTTAAATTTTATATACAGTATATGTTTTAGATTAATTTAAACATTCGCGGCCTGAAAGGCATGCATATTTAAATCTGACTTAGACATACAAAAAGGCAAATTATAAATACATAATGACCGGCATTGTGGATTAGTGGTCAGAGCTCCTGGCTACAGAACCAGAGGTCCCGGGTTCAATCCTCGGCGCTTCCGAAATTTATCAGTGAAGCAGTGAGTCTGGAAGGGGGTAAAACTCAGCCTCATGAAGACAAATGAGGATCTACTTGAACAAAGAAGTAGAAACTCAGTTTTAGAAAACTGAGATTAACAGCCTGCGGGCTCATTGTGCTGACATGACACCCTCTATCGCCAAATATTGGAACTATCCCCAATCTCCTAGTAATCAGCAGTCTGGTCTATTGCAATAGTGACGTCTTAGACCATGCGGCAACCAAAGTGGGTCTACACATAAATTAAATAGTTTTAAAATTAAGTATGTCCAAGATTTAAACATATCTAAATAATGAGATAAAATAAATATCGATCTCATCTCTAAAGTTATATTATTATTAACTGGAGAAAAAATAAATAAAGAGTTTGAAAAAAATGAACATTAAAACATTTTCTACCAAAGATGAGTGCTTGCTATACCTTGAAATAATTTTATTCAAAAACCTCTTATCAGTTTTGGGGATTGTTTTCTCTACCTGTGATGTTAATTAATCAAAATTATATCAAACTTACAAAGGACACTAATAACAACAAATGTAATTATGTTTATAGTTTAACATTGAGCTTGGCTATTTTATCCATTATTATAGCTTGGTTATTTAATACCTAATTGAGAAAAAATCAAACTAACATCGAAGCATAATTATTACATCCACTCTGATCTCTATAAATGTGTTTATTATCGTCTATAACTGAAAAATACTTTCTCGTACATCCCTATGACTTAGTATTTTAGTCACCCAGAAACGATGAGGTAATAATACACTAATAGATTTTTTTGTCATCCCTCAGTCTCACTACTAATTCGGGTTTTACGCTTATGTACTAATTACGCTAATGGTTTTAGGTGTTAGGAAGGTTATATTTGAAGTAAGTTTACCCACACTTGCGTGGAGGGAGAGGGAAAACCATTTTGGAAAAACCACCCCAATACAAACGACCGAGATTTGAACCAAGAGCTCCCCGTCATCGGCAGTCTAGTCTACAACAAGAATAGCGCCTTAAATCATGCGGCCACAGAAGTGGCTTACAAATAGTTAAATATTATTATATACATTCAATCATTTTTGAACAGACTATATATGAAATTGTAGTAAAATTCGCCGTAAAAAATAGTTTTAAAAATTATTACAACCAACACAATAAAAGTGCATGGATAATAAATGGTTTATGTTGGATAGTTTAAAGTAAAGACCTGATATAAAATTAAGAATAAAATTAAAGTGTTAATTTGTTTTGTGGTGACAAAAAAAAACATTCCCTTTAATTAATAGGGTAAATTACAAAATATTTAATACTTTTGATATGAAAGGTTGCGTACAACCCGAACGGGTAGTAAGACGTAGTGCTAATAATAATGATATGAAAGGTGCAAATATAAATATTATTTTAGTGGGAACTGTGGGTATGATTTTTTTTAACACTATCATAACTAGTAGTGCATAGAAAATATTAGAAAGTGGTATAATGTCACTAAAATGTTCCCTTCTATTAAATTGATCAAATTTTGAAAAAAATCTTTTTATTCTCTTTCGCCCCCCTGTTTTTTAATTTGACAGTAGCATTTTTTCTATGGTTTGTCTAATTAATAATTGTTCCAATTCAAGGGAACGACAATTTATGTATTCACTCAACATTGCTTCAAAGGGGTTTGGATAAGTGGGAGGAGGGTTGATTTGGTTAGATCCCATACTCCCGTAGTAGGACCCATAGCTTTCCCCACTCTTCAAAGGATATAATAACGGTTTTGAATGAAATGAGTATCCACGTTTATATTACAGTCTGCAATAGTAAAATATTGTTCTACATAGTTCAAAGCGAAGAACAAAACAATACAAGAAATCAAATCAACAATATTGAAAGTTAATAAAATATTTTATTAGAGTAACCCTGCAGTACACATTCCAATGCTCATATGGTTATTTTGTAATTTTATGTGGCTTTTATAGCTCTGGTTTCGTAGTTATTTATGCTCCCCTATACATGAAGTCGAACCCAATACCTAAAACAACACTATTTTACAAGGACAACGTTTATAAATCCAGAAAAAAGTTTAATTCTATGCAGAGTTGAAGTCTAAGTAATGTCAAATTTTCATATAAAGAGCCTTTTAGAAAATGCATGCTTATTTTATTGCGGTCAACAATGATAAATAACATCTCCCTATTTTGTTAATGTTATTCTATAGTTAATCATATTATAAATAAAAAATGATAGCCGAAGATCACATAGTGGGACGTGAATACGTGACAGTAGATCTAGTAGCCTTTATAGTTGTTAAATAAGGTCCTTCCAATGAAAATAGGACTTGAGTAGCCTTAAACTTGAAATGTTGATAGAACTATTTCATTCTAAGACACTTTCCAGTGGAAATCCGTCTTTAATGTGTCATCTTCTAAGAATAAGGCTTACAATAAAATAATATATCTACCGTTGAGTGTGACATCATAGGTCATTATTTATTTATAAAGCACACGATGGTAAGATCATTTTTTTATAATGTCTACAACCTTTGACATTAAAATATGCTGATCATTAGATAAAGCCTACACAAAATTTGAGCCCCAACACCAGCGAGTATTACAGAAAATAATATATTAAATAAAATATTTTTAATAAATAATAGTAATAATTCAATTTCAATTTCAATTTCATTTATCATAGTGCTGGCCAACAGCCGTAAGACCTATAACAGGCCAGGACTGAAAAGTACACAAGTACCATACAAATACATATTTACACGAGAAGATAAGATTAACAATAATAGCTAAATAATGTTATATACTGATGAATAGTTATGAAAAAAGTAATTAATAATGATAAGAATAAAAAATAGCATTAATAACAAATAGCTAAAGAGTGGTTAAAAGCATTAACAATATGCAAAAAATAAATCAAAATATTGTAAATTTAATAATGATAATAATAATAATAATAATAATAATAATAATAATAATAATAATCGGAACCCTTCCCATTTGGCGCAATTTACCTTTCCCACGTGTACCCCGATTTTCTTAAGAATAAACATATCTGACTGAAAAATAGCTACTAAATCTACTTTCACATATTCATAAATCTAGTCATGTCATCTGCAGCTGTCCCTTTCGATAGTACTTATCAAAACCCATCAAATAACAATAATAATATTCTAAAATGTTATAAATATTGACAGCAACAACAAAAACGATATTTTCTAAAACGTGATCTTTTTCTCCATTCGTCTTACCATGGACTTGTCCTTAAATGTTTTGTCCGTAACGTCCGTATGAAAATAACGTTGCTATGGATTTAAAGAATATGTGACTACACACCAGCAAACCGTAACTTGACCTGAAGTTGTCAGATGAAACGTTGTTTTGTGACTCGCCAACTTTGCCTGCGAACTCAGTCGATTGTCCGTCAAGAGCTATGTTGTCATACATAGATAGACTGGCGCGTGTATTAAGAGTTATGAGCCAGTGAAGCGTGTTATATCATCAGGGGCAGAGCAATCTGACCATAGGTAACCTGAATTTGGTCATATGGAAATAAAAACCTCAGCGCTTTGAGGATGTGTTGTAAAAGAGAGCAAGGCTTCTCCACAGAAAAAATGCGTCAGATAAGGAATTCTTTATGATATATTTTCACAGTGTACAAGGATGTTTCAACTTAGTTTAAACTAGTGTAATTAGCACAAACAAGCTTGTTGAATAAGCGTTTAGTATACAAAACATGTTCGTTAATAGCGTTTTATTACTAGCAATACTATGAATTACAATTTAATATTATTAATTTCTACGTGTAATTTTTAATTTTATTCAAAATTTCATATTGATGTTTTGCTGTATAACATTTACACTGGTATATATCATATCAGTACCCGTATTGGATATCAACACAAGCTGAAGGCTCACAAAATACCACATTGTCAGTTAAAATAAGGTCGAGGTTCGAATCCCAGCCAGTGGTTTTTCACAGGATATTTTTTTTGTGATTTCCAAACCCTCTTCTTCCGTCAGCGCGGGTGCACTTTCTCTAAAATAAATACCCTCCTAATTTTTACCTATTAAATGATCCTTTTAAATAACCAATTTGTTACAACATACAAAGTAAAAAAAAACAATCTCCCTTTCTTACATATCATGAATGTATTTCCATCATTCTTCCATCACCATCTCTCTCTCTCTCTCTCTCTCTATATATATATATATATATATATCACTCCACACGCGTTCTCTCTCTGTTCCTTTCCCCTCCCAGACCTGAGCAAGTTGTAAAACGTAATCCCTAATCGCACCGGGACGTACTTCAAAGTGGAGGTTTAACAGTGTACTGGACTATCGACTACATACAGCTCGTACTTTGCTTTTAGTTTTACTCCGCTTCTCTTGAAACGAGAAGACGACGACGACGACGATATTTACTTTTTGCTCTCACACCCCTCCTTCCCTAAACCTTTACTTTCTTATTAGGTTTCCAAGCGATTTTGCGCGCAGACCGGGCTGCTTCTTATTTTACAAGGCGCTCCGAGCACAAAGTGAACATGTATCACTAATAAGGAACAAAGGTGTCAACCCACAGTGTATGAGAGGGGTGTGGGGGACGACTCAAATCGTACAATTATTCACTTTGTTCCAAACTTATAATACTAAGAATAATCAACGGTAGATTGTCTCAGTGGTCTAGTGGTCAGAGTTCTTGGTTACAGATTCAAAGGTCCCTGGTTAGATCCCCAGTACTTTCAGAATTTATATGTCAAGCAGTGAGTTTGGAACGGGTTCGAACTCAACCTCGTGAGGACAAATAAGGAGCTGCATGAATAAATGAGTCACAGATCCGGTCTAGTAAACTGAGATTAACGGCCGGAGGGTTCGATGTGTTGACCACATGATACCCTCTATCAGTAAATATTGGCAATATCAACGCTAACGATGGCGGCCGGTCGGTATAGCTCGCTTTCGGACTCACGCCATGAAGTTTTTAAATCAAAGGTTAGTATTTAAGGGGAAGGAGGGTTATTAAGGTGTCATAAGGGAAGTGCATCCACATTAGAGTGTATAAGCTGTGGGAAAACCACAGATGTAAATAGTATGTGAATACCTCCCCCAATGCACCAGGTTGATCTCACCACCACAGAAAATTCAGCATATTATGAAATTAACGTCTTATGCCATGTGTCCACCGGTGCGAGTGATGTAAATAAGTGACATGCGGTAATTCTGTTTATTTTGTGATTTGTTATCTATACAAAAAAAGTAATTCAAATAAAATAAAAAATATACAGAAATATCAAAGTTTGAATCAATTAATGTAACCCAATGAAAGAAAGTCATGTTAGTAATATAACCTGGATACAAATTATTACTATTAAGGTTCAAAAGGTCCAAAGACAGGATACATGTAAAAGGAATCTTAGACGTAGTAGAAATGAGCCCATTTTGCTCTCAACGCCGGAACCCGCTGCAGGCAAAGATGTTTTGGGTGAGCCTTAAGCCTTAGTTGGGGCCTGAAGGGAAGCAAAGGTAAAGCACTTAGCGAGATTAAGTTGTTGTGGAAACCAGGCCAACAAGAAGGGGAACAACCTTTCCCCTCTTTACCCCTACTCATCGACCTATCATCTTCGCTCAATCCGCTTCTAATGACGCAGCAGTACGGGGCTGCCCACCTGAAAGTCTCCGTCATCATTAAGGGTGAGGTGAAAGGTAGCTCTGATTGTCCTGTGTCCCGACGGATCGTGTCGTCTTACCATGCTCGACTTTGAATCGAAGGGCTCTTAGTTGGATCTTTTTTAAATTTCATGTCTTCATCCTATGTCATCAAACTTGGCCACATGTGCTTATGGGATATTGATATCATGCATTGCTTCAAGTTACGCCAAGAAGAAGAATAATAATAAGAAAGAAAACATCACCAAGGTTGATCACACGGGCAGTGTTCCAGACTCTGACCTAAAAAAGAAGGGTTACAATCTCAGACGATCGCATTTTTTCTTAGAGAGTGATTTTATATTTTATCTCCTAACAAATGAAAGTGTGTATCTCGGCTCACTCAATCGAGCGACGTATTCTCCCTTGCACATCTCCATTTTTCCGTTCAAATTTGCATTTTTGCATGCAAATGTAACACATTAGTCAAGTGTCTTTCTTACCTGCCTTTCTCAACTTGGTGAATTTAATTGAAGATTAAACGATAATAGATTCGTCTCAAAACGTTGGTATTTAAAAGAATTCATACTACTACAATAAATTCAAAAACTTTTCTTTATTGTCCTGGCAAATCTTTAATTTTCAAAACTTAAGATATAAAGTTAGCGAAAATACGTCAGCAATTGTCTTACTCAAAGCTTAAATTCAATGAAAAAATATTTATTTGAAAAAGTTTAAATTACTAGTACATTTAATGGCCACAAAAAAGAGCTAATTGAATTTGAATAACGATGGACCTCACAGTTAAAAAAACAAACCATTGTCCTTTAGTGAAATTAATTCCACTTCTATCTTATAAATGATAGTTACGTATCGTGCTAGCTATATTATTACATGTAACATACGCCTAAGTCGCGAAATTTACCATTATACTCCTTCATCTAGATTAACGTATCTCAGTAAATTACACTTTGACTTATTTTTATATTCTCTGTGCTAATTCTTAAAGACAGATTATTATTTATTTCGTTGCGAGTTTCAGTTGTTTTTATGCGTGTATCGCGGATATTTTCTCTACATCAAATGATGAGGGGAAAAGAGTGTTGAGGCTTAAGCTCCTACCGTCATAAAACGTTATTATTTAATTATTTTGCTGAACAAGATGCAGTACTCCAGCAATGTGACGCGAACGGAAGTAAAACGATCCAAGTTGGAACATTTGGAAACAAACATAAAAAATAATATAAAACATATATAATCTTTAACACTAAGCTGCTTGCAAAAACTTTTCAAATATGTAGTAATATTAGAAAACCTAGAGACGTGCAATTTTGAACTAGCTGTACACAAAACGAAGATTTAAAGAATAGTAGAAATGTAATTTTCAATCTTATAAAAGTACAATTTTTGACACAACGATTAAGTATTATTTTTATTGATGCTGTAATACCATAAAATCATTTATTTGCTTTCATATACATAACAAATTTTTACTTGGTAATCAGAAACTAAACTTAAATTACTCAAAATATATTTTGAGATATAAGTTTCTGCAATGTAGATGTAATTTTTACGTAAATCATAAAAGTTTTGAGAATTTTTTGCAAGTAGAAATGTGTCCTTTAGGGGTGTACATCTGCCTTGAGCCCTTCTTGGAATTATTAAGAGGAAAAATACTTATATGATACTCAAATTATAAGGGCTTGGATAGTATTGGTTTCAAATCTGTCTACTATGAGGATGTAAGGATATCAGTAACGTTACATCATAAGTTAATCTTCTACCATAATTATGATAAGCAAACCAATCATGATTTAGTCCTAGGGAATGCCTATAGTAATTTATTTAAGTATTTATATGTAGTTAAACCCAAAAGTTAACATTTTAAAATAAAATGTACAATTTAATTTAGCTAGTTTATCTTGTTTAAGAAGAGCACATTAAACTTTAAAATTAAATATAATAATATTGAATTTAATGTGTTGTTTATCAACAACAGTTTAAAGAAAAAAGTATATTTGAATATATTTAATTATTACTCTAATTAGGTGTTCTTTCTTGCGACAGGTCAGTTGCCCTATCCGAATTGAGTCATCTAACCTATTCTATTAGCACCTTCCTCTCTTATATCCAGAAACTTAATCTTATGTCCTTGTTTGAGGTCATCAATCAGTTGTATTCATGGTCTTGCCGATTCCCTTTTTCCAACTTTACTTCCGCGACATAGTCCAATAAGCTATCTTTTTTCATAATGTGACCAATCCAGTTGACCCTTCTTCATAGAATCCCCTACATAATGGTTTTATTTTCAATTACTCTTCCTAGATCTTCATTAGTCAGACAATATGTTCACTCTACCCTATCTATTTTCCTCCAGCATCATATTCCAAAAATTTAGTATCCTCTTTCCTCAGAGTCCACGGTTCAGCTCCATGCAAAACGATGTTTCATATTATGTTACATTTCATCAGTTTCGTACTCATCTTTAGGTCCAATTTACTACTCGGTAGCATCCTCTTTGTGTCGAAAGCAGCCTTGGTCATTATTATTTTTTACTTTATATCCCATACACACCAAGCGTCTGTCTCAATTAAATGTCCTAAATATTTGAAATGTTCCACATTCTCCAGATGTTGAGGTTCAGTGGTTCTTCTCTCTGGGATAGCCTCATTACCTTCGACTTCTCGATGTTAATTCCCAGTCCATATTCTCCTCCATTTTCAACTAGTTTGTTCATCATAGTTTGAATATCTTCTTCACCAATACCACCAAGTCATCTGCACATCTCAATGTACTTATTTAATTGAATTAAAGTACTTTATTTACAAACAACTCATTCAAATTAAACCCAAATGAATCTCACAAGGATTCTTCATGGTAAGACAATACAGGAAAATGTTACGACAAAATATTATTTATTTTTAAGAAATATTTTGTGATTGCAATAATACTACTTTAAAAAAATGCTGTATGAAACTATTTTCCTAAATTAAATGTTGTTTTCCTTATCTATGGGGCATGTAATTAAGGAGCGAGATAGTCTGAGATTATCTGAGATTATTTTTCACTCACATTTACACTACTTTAGTCATGTTTGGCACTAGCACGATAGAACTTAAAAGTTTATCTACATATTTAAAGTTCAGAGTGCCATATTATTATTTTTTTAATGAGTGATCTAAACAAACTGTGTTAACATATTTTGACTAATACGGATATTGTATCTTATTTTGACCAAAATTAAAAGATACAAATGATTTTACCCGATTTTGAAAAGTCTTTGTGTAAGTTATATTTTAAAGATGTAACTTTTAAAGTATTTCACAAAAATAATAATCATTACATTATACTAATTACTGTAGAAATAGGATGGATCCTATCTTTCTCAAATCCGAATCTTATATTTTCTTTCAAATCTCGAATCCAAATTCAACTCCTTTAATCTTTAAAAATGTACAATTTTATTTAAGTGAAAATATTTAAATTTAATTTTAAAAAAGATTTGGTACCAGCGACAAAATGCTATTTTGTTAGTCAGTCATGTATCACGTGTCATTAACAACAAAAAGAACACTTTTATCTTAGTAAATTAATTTTGTTAGTATAAATTTTGTCCTTTTCTGTAATTTTGTTACCCTCCCAACTACAAAATGTTTATATAATTCCTTTTACCAATTGCTTAAAATTGTTATATAAAGTCACTGTCTTTATAATTGTATTTGAGATTTGATAATTTTACAAATCTCAAATCTCTTGACTATCATAGGAACCAAGCGTCCCATTGCTATAAGCATAACCTGCACAATGATGCAAGTTGACAGCGAGGTGGAAAATATGATCAACGGTTGAAGCGCCGCGAGATACTTTATATACTATTCTTCTTACAGCTATACAAGGCGGGTTAGTATGGGCCGATTTCAAGGGGACTATTTTATCTCTTGGTTTTTTTTCTTATGAAAGAGGAAAGAAATACCAAAATGAGGAGCATATCTAATAGATTTTACACTAATCAACAGATGTAGAACTACCTAGTTTAAAATACACACTTAAATATTACCAGTTACTAGAATTAATCTTAATTCAGTCCACTCATTCAGGGTCAGGACCATGTGAAGTTTAAAAAAATTATACTATGAACCACTTTAGTTATGTTGGTGACCTGGCGGTCTAGGGGTGAGGTGTCAAGACTTCTGTGCTGGGGGTCCGGGGCTTGAGTATACATTTAAGCATTTACATTTGACATTCAAAAGGTAAAATAAAGTATTGGGCTATTCTCTTTAAATTGGCCAAACTTATAGAAGACACGCTGAAATGTACAAACAAACAACAAAAGGAAATTGGGATACACATTTTCAAAATGTGCTCATAAATAAACCATTATGTTGAAAAGTGTGTAAAGAAAGTCTATTTTTTGCTTTTTATGCGTTCAGGACAAGAGTCATTATCGACTATATGACTAAGTTCATGGAGTAACGGATATTAAATGTATTTAAGAGGGATTTAATCTGCATTAGCGCGAAGAAGAGGATGAAGACAAACATATAGAAAAAAAATTATTGAACCAGGCAGGAATCCAAACCCAGACTTAACTATCAACGGCAACCAAGTTCATTGTGAGCCTAAGGCCTGAGACCTCTCAGACGGCTCTGGGGGTAATTTCCTCAGGGCCGTTCCGATAAGGGGTGTTTTGTTAGTTCAACCCTCTCCCTTAAAACAATATTAATATTTTTTTGTATTCCTCCTCAATACCAAGGCTAGTTGCTCATAGGAGCATTATAAAATGTAAAGCCCATACAGCCTCAACTATGTTAAAAAAAATCAATCGCTTCTAAAGGTATTTTTAAAATGTTCGATATTTGAAAAAACACCTTGCCATCTCCAGTAGGGGAACTTCTCCACGAGTCTTTGCTTGTAAGGCGAACCCTTCCCCCTCCTTTTACACATACCTTAAAAATAAATTATGGGTAAGGTTTATTCTCTTATCTTTTTGTGTCCACGGTCGAAACGAATTCAGTAATTGTGCCTTTAGCAGTCCCGACATCAACAAAACCTTCTCCCAGCATTTTTTTAAAATAAATAGAACACGAATAATAATTTATTAATAAAAAAAACATAATATACAGAGCCTGCACTTAGGTCTGTTTAGTCTCCGTAGAGCCACCCCGTTGGGTTATTCACTTTGATGTGCACGGGGCCACTGCTGGAAACTCAGACACGCCATTGGTTACGAGTTCACGGCAGCAAAAGCCGACCTACCCTAGCACTCGTATTTCACAACAACAACAACAACCGGATTATGTTCTTCTTCGCTTTCAAAATAAAGCCAGCATTACCAAGAGAGGGGGAAGGGATTGTAAGCAGGATATGCTTCCATTAATATGAAGGAGGTTTTTTCTAAGCCTTGCAGGAGTGCTTGCAAAGTGGGAATCTGTGCTGTTTTAAAATTATAGCAACATTTACTCTCCTCTTTCTTAAATAATATGTTACCCCTAACTCACAAAGCCTCAGCCATGATCAGAATCGTTGAGGCGCTGTATTACAGAGTTTAGACGATGGCCAGTCAACTAGCCCATTCGAGTTCCAAGGAGGTCGGACAGAACAATTCACGTTTTATGACTACATCTATACTAAAGTAGAGTGATTAGGAGTGTCTTAGTTGGGTGACACTGACTCTTACGATCCTTTTCCAACCAAAATACAAAAATTTTTGAAAAACAGTTCCCTATATTTTGTATAGTCATAATAATTATTGACTAGTTCAATTTTGTTTAGTTACCGTGATTGTATTTAAAAATAATGTTAATTTTTGTCAAACTTTTTATGAGCTAGACGAATATGCGTCTCAAGTGCAAGATTATTTGCAAAAACTTTTCATCTCGTTTTGTGTTTGTTGCTGTATATAACTTGCCTGTTGAAACATGATCAAGTTCAAAGAAGTACCCTATCTTCATTTTATAAGACAGGCCTCAGTTCAAGCTTGTGTTCAAACATGCGTGTAGCATGCACTGTTTCTGTTGTTTTATCATCTAAGTTAGTAAAATTTAAATAACATCTCGTTTTCTTTTTGTGTGGGTGTTTTAATCTAAAAATGTATATAAATACGTAGACTCACAACTGTTTGGAGTTAAAATGTACTGGCTAATGGTAGGCCTTACTAGAAGCGGCTTTCAAAACAAAATTCTTACTTTGAAGGTAGAATTTAGTGAGAAAATGAAAAGATTAGTAATAAGAGTGACAAAGTGATTCTAAAAAAATGGGACAATTTCAAACATAGAAAGAGGCTGTTCGTGAAATTTTAGATTCAATAAATCCAGACAAAAATAAAATTAACAAGCAGTATGGAATAGCTAGGAAATATAATACCATGGAGGTTGGTGAAAAGAAATTTTTAAAATTAAAAATGTCGTTTGCAATGAAAAATAAACTTTATATCCCAAGTTCTACTATTCAGATTTTTGTATTACTGCATAAAATGTGCGACTCAAAGAAGTCTTAACAACACCTAAGCAACGTCGTACGAACCTTTACTACAGAGGATTTTAATTTTCACGGACAAGATGACTTGAGTGATTTTTAAATCAACTCCCTGAAGAGAATACAAATGGTTAGTGATCTACCAAGAGCATGTAACGACATTTTGTGTTCTTCACCCTTAAAACATTTTTTAGACTTTAATGTACCTCATATTTTGAAAAGTGACATCGGACGTGAGTTCGCAGCTGATGACATCAAGCAGGTTTCACATATGTGGCCTGAATGTAAAATAATGCATGGAAGACCCCTACATCCAGAAGCACAGGGGGTCGTGGAGTGCTATAGTCAAATTGTTGAAAACGTGTTACTTTCTGGGATGGATGACAATTTAAGTACAGACTGGTAAATTGGTTGCCGTTTCGTTCAGTGTAAGAATAACTTTTAAAAGCATAGAATCATAGTCAGAGAAAAGCGTACACAGCACTATATGGAATAGATCTGAAATTTGTAGGTCAACGAATACTCCAGCTGCCATTGTGAAAACACCTGATGGTGAAGACGATTTGAAACTGCTTGGAAAGTACTGCATAAAGTGGGATACTTGCAGGGTAAATAAAAAGGAAAAAGAAATATCGACGTCATTTGCTATTTTGGTAGACATGTAGCTCATTAACCATTGCTCTGCACAAATGAGCGAAATTTAATCCTATTTATTTCAAAGCATTATTTCCCCCCTCCAGTTAACGTATTCTTGAGTTTTATTTTCACCATTAAGATTTATCATCAAGATAAATATATTTTTTGCTAGAAATAAAAAAAGGGGTTGAAGGGTCAATCATTTGGGTTCTCCAGAAGTGTACAATCTCACATAAGAAACGATTTGTTTGAAATCGGAGGCATAAAAAGTACATTCTCGTTCAAATATAGAGATATATTTTTCACAAACAATATTTTATCTAGCCTTTGTACCTATAAGAATGTCAATACATATATTTAAAAAAACAAGTTTATATTCACCCATTGCATAAGTTGTAGTCCGTGCGAATGTACACAATATAATTGACTAAACAAAGCTACTAAACTCCGAAGACTACAGAGAAAAGCAATCTTGGCGGTGTCATTTATCAAAATCAGTTAATTAATTTCGAACAGTAGTGACTAAAGGAACCCATAACTTGTAGATAGATAAGTCCTGTTGAGAAATGAAACCTTGTTGGAAACCAATTGGGAAGGAAGGTATAGTCTGGAACAAACAAACCTGGATTAAATCGTGATATTTTACTAAAAATAACTTAAGAGAGTAATAAGCTGAAAATTTATATTTGTTAACTGTTTGAGGGGAAACTACCTCCACGACTGCTCTCGCGGTCTAAGGCGTCGAGCTTGCGATTTAAGCTGAAAATTTATATTTGTTAACTGTTTGAGGAGAAACTACCTCCACGACTGCTCTCGCGGTCTAAGGCGTCGAGCTTGCGATGGACTGGTTTACCAGTGACGGGGAGGTCAAGGTAGGAATCAAGGCCGGATGTACTATGGTTGTTTCCAATGTGTGATTGAAAAATGTTCTCCCAATCGCTTCTCTACTTGAATATGGGTAGAATTCTTCTAAGCTACCTTCCTCATCCATACTCCCTCGATTAAGTCGTAAGTATGGTGATAAGCCTGCATTGTATGCTGAAGAAAGTATGTTTCGAAATTTGATCGAAAATATGTTAATGAGATCTAGATTACGATATTCTGACCAAGATTTTTTTGGTATACCATCCGCCATATCTGTATATGTGTGTGTATATGTAATATATATGTATAAATATACATAATGAATGTATGAATGTGTATGTATAAATATATGCACATGTATAGTGTTCCAACCATATATGTGTATTATAATTGTGTTTAAATGTTTATGTATACATACATATAAATATATAAACATATACATGAATGGCCTACCAATAACATATTTTTCAGAATAATGGAATCTAGATCACATGAAAATGATATTTTCGATAAAATTTCGAGACATATATTTATGTATACATGGAATATGAAAATATATATGCATATATAAATGTTTATATGCAGCTGTGCATGTGTAGGCTACATGTTTTGCGTATCTATATAATTATAAATGTATATATGTATTTGTGTATGGATGTATAGACAATATGTATATATATACATAAATATATATAGGGGAAACCAGGCTAATATGAGCAGGTGTGATATATGAGCATACCCGTCTAAAACTCTCCCCTTGGCAAGTATGTACTGCCACCTTATTGAAGAACGTTCAACTGCATCATAGCAACATAGACGGAAGTGCACGGCGATAATAAAAGAATCACAGCGTCCTGTATTTATCAGTTTATGAAAAGGTACGTTTAAAATTAAGTTACTAAAATGTTTCCCATAGTTTGTATAAGCAACAGGGACTACATTTATCTTTGGTTTGGTCGTTATTTAAGCTCAAATGTAACATAAAACCTACTCATTGCATCCCTTGAAAGAAATTAAAGTTAACATCTCACCACAACGAATAAGATGGCTGAAAAGGCGAAATGGCCCCAGTTGTTTATATGAGCAGGGGTGCTCACAATACCCTGATCTTTTTTAAATTGTGAATTTTTACACTTTTCGCGGTGTCTACAGCTACATCATGCTTAAGATAGTCAAAATAATAGCAATTAAAATAGTTAAAGTAATAATAATAATTAAAATAACGTAAAATAGTAAATAATGTTAATAAATAATAATCACAGGCAGGATCAACTTCACAATGCTCTCCAAAATTCCGAGACCTGATTCCGATTCCAGCCAAAGGTACAAGGAAGCCTTCTACCAGAAGAATGGCTCATTCTATTATATTCACGGATAGTCCTCACAAAAATAGCGTCGAGAATGCCAAGAAACATGTGTTATCACTACCAGAAAAAAGAGCAATAAAGTCTTCAAATTCATCATCTGCTAAGAAGTCAAGAGATGTAGAAGATGCAGAGTGCATTTTCTGTGGGGATCTTTTTTCCACAACAGGTGGTGATTGGGTACAGTGCCAAGCATGCAAAAAATGGGCTCACGTCAAGTGCAGTGGTGTTTTTAAACAACAGAAGCGTTACATTTGCGACCTTTGTTCAGACTAGCAAAATAGGCCTATCAAGACAGAAATTGAATATCAGTAGGTATTGGTTTGTGCTTGTAGGATACTAAGAGAGTAATTATTATATGTTATATCTTTACCACTATTTCCCTGTGTGTATATGGCCTATTGAGTATTTCTGTCTGATATTTAAATTATCGTTGTATGTGTATATCAAATTATAACACGATGCTCATCTTACCCCCTGGGTGTGCTCATATTTTCCTCCCATGCTTTTAATATGAGCACTTGCAGCGTCTTAATTATTATTTTTTCTAGACCAAAATTATTAAAATATCATTCATATTTATTGTATTTTGTAGACATAATTGAATGATCAATTGAATAAAATAATATTACTTTTGGATAGCCATACTGTTTCTTATGAAATAACAGATTTTCTTAAGGTGCTCATAATTGCCTGGTTTCCCCTATGTATGCGTGAATATATGTATGTATGGTGTATGTTTATATGTATGCATAATATATGGATGTCTGACAAATGTTTATATGTATGCATAGATATATATTTATGTATATATGTATTTATGCATGTATGTTACCGTCTGTATAGCCTTATCTTTGCGCCCTTTCTTAAAAATGATATATAGGATTATTTATATCATAATTGTCTAAGTTCAAGACAAATATGAACGCAGATACATAACAACTACACGTAAATTATTAATGATTACAACCCTAAAGGTGCCACTGTGATCTCAACAAGTTAATGTGTGTCCCTAGCTATACCCTTTACTTGCCCCACGTGCTAAGGGTTACACACCTCTGTCTTACCTCCTTAAATACTTCACTCTCACCAGGCCACCATCATTATAGTAATTTCAATAGGCCAAATTTATAACAGGCGCACGATAGGCTCGGTAATATAAGATAAGTCCAAGCGATTATAGACAATATATTAGGGATGAATAACAGGGGTGTTTGGACAAATTCGCCAGACGATGTCCAGTTTATCTTGCAAGCTAGCTAATTTACCTATCTAGCAAACTCATCCTGTTAGACAAGGCCGAAGCAAATCATAAAAAGGATCACGGCCTTGTTAACGTGGAGAGCAACCGGTTAAGGGCCTCGTTGCGTTGTGACGACGCAATCCAACTGAGAGCAACGCATTCTAGTTTAAGTATTCACACCAAATATGATCGAGAGACAGGTGTGTAGTAAGGTAGACAAAACTTGATGGTAAACTGGATGAATTACCTTAAATTCGACACATTTGTTGTGAGCTCATTATCTAATGCAGGGAAGTAAAGTCTGTTCAGCGTAGGAATTGTTTTCTGAAAGGCCTTTTTCCCTACCAGAAAGCTATGATATAGTAGTATTTTGGTAAGAAAAAAGACCTTTCAGGGAGTAATTCCTACCGTGAATGGAGCATATGTAGCCATACGTCAACTTGTCGCATAAAGGAAAAACGCACTTCGAGTGAGCGATACTTTACAACTGTTTAAGCGTGTATTCATGGATAACAGATATCTTAAGAAACTTTGATTTGAAAATTTAAGAAAAAAAATCTTGAATAAATACTAACAATGAACGTTGTTTTAACCTAAGGCCGAATACTAGTAAGGAAATATAGATGTTCTTAGGGGCACATGGTGGAGCACTGAAAAGCGTTGAAGATGTTTAGAAATCCCGTATTATTTAATAAGTTGTTTAATATGTTGATAGTGTTCAACAAAATGTATGAGAAAATTATCAGCAGATTTATGACCAACTAAAAGGTTTAAATTTTGAGTTAAAAGATTAAATAAAATTTGAATGACGCTTTAAGCGAAAATTTGTGCTTCTGAGATTACGTCATCAAAAGGTTAGAAACAGACCTAGCCTTCCTTTATCAAATAAAGTCATGTTTTTATAAGTTCACAGCAGACAATTTTTAAAAATAAGATATTTAAGACATTATTCTAAAGAGCTGCACCAGGTGTAGTAAACGAACTTACGAGTTTTCCAAACCAACAGACTGTTCTCGCAAAAATAGTGTCGGTTCATAGAGTGTTGCTAAGGGAGAAATGGCTTGACGATATTGTACTGTTAGTATTCCCCCCTAAACAGTATGGCCTATCCATTTGACTAAACACAAACACTTCTAAGCGAGAACAGTGAAGAGTGAAGGTGCGTCTATTGGCTTTCTGGAGACAAAGAGTGATAACAGCCAGAACCGGGAGCTAGAAGTCCTCTGGCTTACTTTGAAGGTCGGGCGGGACTCATGTTAGAATCCCAGCAGGCCGTTACCATGGAGGGTGGTTATTTTTCTAACGTAGTCTTCACTCTTCTTACAAGATGAATAATGGTACAGTAATTCATCATGAGCCTTCGCATATCCAAGTCATTAAATTCATTCTTTACTATACGTTTAGTTAAATACATGTATTTAAAATTAGTCTGGTTAGAACGGACTGTTTAAATTTAGGCTTTCAGCGTTGACTTTATATGCATGTATATCATATAACAAGAAAGCACAATACTTAAATGCTAATTTAACCTGTACAGTCCAGCTAATGACACACATATTTACTAATTAGATATCAGTAGCCAAAATTGCTAATGTCTTACTCAGCCTCAATCGGAATCCAGCCAGGATCTCTTCTTAGACCCTTCGTTCACCAAGAAAACCAACGCGGCGAGGTCAATCGTGGGCGACTGGTCACTTACGATTAGTTGCCTGTTTTTCGTTTACAAAAGAAACCTATTTTTGATCATTCGCGAGAATTTCCTCGTTTAATGAGGATTTCGCTACATTTATTTAAAAGCTCGTAAAAAGGCCCGGAAACATTTTTGGGTTCACCCTGAAAAAAACCCACATAATTGCAAGTGACTTCAAGGACCCTGCTGAGTTCAAACAAACGTATAGGATAAGAAGGGAGAGTTCTGGCGATCAACCGGTTTGGTTTCCAACGATTTATCCCCAAGAGCTTTGGTCGTAGTCGCCTCTGTATCCGAGCAAAATATTGCTTGGGTTATTGGTTGCTTGGTCATGGGTGATTAGTCGCTTGGTTTTGGTCTCCTCAGTGGACGAACAGCATTAAGACTTGTGATCGCCAAATCTAACCAATAAGTCGTGGGGAAAATGGGATATAAGAAAATAATCTACCAGTACAATATATATCCATAGAGCTATAAGTTGTGAGAATAAAAACTCAGGACATCCTTATACCGATATAAGAGGGAGAAAAATAAAGTACAAAAAAGTTAATACAAGTTTTAACGATTGTTTTAATTTGTGTAGTCAATATGCACGTTTTTAAACACAGGAGTTATCACACTACACTAACTTAACCTAGAATACCTCAGTTATTATTATTAAACACCCACCTCTAGTGCCAGTAATTGAAATTGCTAATAAGACTCCTAAATTATTTTAGGCACTACCCAGCATCAATTAAGGGTCTGGTATGCTTGTAATCGATCTCCAAGTCCAACCGATCGGCTATAGAGACGGGGAGAGTCGTAAGATGATTGGATGATGGTGGTCGGTGATGGGAAGTAGGGTGTGGAGGGGGTTACTTTCTACTTCTGTTCAGAACAAGGTAAAAGGGTAGCTCTATCTTTAGACGGTGCAGAGAGATGAATTAACGAAGAAGCACCTTATCATCACTAGTTCACCCACTAACATTGAGCAAACTTTAACCCCCACTCCCCCCTCACTTTCAACCCTCCTCAAACATCCTTCATCACGGGCCAAACAACTTTCAGTCCCTCACAACTAGTTGAGGGAGGGTAGAGGGGAGGGGAGGCTGAATAGCTTTAATCAAGATGGTTCACTCTCTCAAGAGTTCGCGATGTATGTACACGAATATAAGCCTCTCACAACTCTTTCCTTTGCGTCATCAAAAGATGAGGGGTAGCAAGAGGAAGGGTAGTGGTGGTGGTGGCAAAGGACGAGAGAATTAACCTTGCCCCTTCAAGAAGATGAGATTTAAAACGTTCTCACAACTACCCTCAATGGCGCTACTTTAATACATTAAATCTATGACGCAGTCAGTGAGCCACGTGGTTATGTATAGCTTACAATTTTCAATAGTTTATCGTGCCCTGTACCGGCGGGGTTGATGAAGTTGTTGGCGCTTCCAACACTGACCTGAGAGGTCGAGATATGAATTTGATTTAAAAACCCGTTGGGAATTGTGTGATTTTTTACATTGTAATTTTCCCTGTCATATTATCCACCCTACTCAAGACAAACACGGGTGCGTTTTCTCTTACAAATCCTCCTCGGCCCTATTCTCTCAGATTAAAACGTTAAAAATCCTAGATTTACAGGTTTTATCGTCTAAGTTGCCACATCTGAGACAATCTAGATACGGATTCACTAAAGGGAGTAATCTGCTTCAACCGCAAATATTAATTAAAGGTATAGCGCACCACACAGATTCTCCCGCTTTTCTCTTAGAATAAATAGGCCTATTTACCAAAAACGCGTAAGTTTTGTTAAACGAAATAATAGGTCTATAAATTATTGTTGAAACATTACACATCATAAATGGAATACTAAACACTATTACTTAGGCGACTTACTTTATGGCATTAGAAACTGAGAATATTGTTACAGAAAAATTGAGAAAAGAGAAACATATTTGTCCACTAAAGACCATTAGAATCAAATTAATTTACAGACCAGGATTAAAAGGTATATATATATACATATATATTTGCTTATAGCTCTGAAATTATCGGTTTATGAAAATATATTTCAAATAAAATATTTCTATCTTTGACCAATCCCTGTGAATAATCGTTCTGTATTAAAAGCTATTTTTTAATATTTTAGTTATTATTGTTTTTCAATCGTAACACCATCAATATCAATATTCGTCTTAAGATAGGTTGAAAAACCATTAGAAACTATTTGTCTACCAAAATTAAGTATAACGAGTCAATAGAACTCCAACCGGAGTTTTATACTCATGTATTTAAAAAAAAATCATACTATCATACACCAAATATAATTTGAAATAACATTTTCTCTCGGCCAAAAAGTCGGGTCACAATTAAAATGAATCTGATATTTAACATTTAAAAAAAAAAAAA
>CABFWB010000134.1:99235-232343 GCA_902151455.1 Timema bartmani | reverse complement strand
ATTTTATATATATATATATATATATATATATATCGAAAGGGACAGATGCAAATCATTTGACTCGACGTGTTAATACGTGAAAATAGATCTAATAACTGTTCTAGCTGCCTACACACTTTCTTTTAGCAACACAATGCTTACTAACAGTTAGATTTAAGGCATTGAGATTGTTTAAAAGGAAGTGCGCCCGTAGAAGCGTGGAGAAGTGATGGGAAAACAACGGTGATCGTTCATACGTGGGAAACCATCTCCTAGAGAGATTCGAACCTCCCTGTCACTAGTCATAAAGTCTATCGAGCCTGACGCCCTAAACTAGGGTTTCTCAAGGTGTGAGGCACGAGGGGATTTTAGTGGAGGCATAGCATCGTTATATCATTTAATCAAATGTTGTGTTCCTCTGACTTTTAAGTTCTGCTTGACTTAAATAAATAGGTAAATGTTTTGTTTTGGTAAGTGAAACAATAACAAGATTATCTTGTTTTCATCTAGATATCTTTACGGAAGGGGGTACTTGGCAAGCGCGTCCATCAAGACTAAATAAATCAACTGGCAGCATCAAATAATATTCACCTGTATTTCACATCCATATAAACTAATCTAAACTATTTCTGCTATAGTAAAATACATTATATATTTATATGCACAGTATCTAACGACGTATATATTTTTTAGTATTAACGTTATCAAGTGTAAAGCCATTGTAAAAATAGTGTTTAATGGGTAGCTCTTAAAGATTAAATAATATTTTATAATTATCAACTTTTACAGAAAATATGTAAGAAAATATTGTAATCCATGCAAACATTTGATACTTTTTTTAAATTATTATCATAAAAGCGTCTTTGAAATGTATTTTGACAGTGAGGCACAACCACTAAAATAAATATTCAAGTGATGCCTGAGTGCGAAAAGTTTGAGACCCCCCCACCCTAGACCGCCTGAGATCACCAGCAAGGTCATTAGTGATGGTACCATTATTGCTATTTGACAGGTATACCCAAGCATGCACGTCGCTTCTCGATGCAACGATCACACACACACACACACAAACACAAACACACCCGCTCAGAGTGTAGCAGGGTGGAGGAAGGGAGGTTACCAGTAATGCAACACATAATCATTATTCAACATCACACGGGGTAGCCTTAGTAGTACCAATGTGTATTTGTTTGCCATGGACATTCAATGCATACGTGATTAGCAATCCGTTCGTTCTCACAAGCACCACACACTATGCGAGACGCCTTAGGAGCAAGAGGGGGTAATGTCGTGTAACAACACCCATACCGGTACGTTCGGAGGGCCCAATCTAATGGAGATAGTAGGTAAATATGCTTATTCAGGTGCGTTTCGCTTCCACCATTTTGTTGCATTATAATCAAGCCTTTCCTCCACACCATCGCATTAAAATTACAGTTGAATATACTTTACGATAGGTTGAATATATTATTATTATTATTATATCAACAGAGTAAATGAGATAATTTAGCATATTTTTGATAATGCAGGTCAGGGTCACGCATTTTTCTATTATTTATTTAAACCACCGTTGATTTGGATGACCAGAATAAAACAGGTCACGGGACGTGGGTTGGTCCCCACTGGCAGAGATTATAGTCATCAATCAAAACGTAAAGAAAATTAGTCTATTAGAAAATCATATTAAGGAAACGAACATGGAAATCATGTGAGAAAAAGCCTAGAAGATTAATTGAGTAAATCAACACGTTATTCAATAAATGGTACGGTGCACCGCACAGACTTTCTCCGGCTTTTATCTTAAAATAGACATTTACTAAAAACTCGTAAGATTTATGAAACGAAATAGTGAGTTTAAATATTGCTGTAGAAACATTACATCAAATATTTAAAACTCAATAATATACACTGTTACTTTATTATTATTATTATTATTATTATTATTATTATTATTATTATTATTAGCACCGCGTCTTACTACCCGTTCGGGTTATACGCACTTACGCTAATGTGTAATGGTAGGGTGATAGTGAGATGAAATGAAGGACCTACAGTTTAACGTGGGATCCGAACCACGGCGGAGGCCTGGCATTCCTCACATTCACAAGTTGTGATTAATAAACATCTTGTCAGAGGTGAAGGAAGGGTTTAGCAATCAGATAAATCTGTGCCGGGACCGAGGATCGAACCCCACACCCCAGCACAGAAGTCTGACACCTTACCCCTAGACCACCAGGTCACCCCTACACTGTTACTTACTTACTCTATGGCATTAAGAACTAGGAATATTGTTACAGAAAAATTGTGAAAATAGAACATCTTTGTCCAGCAAAGAGCATAAGAATCAAATTCATTTTTAAAGACCTGAATAATTAAACAGTACACTATATTATATTTGCTTGGAGGTAAGAAATTGTCGATTTTATAAAAAATTGTTTCAAAAAAAGATAAAATTTCAAGATTAACACGTTCTAAAACGGCATAGTAAAAAATACAGTTCCCTGCCTTTTAAAAAGTTTTTCTTACCAAAATCCTATCATAAGTATTTGCGTATGACAAAGATTAGACAAAAAAAAATCTTGTTTTTGTGTAAATTATAATTTTGAATTAATATTTTGAACATTCAAAATCAAAATCATTAGATTCGCACCAGAGACCGTGTTATTTGTTTCGACGTAAGGAGGAGCAGTCTTAATTTCTGTCTATACGCTCATATTCATAGAACACTCAATTTGCGGTAGATAAATTATAAATACAAATTCTTGATGAAGTAGTTTAAATAAATAATATGCTAGAGGAATTTTTGTGTAGAAATAGAGACAAATCATTGACGATTGATTTTTAGGAGGATAAACCTATGTAATAATATTTTGAGCCATGACCTATTTAATTTTGCAGCATTAGAAATAAAAAAATACTAAAGAAGGAATGCTTTTATGTAATTCTATCGTTATCGGTTATTTTGTGTTTTGTATTAATGCGTAATAAAAGGTTACGATCGAATTCTAGAAAGGTTTCTTGTTTAAAGTTTTTATCCATTCGCTTTTTTGATAATTTATATATAATATTTTTATCGGCGGTAATTAACGACCACTTTCTGAACCAGATGGTACCATCACATGACTTAAAAACTAACTTAACTATAGAAAAGATCAACAAACAAGGCCGTCAATTAACTATTGTGAGATAATAAATCCCAATCTCAATAATGATGTTGTTTGGCAGTACCGGGAATCGAAATTTAAACCCTCAACTCAAAGCAGACGCGTTACTAACTGAAGGAGTCAGATTACATAGGATGATTATTGTAATTTCCTACTTTCCAAGTAATTAAACTTATCTACCTGACAAGTGAGCAAATTGTGTAGGGCCATTACTTATTTAAAATCAAAGAAGCTAGGGATGTGTCCGTTTATGTATTTGCACACCGACTTACCACCAATCCGAGCTATCAGCTTTTAACTACACCAACGGGGTGAAGATTAAGAAGGTATAATTTAGAGGAAATGTACTCACATTTACTTGTAAGGAGAGGGAGAACCCATTTAGAAAAATCTACTATCAGTACACTCGACTGAGAGTCGAGCCCTGAAGTTTGGTCTAAGTATCCCCAAAGATGCGTAGGGCAGGGGAGGGGATGCTTCTTATAATAACCACATATAATTCTGATGTGGACATAATGATTTATGGCCACGTTATATGTTACAAATTATACATGGAAGGCAGCGCTCAGCGAAATACTAAAAAGAAAACACGATAAACTGAACCTAATGGTTTATAGAACGGAACATCTCCAGATACAGTAGTAAAATCTGAAATGTATCACTGAGCCCCTCTTCAGTCGTAAACTTATTTCCCACGTGCTCTTTTAACCCAGTTTACTTGTTATGTCGAGCTGGACGGGCAGAGGAAGGGCGGTAGTAATCTGATAAAGGAGGATATAAGGGAGAGGGTGGAGGGGAAAGAAGGGGCTAGTAATCTTTAAGTCGGCGCCACGATTGTCATTCCGCTGGGGCACAGCGGTCCGCATTAATTGATATTCCATGTGAGTCACCCAACCCCTCTCTCTTTGGGGATCGGGGAACGGAACATGAGTCAACCCTGCCCAACCCTTAGCTGCAGGGGATGATGAGAAGAACGTCACAGCACATGCCAATACGCTAAAAGCTAAGTAGTAACGCAACAATTATTTAAGATATGTGGTTTCCAAGCAATGTTTTTTTTTACTGTAAAATAAACTATTTAAAACAATCAACTAACTGTTTGAACGTCATCAAGACGAATTACATTGAAACTGACATCAATGAACATATTTTGATTAAAAATTGAAGATTTGCATGAACAAGTTTTATATGACACATATTTATAATAATTGAAAATTTACAACTTATTCTTAACAGCTTTCATAATACAAGCAGATGGTCTCTATGGAGTCAAGCTTGCAATATAATGGGATTGTCGGTGATGAGAAAGTCGTAGTTTGAATTTTGACTGGGTAAATAGGGGGAGATTTTCCACACGGGACGTATCCTTGTGGTTTTCTCATCCCTTCTCCACGTTAATGTGGGTACATTTTCTTTAAAATATCACATATCCCTATTTAAGAGTTTATTCCAATAAATTGCTATGTTAAAAAGTAAGTCGTTAAATAACTCGAGTTAAAACGTAATCTATTAAATAACCCTTGCGTTAAAATAAGCCATTGAATAACCCTTACGTTAAAATTTAAGCCGCTAAATAACCACGTAATAAATAAAGGGCAGTGTATTTTACCATTCTTAGTCCAAGCGAATGCAAGTTTAGTTTCTTAATATTTTTTTTTTTCTTAGCACCGGTCTTACTACCCGTTCGGGTTACATGCCTGTGTACTAGTTACACTAATGCAAGGTTGAATTTAGATTAAGCTTACCCGTATTCGCGTGGTGAGAGAGTGCAAAACCACCCTCAGTACACCCAACCGGGATTGAGCCCCAGTTTCCCTATCATCGGTAGTATTGACCAATACGACAGTAGCACCCTAGACCATCCGGCCACTAAAGAGGGTTACTATACATTCTCCTAGTGTTATTTCTTTCACCCGCTTCAGTGGTCAAATGGTTTGAGGCGTCACTCTCATGTTAGACTGTCCTGCTGAATACGTAAGGATCAGGGTTAGAATCCCAGTCGAGTCCTTTGAGGGTGGTTTTTTTCTAAATCATTTCCCAATCTCCTTCCACGCAGATCCGGGTAGATTACCTCTAAAATACTTCCTCATCCCTAATCTGTTGGAGTAATTTTCATATATGCGTATAGCCGGAACAGGTAGTAAGACGCGGTAATTACAATAAAAAATAAAAATAATATTTTAGTAAGTTTATCTTAAGTCATTGATCAATATGTTGTGCACTAGCGTGTAGGCCTACTGATGAACAAAATAATAAGTTTAAAAAGTTCCGTAAAGTTAAAGAAAATTATTATTTCGAGATAAGATTAAATCAATTCCCTATATTCCCGCAGAGCAGGCCTAATCCCCAATAAAATTGATATTTTTTGCTAAATATCAGACCTATCATTTTTGAAAACCCATAAAGATTTTCAGATTTTTTTCCTATTAATAGGATAAAGTTTAACTTTATCAAGCGATCTATGAATGTGTTTCATGTTCAACAACATTAGTTAACGGATTTCAGGAAAATTTTGTAACACGGACAATGCTCAGCTTAATTTTTTTAATTTTCAGCCACATTACCTACTTGAGAGCTATGAAGCACAAATACATGTTTTTTTTCAAGGAAAATAATTTATTACAGACAAATACCAAGTTTTCAATTAGTTTTTAAAAATTACATACTTTTATCTTTGAATAAATGGTTAAAGTGATCTAATACATACACGTCTCGGAACTCTGGTTTTATTAATTGTGGTGACGAAGATGTTTACTCTTTATATCTGTGTTCAGCCTGTTAACTAATTATTATTATTATTAATATTATTAGCACCGCGTCTTACTACCCGTTCGGGTTATACGCACTTACGCTAATGTGTAATGATAGGGTGATTGTGAGATGAAATGGAGGACCTACAGTTTAACGTGGAATTCGAACCACGGTGGAGGCCTGGCACTCCACACATTCACAAGTTGTGATTAATACACGTCTTGTCAGAGGTGAAGGAAGGGTTTGGCAATCAGATAAATCTGTGCCGGGACCGGTTAGCTAATGAATAAATATCAAGCACTAGACCTGGTTGTGTATTATTAAACGTCCTGTCCTGGCATAGATTAGCCCGCTTCGGTTGTCAAATGATATATGCACCACTCTCATAATAAACTAAATTGACGACGATTGTAATATCGGTGTTCAAATTCTTGTTGGGTGTACCGAGGCATTTTTTCGTTAAGGATTTTCCACTCTTCCTCCACGCAAATACGGGTACACTTCCTCTAAATTAATCTGTTCTCATACTTAACACATTAGCGTAGTTTGTTCATTTGCGTATAGCTCGAAAGGGTAGTGAGACGCGGTGCAAAAGCAAGTTTTTTCTACCCCATCGCATCTTACTACCAGTATGGGCTATATTCACTTTAATTACGCCAATGGGATAAAAATGAGAAAGCTATACTTTTAAATGAAATGTACCCGCATTTGTGTGGAAGAGAAAACGCTTAGGCAAAAAATTTCTTGAGTTACTCTACTTTCCCGTCGCCGCTAATAAGCTAAAATAGATTAGCTTAAGTTAGTTTGTAAGACGTGTGCTAATATAATAATTATTATTTATAAACTTCACCTTAAACATCTCGACATAATAAGTTATGATTTAAACCATCTAAACTACATAAAAAATCTAAGAGCTCTAGTTTGAAGAAATATTGAATAAACTGCACTATAATTCATTTGGAAAGAGTGGAAAACCCCTTTTGGGAAAAGATCTCACCCAGAGCATTCATTCGAGATCGAGCGTCAGCTTCTCTAGTTAGTCCGGCTCACTATCGATGAAGCCAGCCTTACAAGTCTCAATCTATTCATCACAGTAATAAGTCTTGCCAAATTTTCCCTTCGTAAATATAAAATGAATAAAACAAAATTGTTTTATTCATGAGCAATCCAGCAGTTGACATTTCTGTTCTCTGGTGCGTATTACTTGAGGTATAAAAACGTAAACATTATTATTAGATTAAGCTATTCATCCTCCAATAGTTTGTATGCTTGATATTTACGTAGTACGTAGTTAACTTTAAACAAACACACACAAAAGATGAGACTGAAAACTGCATGATCTATTCATCACCCTATCAATGGCGGTGCACTCTAGTTGGTATTTTATATTCCCTCTTCCGTTCAAAATATACCATATATACCATATATTCTCCAAAACTACCAGAAAAAATTAATTGAGAACATCAAACCTATAACTTTTTTTTAACTCCCTAGAGTTTTCAATATGCCAACTAGGTAAAATACAAACATGTTTTAGAAAATTTAGAAGATTGAATTAATTACGCAATAAAGTATGCCAACAAAAATTCAATTGCTCTTTCATGAGTGTGCCGCTAAATTTATACGCAATTCTATTTTATTTGAGATATAACCAAAGCTTCAGAAAAAATTAATATATAAGGGCCAATTATTGCGTGTGAGACATGTAAATAAAAATGGACCAAAAACCACTTCGTTTACTAACGCAGCATCTGCATTAGTAGTCATGCGGACTAGACGTCAAGCTCAACTTGTTTGTCGGTGACGTGGAGGTCGGGGTTCGAATGAAGGCCGGGTGTACTGATGGAGATTTTCCCTAAATTATTTTCAACTCTCCCTTTAAGCGAATTTGGATACATTTCTTCATTTTATATTCCTCATCACTACTTCATTAACGTAATTAAAATGCTTGTGGCCAGGACGCAGTGTAAAAACACTAACGCGATGTATATTTAAACAAAGCAGCGTTAGAGGCCAAAATTACATTGGCCTGCTTTCGACTCATGTTGTAAATCCACATTTAGATAAATATATAGATTTAGATAAATAAATATAAAGGCACCTTTTCGGGTTGTACACATATGTAGACTACTAATTACGCGAATGTATAACGTATGAGAAAAGTTGAATTTAGAGGAAGTATAACCATATTTTCGAGGAGGGAGAGTGTAAAACCTTCTAGGAAAAGCCACCCTTAGTACACCCGACGAGGAATCGAACCCCGATCTCCCTGTCATTGGAGGTTCAATAAATTACGAGTGACGCCTTAGACAATTCGACCATCGAAATAGGTAACAAAATAAATGGTTATAAATGACTCGCCTAATCACAGAAGTTACAAAAAAAATTTGTATAATTAATTAGTATTTTTTTAAATAAATAAGGGCCTTTCTAATAAATAATGTAAATTCTAGTCATTTTTACATGTTTTTTCCCCTTCTTGTAACATACTGTAGCGTAAATCTTGCTCCCTTACCTAATTTTCCTTGTTAAATTACGCAACTCCAGTCTTCCCGCCCTACTTTCTTTGTAAAATACATTTATTGTCAAAGTCTCTTCTCAGTGGCCTACTCATGATTTATTAGGCACTGGCTAGCAGTATGATTAACGTAATCACTCTCTTTAATCCTTTTCCCCTCCCTTTTATCAAACAACCTCGTACATTATTACCACTTTGGACTTACTTAATGTAGTCGCAAATTAATAAATGGCACATATATTTATTTGGTAATAGCTGAACGTGTAATACTTTTAAAAGATTGTCAATTATAATAAAGTTTAGAAATTAAATAGTCCAAAATTGACCATTGGAATTTATACTTTTAAAAATAGAATTGAAAGAAAATAAATTGCATTAAGGTTCCATGACTAAAATGATAATTTGAAATTGTGCCTAAATCAATTTCAAATGTTGTGCAATTGTAAGCAACTAGGTTTTTTGTTTTCTTTACAAATAAAGACATACACACAGATAAGCCGAGTGGAATTTGTTGTAGGCATATTCATGATCTTAGAGTAAAGTTTATATTCATCCCGATATAGCTTGTTCCTAAAATTATCCTTCTATCTTATTTTTATTTGTCAATTAATTTTAAGTTCCAAGTTCAGAAGCCGCGTGTTTATTTTACTCGGTACATAGTTTGCTTAAACGCATGCAAGAATGAAAATATGTCTAAGTCATTGGGTTTTTTACTAGTGACTTCCGATCTTTATGTAACATCGGGTTTTATGTGTTTTTTTTTACCCGTTAGAGTTATAAGTTTATATACAAGTTACGCCGCATTTTCACGGAGGGCGAATGTAAAACCACCCTCAGTACACCCAACAGGGGTTCAAACCCCAATCTCTCTGTCATCAGCATTCTAGTCTATTGCGAGAGTGACGCCCTACTCCACGTGACCACCAAAGCAGGTTAAGCTACATTAAATATAATGAAATAAGGATGATGAAGGATAGTTTTAGAGGAACTGTACCCGCATTAGTAGTGAGAGCGCGTATAAACTGTTTAGGAAAAAACACTCTCGATACCCCAACCTGGGATTCAAATCCCGATCTCCCCGTCCCCGTCACTGCCTAACACAAGAGTGACGCGTCAGACCTTGGGACCACCGGTCCGAAATGTGACGTCATCTTTGCGTATTTCGCCGTATTCGAAAGCACCTCTTTTTGCGTTTCCTCATCTTATCGCAATATAGGAATATCGTGTATTTTTTACAAACCTAGATTAAAGCAAATTTGGCAAAACAACACAACACAACTTGTGTTCAACATCATAGCAAGTATCTGTAATAAGTGGTTAGGGTGATAAATACAAAAAATATGGAAACTCCCTAGTTCGATTCCGAGTATCAATGATGAAAATATGTATTATTTGCATGTGGGTTTGTTCTGCATTTTCCAATTAGTATTCATCTAGGCATTATAGATGAGTGTGTAGAATTATTCTTTGTTGTCAGATTTTTAGTCATGCGACCCGCCAGAACGTTTTTTGACCAGAGTGAAGGGGTAAAAGGACGTTATGTGTGTGTGTGTTAAGTTAGGTTGAGTAAAAAACAAGAGCATGAGTACGCGAACATAATTTAGCATCACTACCACTGAACCACTATTTGATAAGTTTTGGGTGTGGGTGTGTGTGTGCTCGCGCGTATACATATGCATATTTCTAAGAATATACGAATAAATTGACGTTTAATTTTTAAAAAAATTACTAAATAAGGATTTAGTCAAAAAGCCAAAAGGGAAAAAAAATAATCAAAGAGTATTATTTTACTAAATGGTTTCACACTTTCACTTATCGTAGATATGCATTAATTTACCCTAATTTGTACCTTCATGAGCCATACTCAATTAGTTTAATTAAATGCGTATATTCCAGACGTGTAGTTGGAATAACCAAAAACATTTATTTACCTAACTGTTTAGAATTAACCTTTAATAAGTCTGTTTAGCATAAAAATTAAGAATATTTTTAACGTATTTAATTACCAATGTCGAATGGTCTTTGGATTCACTCTCGCGGTAAATTGACTGCCGATGGCGGGGAGATCTGGTTTCGAATTCCAATCGGGTGTACTGTGGGGAATGACACTGTTTTTATTTGTTTTACATTGTTTTACTTTACCTTAACTTTTATTATTTAACATTAACAAGACTTTTAATCTATTTTTCAGTTATGTTATGTTCCATAACCAATCAGAAATGCGAGTTCTGAAATTTTTTTGACCGACAAGTAAGGAAGAGATAATATGTTAAAAGTATTGTTAAAGTTGAAAAAAAAAAGCCCAAGAAAAATAAAAACAAAGTAAAGAAAAATTCTCTGTCTTAGACTTAGAAAAGCGATATTTAGTATCCAATGAGAGTCTAATTTCATGAACATAGTTGTAAAGCCATTACTACTTCAGCTTGATTTTTAATGCTCTTTTTTAATTGGTTGTTCCAAAAGAGAATAATAATTTGATTGATTAAAACATCAGAAGGTGACCTGGTGGTCTAGGGGTAAGGGGTCGTACTTATGTGCTGGGGGTCCAGGGTTCAATCCTCGGTCACGGCACAGATTTATCTGAATGCCAAACCCTTCCTTCACCTCTGACAAGACGTCTATTAATCACAATTTGTGAATGTGGGGAATGCCAGGCCTCCATCGTGGTTCGGATTCCACGTTAAACTGTGGGTTCTCCATTTCATCTCACAATCACCCTACCATTACACATTAGCGTAAGTGCGTTTAACCCGAACGGGTAGTAAGACGCGGTGTCGGGTAGTAAGACGCGGTGCTAATAATAATAATAATAATAATAATAATAATAATAATAATAATAATAATAATAATATATCAGAACATGTTGGAATTAAGGTTTATTTATAGTAATATACAATTTCTTTCCTTTCTCCAACATAATTAAAAAACAATATATTGGGGACTCATTGGATTAATTTGTGTTGGATAAGAGATTTTAAACCACACAAATAAAGAATGAGTCTTATAAAGTTTTTCTAATGTTACTAGTCGCGAAAATCTTAAGTAAATCGTTGCAAAATATTTCCCTGGGCTTGCCCCTCCCCTTCCCAGCAAGAGATCAAAAGGGGGAGGAATGTACCCATGCCCTCCCCTAGTTCTGTCACATATGCGTGTGATCATATGTGTGTTAGGAAATTGTGTATTATATTATTTGATTAAGAAACAAAAAAAACGAGGTCACGCCGGAGTAGAACAACACTCAATGTGTGACTTCCCTCCTATTAGCTTTTGACGCCACCATGTTACCTCCTTTAAAAGTCCTGAAAACATCACCTGGTTCCAGTCACTGCTAGACTAACACTGATACACACAAAACATGGCTTCTCTATTTCGAGCCAGTGAATGATCCGCCGACAGGGCTTGTAGCAGGTAGAAGCGTAATTGTCTAAATGGATTGATTAATGAACTCAAACCACAAACCGTACAGCAAAGCCTGATACTTTGCTGAACGTACCTACCACTCGGTGATGCTCATCAGTCTTATTTACTGGATTACAAACAGGTATTTTTTTAAAAGTGTTTTTAATTTTAATACATTGTTAAGGGCATATTAATGGAGAAATTATTAAGTTCTACTCATTATATATTTTATCACCGCATCTTACTACCTGTTCAGGTTATACGAAAACAATTATAATTACTCTAATAGGGTAGGGATGAGGACGGAAACATTTTAGAAGTAATCTACCCGCATTTTCTTGGAAGAAGAATGGGAAACCATTTAAGAAAAAACAACCTGAGTAAATCCGATAAGGAATTAAACCCCATATTCAGCAGGATTTATAATATTTTGAAGTATAGGTATCAAGTATTGTATACAAGGTTTGAACGTCTGAATGAATTTTGTTAATTTAATACTTTTAAGACCCTGTCGCACGAGGCTAAAAAAGTATTCTCTTAAAAAATCTGCTACATTTATTTAATAATAGACGAATTGGTTAGACACATAACCCCTTAAAAAGATTCCACATGCGTGTTTATAGCGTGCCGAGGGAATATGTACAGTAGCCCCATGGCTTCTTTGGTGCTGACTGACAATTCACAGCTGACTTCTGACAGTCAACATTTAGGTATATACCTAAATTTTGACTGTCAGAAGTGACAGCTGCTAAACACATGTTTTTTGCAGATCATATGGTTCGGCGTAGGGATACATAATTTGGTCTGGTAGCTTTTCAAAGCCGTCAGCTGTCAGCTGTCAGTCAGCACCAAAGAAGCCATGGGGCTACTGTACCAGTACCCCCTAGAACAAAGTTTGCAGTCTGAAAGATTAAAATACTTCACAGTAAAATAGTTTAGCAGCGGTAAGAGAGTAGGGAAAAAACTGACAAAAGACATTATCTTTCTCTTTATAAATTTATTTAATAATGTGACGTCACCGAAAGAACTTACATGAAGGTATACGGTACAACCATGTATGTTTGGAAAAGGATAAATATATACTCTAGGGTGAAGTAGGCCAAAAGCCATCACACTGGCACTAAAACTATCATCACTTGATTGTCACCTTCCCTTTCTCCGTCCCAATCTAACAAACTAGATCTAGACGTTAGTATCTTATGACTGTGGATCCCTACCTCAAAAATAGCCACACACAGATAATGTCGAGATTCAAGGAGGACATGTGTTTGAAGCATATAGTTATCCCGATGGTAAAGGAAAAGCCGTGGATAGGGATCGAAGCGCGAACCGGCATTCGATCAGTCTGGCACAGGCTGCCGTGTACAATGGCGGGTAGAATGTGAAGCGGAACATCAGCCCCCGCGTGCGCCACGGAGAGCTGGCGGATGACGGTCATTTCCTGTAGCCGCGTAAATTGTTTCCGTTCTTCATCCTGTCTGATCCCCTTCCCCCCTCCCCCTTCCCTAACCCTTTTCAACCGGCCCTCTTTCAGGGTCTGAAACTATATTGGAGAAGGTATGCTACCATGAAAACTGCAACAGCCTTCTCTACAAATGCACGTTTGAGATAAGTTTATATCGCAAACAAAACAAATTATGTTGAATCTCAACTTGAAAGTAGATTTATTTCAAACAAACACAAAAATTGATTTTTAATTTTTAAAGGTAGTTTAACATAAAATGGTAAGGTATTATTTCGTTATAGGGCTATATACATTAAAAATCTAAGTTTTTAAAATCACTTGAGCAAATGAAGAAAGACTTCTTCCACGACATGGATAAAATGTACGTAAACATCTTTCAGAGAGTTAATTCCAAAAAACACAATTTAGCGGAGAATTAAAACCTACAAGCACCCTAAGGTGGATGGAGGGAGGGAAGAAAAAGTCGATGTTTAACGAGTACAAAAGTAATGGGACATTCTAGAGTTGGAAGTTTGAAGTTTATTACAGTTTAAGTTTACAATACAATATTTTACCATTTATAATTTTAATAGCAATGTTACAATTGATGCAATGTATAAGTTTAGTTAAGCTAGTTAAAATTAGCGAGAGACCGCAGACCCTTCCTCAATACCCTATTATTCCCTCAAGTAATTTTCTAAAGAATCTTATTTCCATTTTAATAGAATATTTCTTTCTTCGTCTTTTCTCTTCTTGTCATCATTCAATTCTTCATTTCTCTCTGCTTGCGATTTTACCGTTAAGTAACCCTCTTCCATCTATCCAAATACGTATCCAACGTGGCAGTTAAAAACTAGCTTTCCATTACTTTAAATTTCTTCAAGTACCTATAGGCGATAAAGTGCCGAATAAATGAGACACGAAAGTTGTATATGACTTAAGAAGACATAATATTCTCTGGGACTAAGTTTTTAATGTTTCGAGAGTTTATATGAGTGGTGAAAAGATTGGGTGTGTTTAAAAAACAAGTTTTTATTTGTAATGACTGGCTTATCAGAACGAAAATAATTATATATAGGTTCAATTCTCGGTCCCGGCACAGATTGATCTGATTGCCAAGCCCTTTCTTCCCCTTCAGACAAGACGTGTATTAATTACAACTTGTAAATGCCAGGCCTTCACCGTATTCGGATCCCACGTTTAACTGTAGGTCCATTTCATCTCACAATCACACTACCATTACACATTAGCGTAAGTACGTATAACACGAGCAGGTAGTAAGACGCGGTGCTAATAATAATAATAATAATAATAATAATAATAATAATAATAATAATAATAATATATAGACCCTATTATTGTAACATCTTTTACATACGTTAATGTACCTTATCACGTCCTTCCCTTACGAGGTAGGCTAGACACTGTGCATATAGCTAAAAAAAAACTCCATAATTAACCCACCCCTAATAACTTTCTCAACACTTCCCTTTCCTTGCATACTTCCCTCGCTTCAACAACACCCATACACCAAGTCATACAAGCTCTTTTATTCTTAAAACTCTTAATGTTTATCTTTTTCACACATTCGTCAATAACATTTAAGCACGTATTTACATGGCCCACCCCTTCCTTTTGATCCACACACTCTACCTTCATTTATTTGCTTCGTCACTCGATCCACACTTGTCCTCCCAACATTCCCAAACCAACGTAAGACATCTTTTTCACATTTACCTACTGGATTCCCTTTCAAACCACAATTTTTAGCACCCACGTATTAATGACTGTCCATACGAGTTTTTCTTCATAAATTTCCTAGCTGTATCATTCTAACCGCATTCACCTTGCTCTTGTGTTTCTCCTTACAAATCCATTTAACAACGTATTCAAAACTTTTTCGAAAGATGCAATAAATAGTTCACAACCTAGAATTAATAAAACTAGTATACTTATATATTAGTTTCTCTGTGAATATAAAGAAAGCCCAAAATAGCATGGTAATTTGCGACTGGCTGCTAAAGATTATAGAGGAAATCGACACCTTTATGCCAACAAATGCTAGCTTCATGGACGATCTTTTCTATCATTCAAAGTGTGTCGCTTTCAGAACCCGCTTTAGTTCGACGAACCATTGGAACGGGAACGTTGAGCACTGAATTAATCCCAATATCTACTACGTAACAAACTTCAATATTCTCTAGTTTAGTGAAGAATCATCATAAACTAAAATTATGTGTTTATACTGAACACTCCTTTAATAGATTTATAGCAATGATGGTCTGTTCAATCATGCGCAGAAGTGTATTCGTTATTTCAAATATCCTCACAAAGGGCAACGAAGCTGTCTGCTAGCTTCTGACTGTAGAGCGCATGCGTTATCAAATGCGCGTGCGCACTGATTTGAGATGGTTGGGTCTGAGATTTGACTGGTTCTTCTGTGCCGAAGATCACAGGCAGGGCGGACAAAGCAGAGATGAGTTGAACTTGAGAGGAACAGCTGGCGCCGATTAGGCGGAAATTTTGTGATTGGCTTAGAGATCATCACGTGATCACGTTTCTGTTCTGCGCTAGTTTTTCGGCGAACGTGTGAATCCAACATAATGACGATAGTAGGACATTGGTGTGGGTTTTAAAGGTTTATTTATCATTTAAAGTTCCAAAATGTGACTTGATTTTTAACTACTTAGTTTGTCTTCCTTTTAGTTTTTTTTTGTTGCATGTAACGCGCTGGCTTGTGTACTGAGTGACGCCACACGTTCATCTAATCAAAATGTCTTTCTCCGTGTGGCGCTACCTTCTTTTCTCTATACATTAGTCCTATACTTAACCCAAAACGAATCGCCAGTCAATAATCTTACACCCCCTTCAGTCAAAATGGTCAAACACTAAGGCGTCACTCGCGTGTTAGACTGGTCTGCTGGTGGTCGGGGATTGAATCCCGGTCAGGTCGACTGAGGGTAACTTTTCCCTAAATGGTTTCCCACTCCCCTTCCACGCAATTGCGGGTATATTACCTTAAAATTCTTTCGTTCACACTCCTACACTATTAGAGTACTAAATCATATACGCGTATAACCTGAACAGCTAGTAAGACGCGGTGCTAAAAAAACACACGCGTGACTAAAATCTTGGCATAGAGATAAATAAGAGTTAATAAATAAAAACGTTATCAAAAATTCTCTATTTAGTTTAACGAGATTCAAAGTCTTCAAAGGTATATCCGCCACTTATCAAATACAACAATACAGATTTTGGTTGCCCCTGGGCCATCTGACTGGCTGATATATATATATATATTCGTTTCTTGGTAAAGTTCCATTATTGAGTTAGAGTTACTTTTATGAAGGTAAACGAAGTAGAAATTATTAGGCCTACCTGTGTGATACCACTATTTTTTAGGACAAGTAAAAGCATTAAGAATCTTCTTTAGATATTATTTTATTTTACATCTAAAGCTTGATTGAATGAAACTTTGATACATAATTGACTTGAGAGTATATTAAAGCCATCATATATGATGAAAAATGCTCGCAATAGTCAGATTGACATAATTAATTCTGAACAACTTTCCACTAGTGAGTTTTAATTTAAATTTTACTGAACCGATTTTTACCATTTTATTCATACGATTCAAATTAGGAAAGTATTGTGATATTAAAACGTAGTCCTAGATTTTAAATGGGCTATTTTATGTGCTTCTGATGGTCTAAAAATAGTAAAATCCTGCACGATTATGGACTTTATAGCGCCTACATGATTCGACCAATTTTAAATATACGGGGTGATTCACTCGGGACTGAACAATTATTTTGTATAATATAAGCTACGTAGAATATAATATGAGCATGAAACACGACCGGGATGGTTATTTATCTCATTACGAAGCAGTCGACATGGATTACTTGGAAATACAGGTCTCCCCGCTGGCCAGCTGGGTGCCACAATGATGCTCCATCTCTCTAGACATTAGTGGGGAAGCGTGTCTATTCAGACAGTATAAGTGAACCGGCAGAAGAAAGAAGGTGTAGTAAATTGAAGAGCGTGTGTTCATTGTGTGTCAGTACTGGCAAACCGGTCCCTTTAAAAAATGTCAGAGTGGGTATTTGAATAAATTTGGTGGGCATACACCACCCACCAGAGCCACCATTTCGAATTTGGTGAAGAAGCTAGAGAGAACAGAAAACTTGGTGAATCTGCAAATTTGAAAATCTTTAGTTGAATTTGTGAATCAGTTAGATAATCAAGAAATTGCAGATGGCTACTTCCAACAGGATGGTGCAACTTGCCACACCTCTAATAGGAGCATGGCAGAAATCCGCATTTTTTTACAAGATAGAATTATCTCCAAAAACCTGTGGCCACCTAGGTCTCCCGACCTGACACCCCAGATTTCTTTTTATGGGGACTTTTAAAAGGCAGAGTTTATGTCAACAAGACAAAGTCAATTGAGGAATTGAAAGACAACATCAGACAAGAAATTGCTGTCATCAACGTCGCTACGCTACATCGCAGATTCGACAATATGGAGCGTCGGGTGAATATATGTCTGGACGCTGGCGGTGGACACTTCAAGCATCTTCTATGATAAATTCTTATTTTACAATCCACACTATTAAAATGTGTCCTTCCAATCATGAGTTAATTAAAAAAAATAAGTGTTCAGTCTCGAGTGAATCATACTGCATTAGGTGTCTACCATAGACAACCATATTAAAATAACGTATAAAAATACGTTACCTACCTTAATCAACAAACACAAAAAGTAATATTTTTTTTGAGAATGATAAAACGATACACATTGAATTTTGAATCCCAGTCGGGTATACTGAGGGTGATCTTTCCTAAATGGTTTCCCACTCTCCTTCCACGCAAATGCGGGTATATTACCTCTAAAATGTTTTTATTCTTATTAGAGTAGTTTATAATTTAGGCATATGCGTATAAACTGAACAACTAACTCCCTTTTTACCTCCCTCTCTTGTTTTTTTAATAAGACAACAATTGCACAAATGGTTAACCAGTAGCTCAAGCTACTGACAGCATTGTATTATTTGATTTCCCTGTTTATCTGATATCAACTTGGTTCTTATTTGCTAAAGGGTTTAGCAAGGAGACTTATACAAGGCTTATATGAGATTATGCCTTGCGGAATTGAGCTTGTAACGCTCTAAAACTTTCATCTCTCTGGTTGAATTGATTCACTTCTGAGTACAGGTCATGCATCATACTGGCTAATATAAACCCCATGAATGACTTATTTGGTGCTGACTGACAGTTCACAGCTGACAGCTGACAGCTGACGGCTTTGAAACGTTACCAGACCAAATTATTAATCCCTACGTTGAACTATATGATCTACAAAAAAACATGTGTTTAACAGCTGTAACTTCTGGCAGTCAAAATTTAGGTATATACCTAAATGTTGAGTGTCAGAAGTCAGTTGTGAGCTGTCAGTCAGCACCAAATAAGTCGTGGAGCTACTGTATATATTCTGCCACTTGTACAGTTATTATAATTGTAACATTTTCAAAATATGATCTAGATGGAGTAATCCTCACTAAAAGCATAAATAATCGCTTCGGCTAATTGATTCTTAAATATACAATCCCTTACAATTATAATAATTGTACAAATGGCAGCATTAAGCCAACTTCCGAGTCGAGGGTGGCTGCGTTACCTGAAAGCTCGTGATCTTAATAAAATCATCACATTTGTAGCCGACGATTTCCACACGTCCATCATAGACTCTGCCTTAAAATATGAGTGAAGAATGACCCTGGGCACGGTACGATTCCTGGATAGCTCAGTGGTTAGAGCATGGGCGTACTAAAACAAAGGTCCCTAGTTTGATTCCCGTGTCCAGGTGTCATTTTTCAATTTTCAGAATATGATATCTAGATGAAGTAATCCTCTCTAAAAAGCATAAATAATAGCTTTGGCTATTTGATTCTTGAATAAGGTTAAGGTAAGACTACATTTAATTTACTCTGAATTGTAGCACTGTACACTTGTTCAAACTTTGTGCCTATGCGGTTTAGATCCTGTGCACTTCATTTACTCTGAAATATAGCAGGCTTACTTTGCTTGTTTTCACTATGGTGCAGGTTGTATAATAGGGCCATAGTAGAATCGGTCAAAGCAAGAATTTAAGCTCTCACCGTAAGCGAAATGTACAAATTAAATGTAAAGTGGTAGGTGTTGTCTGACACCTCAACTAAGACGGGTTTCAGTTTCAGTTCCCAGAATGATCCGGAAATGTCGAACTGTGGGCACAAATTTGCCCTCTTTTACTAAGAGATAAATCAACCATATAGGGTGTAGTTTTTTGTCCAATATATTTAACTATTCGAATAAATGTCTGTATACACTTCGGGGGAAAAACAAACTAGGTGTACTTTTCTATACCCCAATTTTCTTACGACTGGACATATCTGACAGCTAAAAAATGTTAATAGATCTATTTTCACGTATTAGTACGTCAAGTCATGTGATCTACAGCTGTGAGCAGTAATAATATAGTAAACTATTTTCATCACTACCCGCAAAAAAAAATTTTATTTTATAAAAGATGCTTTGAATGCCAATTGATAAGAAAATTAAGGTATAGGTTAAGTATGTTTTTCTAATTTTTATTATCATCAAGTCTTACTACCTGTTCAGTCTGTACGCATATATATACACATATATATACATATATACATATATATATATACACATATATATACATATATATACATATATATACATATATATATATACATATATATACATATATATATACACATATATATACATACATATATACATACATATATATACATATATATGATAATTGCTCTAGTGGGGTAGGGATGAGGAAGGAAGCATTTTAGAGGTAATCTACTCGAATTAGCATGAAAGGAGAGTAGACCCAGCCGGGATTCGAACACCGATCTTCCTATTATTATCAGGCCAGTTTAACACAAGAGTGATACCTTAGACCTGTCGGCTAGTGAACCTGGTCTCAATAGTTTTGCAAATTATGTTTGTAAGTAAATTTTATTATGTCCTTGTTAAAATTAAATTAAAATCTAAAATAAGTGCACCTAAATAATTTCAAAAACATAAGATAATAAGATTTGAAATTAATTTAGAAAAAATCGCCCCCAGTATCCTACCTGGCCGAGATTATAGTATCGACCTACCCTGTAACTGGCAAACCAGACCAGATGAGTCTAAAATTTAATCTGCGTGGCGTGCCCACAGATGCGAGTTTCAGATTCGATCGAATCAAAGAGATTTTGAAAAAGGTTTTTAAAATACGGGTAGCCTACAATAATATATTAAAATATTACGGGGATTAAATATGTTATTTTAAAATGAACTCGATTAGCGTCATTTTCTGTGAGTTAATTTTTTTTATCTTTGCTTTTTTAGAGCTAGTTAGACTTAAAGGCAAAAGAACTTCTTTAGTGCTATTTTACCCTATTCTATTTCAAATAACATATTTTCATATATATTAAAATTGACAAGACGCCATGAAGACATCGAAACCAGGACCTAAATATGGCGAGAAACATGAGTATATACCCCATCTACGTTAGGAGCGTATGTCACTGACAGCTAGGAAAAGCTACCAGATCTACTATCATGTGTCTGTCTATTCGTCAAACCACATGAACTGCAAGACTATAATTATGTTGGGCTGCTGTCACTTTTGGCAGTCAAAACTTTCACAACAAACAATTTAAAAAAAAAATTTAAGCATCTTTACATTATTTGAATATGAACTTATGAAAATAATTGTTTGGAGGTTTCTTTTTTTTTTTTGTGGAAGTGGCGTCTGTAGTTCACTTTAAAATGCTTCACAAAGTACATATTATAAAAAATGTGCCTTCTCTTCAAAAATTAAAAAGGTAAAACAAACCAGACGAAATAAGGCAGTTGATGACGTCCATAAAAGTCGTTTTCGGTTGTGTTAATACGCGTTTACAAAATAAAAACGTTTTATTTTGAAAATACTATTTTGTATGGTTCATTCTATAGGTTATAAAATAAAAAAAATTTGCAGCCAGTTGTAAGAAAATACCATTATAAATATAACACATTTTAATTTATTATTTTATCTTCTAAAATAAATATTGTTGCCACTACCAAGAAACAAAAAAATAATAGTTTTAATAATATTTTTGGTTCTTTCAATAAGTTACGAAAAAACCAATTACACAGTAATCCTTTGGTAAGTATTTTTAAAAGTGTTTATTAACACTTTTGATTGATAATAAAGTATTACTAAGATAAAAATTATTATTTCCACATATGATTAACATTAGTGACTTTCAACCAATGTTTTCAATAATAAAAGTCTTCTACTAGCCAGTTAGCACTATTCCTGCGGTAGATGGACTTATGTTTCCCTCGGGCTGTAAAGTGCCATTTGCTGCACGAAAGAAAACAAGGGCCTTGGGGGATGAGGAGGGAATTGGAAAATACCTAGGAGAAGAAGGGTTGGGGGGTGTGGAAGGGAGAGCGCTTGTCACACGGAAATTGGATGTGAAATTAGGTAAATAAAGGTGGGGTATAGCTACTGAAACATTGCAGAGAGAAACACGCAAGAGTGGTGGAAGATAAGCGAGAGACAGAAGGAGAGGTACAGAGAGAAAGATGACTAACACATGAACAAAATTAAAATAATAATGGTAGGAGTAAAAACTACGACCACTATTGTGAAATATTATGACTATAAAGCTCAACTGTGATAGTCATTTATATTATTAATAATTACAATTGTAAATTACTAATAACGTAATGATTTATTCATATGCCTAAGATTATGTTTTTGGAATTTCATCTTTCCATTAAGGGTAGCTATCAAATCATCAAATTATTATGCCTAAGTTTTGGCAATTTAATATCACTAAAGTTATTATTTATAGTTTTTAGATATCCACTATTTGGATAATCAAAATTTATTCAGATGCTTAGCTCCACGACTCAGGTGGATCCATATGAAGTTGGAAGATTTGAAGTTTGTTTCACCTTGGCTACTTTCAGCTGATAGTTATGGGGAAAGGAACCATAGTTTAGACACAAACTAACTAGTATCTTGAGATGTGACCCCCTTGCTACAATCTCTTCCAATTAAATAAACTAAATAATAGAAATAATTGTAAAATGTGTTCAGCCAACTCTCAAATTTATTTAAACCTAATATTAGTAATATATATTAATAAAATGAAGAGTTTGTTTGTTTGTCTGTTTGTCATGAGTATTGCGTAATATCTAACACATGTAAATGGCTGAAATTTTAAAACTGATAGCCCTCTAAACAAAAATGTGCACCTCGAAGCTGGAATATATATTGAACAGGGAGATAGCTATACAAGGTTGTGTTATGTTTCCATTGTAGTTTAATGTATTCGTGGATAAGTGTATGAGGTATGCTTGTGAGGATGCAGTTGATGTGCAAATAGACAATGCGAATGTGCGAGTGCTGCTATATGTGGATGATGCCGTATTAATGACCGAGAATCAGAAAGATATGCAGAATACCTTAAATCGTTTGAATGTGAGGACAGGAAGAATGGGACTTCGTATACGTGTCTTCCAAATTAAGATGATGGTTTTTGATAAGGACGGATCAGGAAATGATTGCCAGCTTAGTTTAAGTGGAGAAATGTTAGAACAAGGTAATTATTTGGTGTATTTGGGCGAAATGTTTTGTAAAAATGGAAGGATGGATGGTGAAATTGACCTGCATCTCGGGGATTAGTTGAATGCATGTGAAATATTGCAAATAATGAGGTAGTATGTTGTTGAAGCGAAGGGAGTATTCAAGGAGAGGGAAGTGTGTAGAAAGTTTTAGTGAGGATGGATTATATATGGAGTAATTCTTTTAACTATGTGCACAATACCTTGCCTACTCCGTAAGGGAACGACGTAATTAGGTAGGTATGCATGTGTGTATACATGTATTTTTCTTTTTAAAATTACTAATGAATTAAATTTTTATAATTGAAAAATAAATGTGTTGTTACCCACATATTATCTTTAAAATATTAAATAAAACAAATGATCAAAACCATTTAGGGAAAACTACCCTCAGTAGACCCAACCGGGATTCAAACCACCATCTACCCGTAATCCGCAAGCTAGTCTAACATGAGAGTGACACCTCGTACCATTAAGCCATTAGAGCAGGCTAGTTTTACATTGAATGTTTCGAGTACAACTAGTAACAAATACAAATAGCACAACAAACTAATAATATAGAGAGCAAAATTGGCATCTTAGTAAATGAATTAAACCCTATTCAATAGTGTCCATTGGTTTTTGACCCTAACATAAGTGCTTGACCTATACTAGACTTAAGAGTGCTGCTAGATTGTCGGAACACTTTGTTTGGTAAAGGAAGATAGGGTAGTGTGGGAAGGGGGAGGGGGGATGCAGACCAACAAGGAAAGACCCAAGGACCAAGGTTGGGAAATGGTCAAGCGATTGGAAGAGAGTAGGGTTGGGCAAGACAAGGGGTCGGGGAGAGGAAGGAATGTGTAAGCCCGGAAATTGGATGTGAGATTGGGTAAATAAAGGTGAGATGCACGTGCCTACTAGGATCCTTGGAAAACAACAGCGAGGATATGGACTACAAAGGAGAAGGATTCATAAGCCCGGTAACTGGTTTGGGTTGATAGGTAAATTCACTTGCCTATAACATGATTCACTTGGATTTGCTTCTGTCCGCTGTGAAGAAAAACTTTTAAAAAAAACCCAGCGAAATAAAATACTCAACTTATAAATTGTATTATTTTTGAAATTCAATAAAAAAAAGCTCTTTTCTTAAAAATAACTACCCTACATGATACAAAAAGTAATAAAACTGTTAAGTGAGTGCTAGCCTGACTCACAGTGAGGGTAAAGTTGTATTGGGAGGGTGTTTTCCATCCTCTCTCCTACCTAGACCAGAATGAAATGGACCAATTTCATTCTAGTTTAGGTAGTTGTAGTCTTGTATTTGGTACTAAGCCGCACTTGAGGCGCACTAAGTTTGACTGTGAAACTGGCCAAAAGTTACAACTTCCCCCACCTCCCCTTTCACAACATTTAACTGAGCCACAACTCGACCGTATGTTATAAATAGAGTAGTAGGAAATTAAAAAGTTTAGTGAAGAGATTCGATAAAATAAATTAATTTCACCATAGCCCCAAAATTAATTTGAACATTTTTATAAGTTTTGCAGGCCACTCAAATTTTTGTTTGGCAGCGTCTTACATGTTTGTTACTATAAAATCATCTAAAAGGTCCAAGACATATATATATATATATATATATAAGCGTGTTTAGGAGCCGTCCTTAAATTACGTTAGGGTTGTGGGGAGAATGGGAGGGTGAGAATTAATCTTAAATAAGTTTTTTTATCATTGTTTATAGTGAGACAAAATCTAATATATATGTATATATATTTATTTATTTTTGTAAAAAAAAAATTATATAAATTATAAAATTTACTCATGATGTGTTATTATTAATTTTACTGCAGTTAAAATATTCTAAAATCTCATACTACTCGCTTTTTAACAATCCTTCTGTCTAAAGATAATCAAACTAATTTAGTTTACCAAATTGTAAAAATTGCGTAAGATATAAAGGGGGGAGGAGGGCTGGTGACGGAAAATCTTACGATCCCTTACGTGGGAAATAAAGTCTTACATAACATAAGGATGACACCTAATATACTTACAAGTCATCTCTATCATAAAACGGTTCTATTTCGATTTGTTCGAAATTTAATCTTCACTTGGTTCAAAAGCAGGCGATGTACAAGCGATTCGGAGCTCACTACAAGTGCGGTACTCCCTCGCTGACAATGCCGCTTGTGTCAAAATGCCTGCATAATCCATAGTTGTGGAGGAAACAAAAACTGTTATTTCTTCAATCTTTCCCAAAAAAAAATAGTCTATTTATAGGAATCCAACAAGTGATATTTTCCTTTTCGTGACTAAGGTCAATTTAGTTTCAACATCACATTAACCAAACTGATTCCTATGGTTCCCAAATTCAATTTTTTAGGGAGTTGGTAGTTTGAAACTTCATATATGAGGTAAAGCATGTCTAGAGTCACTCTAATACACCCCTGACTGAAGTTTCAGAAAACGATTCTGATCAAATTTTGTCGAGGTCTTTATGAGTGTTGGGGTGGGTACAAGCTTGCTCGAGGGCTCTTAGAGGGAGGTTTCCCCAGAGGAGGGTGGGGCGGGGTAGGGGAAGAAAGAACCTCCGAGGGATTACTTGATATAGTAGTGAGTGACGTCACCAAGATATGGAGCTGAAGACGTGAGAAAAATCACGGGTGTGCTCAAGAAAAGTCGGTAAATTCGCAGGGAAAAAGGCGGATGTGCCGGAGACATTATACAGCTGACTCCATAAGAAAGAAGTAGACATTCGGTAGGTTGGGGTTTAAAATACATTTCGTGAAAACCCACATAAGTTGTTATCAGACTACGAATTTAACATTAAATGTAAAAAATTGGATTATTAGTTTTAATAGTGAAGAATTAAATGGTTAGTCGAGGCTATCCTCTATCAATTTTACACTTCGTTTAGCCATAAAGAGGGAGTCTTAACTTGACTAATACACTACAGCACTATCATGTTAGTTATCACATACCATAGTGGAACCAAGTAAAGTAAACTTGCTACTATTCAGGTTAAAAGGGGCTACATTTAGCTGATGCTGTTTAGCCATAGCTACTTTTATTAACAAATTCTACAGCACACGGTATAATTACTTTCTACAAATGTTTAAGAGAATTTAATCAACTTTCTAATAGTAAAATTTTACATTAAAACTAGCACAGTTCTTAATTTATTTACAGATAAACCATACATCGTGATGGTCATTTTGAATTAATCATATCTAATCTAATCTTTTCCAGAAATGTCTCCAGGTTAGTTTTCAAAATACAATACCTACATACACAGTAGAACTAGAATTTGAAATATGGCACTAGAAGCCGGAGGTGATCCCCCCCCCGCCCACACACACACACTATTTGATGCTAATAGTATACACTAATCAACACTGCTTGGCGCTATTCTAAAGTCTAAATCATGTTTAGGTTTTGGCTTTCCAACACTTGTAAAATATCACTGTTTTGTTATAAATGGTAAGTTTTTTAATTACATGTTATATTTTACATTAAAAATAATATAAACTTAAGTTTTCTCACAATAATTAGTTACTTTTAATAATTCTTTTTTATCCAATTCGAAACAATATTTTAAACATAATTAAAAGTACTTATTCTCCGTTTTGGAATGTTATCTATTTGTGTAATATAGTGCATAATTGTCATTTATATATATAATACATTATTATATATATAATAATTATTTATATATATAATAATTATTTATATATATATAAAATACATTATTTTATGATTATTTTATCGTATTTTGAAATATTTAACGGAATAAAATAATGTTATCCACTGCATGGGTGCATCATTGTAAATAACTTGTTTACGTCATGTTCGATCACATGGCTTAAATTCGTCGGTTGCCATTTTGAAGCAATATTCTTTAGACCTTTTGTGAAAGTGCTGTGAATAATAATTTATTTTAAGTGGAATAAAACGATAGATAAGCTTTGTGCCCGACATCAAATAAATATAAATAATATTGGCCTAAATTACTGTGGTTAACTAGCACATTCATACTTTACCATATGTTTTCATTACAGTTATCCAAAGCGACAGATGTCAGCTATTGGCGTAGGGATACATTAGGGACTATTTCTAGTAGCTTTATGAGCTGTCCTCAAAGTGAATTAAGGTCGTGAATATATAGTATATGTCAGCAGAGGAGCCAGACTTATAAAAATTAGACGCAGAGAAACGTAACACATTTGGAAAATTTTAGCTCTGCCGATTGGAAATAGAGAATATTGATTGGTCCGCCAGTAGCAGGAGCAGATTAAGGTTTGATTCTCTACTAGGTAAGCTTTAGATGACTTTTCACTTGTAATTTATACCTGTGTTTTCCTCATACTATAATTCATTCACGATAGGTCTTTACCTGGATGACAGTTCAAAAATCATATGTTTAGGTTTTAGGTTACCAACACTTGTAAAAGAACACTGTTTTGTTATGAATGTTAAGTTTTTTAATTACATGTTATATTTTACATTTAAAATAACTTAAACTTAAGTTTTCTCACATTATTTCATTACTTTTAACAATTTCTTTTTACCCAATCCGAAACAATATTTTAAACATATATTAAAAGTACCTATTCTTTGTTTTGGAATGTTATCTATGATGTGTAATATAGTGCATGCATTAATACCTTTTAATAAAGGCATCGTATTTACTTGGTAAAGATAAAATACTTGTAATTTATTTTATATATGATTAACTATTTTATTATTAGTTTATTGTTTTTAGAAATATTTAACTGAATAAAATATAATCGTCTGCTGCGAGGATACACCATTTTAAACAACTTGTCCGCGTCATCATCAACCACATGGCTAATATTCGTTGGTCGCCATTTTAAAGCCATATTTGTTAGACCTTTTGTGAAAGTGCTCGGAATAATAATTATTTTAACTTGAATAGAAGGATAAATAAGCTTTGTGGACGACCTCAAATAAATATTAAGACTTTGTTTAATTTAAATATATTTCATAGAATTTATTACTGTGCGCGTTTATTATATTTTTAACTTTAAATTAAGTCTCTAGTTTGTTAGGTCCACGCCTTACTCTAACTTATAATAATTTATAACTAAGTTAAATTACCTTTTATTTTAATTATTGGGCTTCTGTATTAACGTAAAAAAACTTAATCCTAGATCATATTACTAATTATTTTAAGAATAACTTTGTGTATACAGATATTTTCTCTTTAGTTCGAATACATATTAGGCCTAATTTGGTTAATTTTAATCTTACTTTAATCTAACTTTAATCTAACTTTAATCTAACTTTAAACTTTTATCTTTTATCAAACTTAAATATAAGTTTAATCTAACTTTAATCTCACGAAATTTTATAAGGGGTTCTTTTTATTTGTGGATAGATTTGTGTGTGTTTTTTTGATAATGAGTTCCCAGGAGAAAAAAAGAAGAGAAGTTACAGATCACCAAGTCATTCAAAAATTTCAATTTCAAAATTCTTTGAGGCATAATATTGGCCTAAATTACTGTGGTTAACTATCACATTACTCTACATAACCATATGTTTTCATAACAGCTGTCCCAAGTGACAGTGGCAGATATCAGCTGTTGGCGTAGTGATATTTTAGGGACTATTTTCTAGTTACTTTTTGAGCTGTCATCCAAGTAAACTTAGGTCGTGAATGGCGTATACATACTTTCCACGTTAATATAAGTTGAATTCCTCTAAAACTATCCTCTCCATCCTTGTCTATTATATTAAGCCATTAATAATTTTATCATACATCCTACTTCTGCTACTACTCACAACAACAATAATAATAATAATAATAATAATAATAATAATAATAATAATAATAACAACAATAATAATAATAATAATAAACAAATCTTTTGCATTTATTAAAGTTCCATCCAACAGTCGAAACCTCTAATATGCTAACACTGAGAAAATACAAAGAAAAAGGTTTGCAAGATAATAAATATATTGTCTTTGTGTACAATAAATTACAATGAAATATATTTAGTAACTAAGTAACGATATAGAGTAAAAACAAAACATAAAAAGGAACTAATCCGATAGTAATAATTATTTCGTGAAGAGTCCACAGTAAATAAGCAGTAAACCATTAGTTATAAGGGTGTCCGTTGTACCTTAAATAAATCTCTTAGTTTGGTTTTTCTTTTATGATAAAAATCAAATTCAGGAAATGTAGAGGTAGCAATACTAATACAACGGGAAAATGGGCTAAGTTTGTAAAAGTTACTGATGAAAATTATTTTAGGATTTAGAGAGGCACGAGGGCGCACAAGGATGCCCACATGTTCAAGGGCGGAGTGACAAAAAATAGTGCTATTCAAAATGTTATAAATAAAAGAGCACCACTCTAGTGCAGGCGTATCAAGCTCGTTTGATCATAAGGGCCACATTGAAAACTAAGAAATACCGAGAGGGTCGCATTAAACAAAAATTAAAATGTCACACTCATAAGTAAAGAAATCTCATTTTGGTACCTTATTTTTATGAAAAGTTATTTTTATTTTTGGTTATATAAAATATTTGGACCCAGCCTTTATTTTTCCCATAAATTTGAAACCTTCTATTTGCAGCAATGGTATTAATGTTGGGCTTTAAATTTTGTGCTGAAGTCACTTTCATAATTGATGACAAATAATCAAGATCGGGCCTGCTTTAGAGAATGCGTGAATTGAGAGTTTGGAGCCCTAAAAGGTTTCGAATTTTATCATAATCCTTATAAAAAATAGCTAAAAAAATAATGTATCATTGCAAGCAGCACCAAATTTGTGTTTAACATTTTCCAATCTGAGTGTTGAGGTGATGGAACTCCACGCCACACTAGCGTATTCGAGCTTGGACCTGACCAAACAAAGTACATACCAATTTAGGTATAAAGTCAACTTTAGAGAATAAAGAGGTTATATAGGTACTTAATAAGGCCAAGTAAGTTAATTGAGAGAGAAACAAAATAATAAATATGCTAGTGGAAGTAGAGTTTATGGTCTTGGATAACACTTAGACCATTAATATAGAGGCATCGTTCTATATCACCATCAAGTTTATAAGTGAAAAAAATAAGTGAGGTTTTCTTGGTGAAAGCTATACACTTATAATGATAATGATAAAAGTAATAATAATAATAATGATAATAGTAATAGTGTATAATAATAATAATAATAATAATAATAATAATAATAATAATAATAATGAGACATTCCGCATATCTTAAACATCCTATTTTCAGCTATAAGCAAATCTACAAGTATGTTTGCAGGCCTTAATTCGATCCCCAACCATGGGCACTAATTAATTTACTTCACAATGTGGTTTCTCGTTCTCTCTTCTAGTGAATGGGGGTGCATCCAATTACACTCCAAACACTCCATCGTGGTTACTTCCTAAGATTAGAAAGTTTAAGTAGAAAAGCATCAAGGCAAACTAATAAAAAAAAAATTCTGGTCACAAGGAAAAAAAAAACTTCTTTGGGAGACGGCTGAGTTGAGTGAAAAGTAAGTCTTGCGAGTGATATATAAGTGGTACACGTCAATTTACGCCATTTTATAAACGAGGCAATAGGGATTTTCGCGCTCATAAATGAAACTACTGATCGATCTCGTAATACGCTCAGACGTGAGTCAACAAAGCGGATCTTTGAAAAACAACGTTACATTCGAAATGAGGGAAGGGGGTTGTTTAGAGAGTACTGTACAAGGTTTTTTTTAAACCCCAAGCCCTCTCCCCTCGTGATTCTCACTTCCCAGTAAATGCCCATCATTTGGAACGGCTTAATTTGTCCCGACTCATCTACATATGTACCAGAAACAATTATTCTAGCACTGTATTAGGAACGTTCTCTTCACTGTTTTGACAGGCGATCCAAAGTTTATGTGATGTATGTGTGTGTATCTTTATCCGCGCACAAACACTACTTTTAATTACCTAGAACAACGCATAACATGTTCATTGGGGTAAAAGTGTAACATGTACAAGTTATAGCTACTAGCACACACTTTGAAATTTAAGCTAGAAACTACGAAGGATGATTAAATATATATCTTAAAATATACCACCAAGTCTCCATTGATGAATGAGGCTGCTGTAAGCCTAGCAAATTAATTGTAATTTTGTATTTAGCTTCCATTTGAAGAGAATACTTGTAAAAGCAAAACCAAGTAAAAAACAGCATTTATAACGCCCGGTGTGCTTGAATTAGTATATTTAACCTATTATTAACTATAAAAAATTATCACACTAGCCAACATGCACGAACTTTCAAATCTGACACGGAAGATATGGGTTCAAATCCCAGCTTAGGCTAGGAATGATTATTTTATCATTAATGATGTATTATTCTTCCGTTTGAGGAGCACTTAAAATACCTCTTCCTCCCTTTAACACCAATTAATAAATATAATATATTTAACAATGAAATGTTCTTTGAGCAGATTATTTTTCCTGTGTTCTTAGGAATACAGCCATCACTAGTTAATGTGGCACGTTTTACTAGCTATCGCACATTTTAACGTTTAACGTTCATGTGTGATGGAAGAATGCGCGAGATAAAGTTAGTATTTTTACAGTTCTTATGCATAAAAACCGTTTGTTTTTAAGGTGTATAAATAATTTTTTTGGTTAAATAAATGAAATATTGCTTTAATTTTTTACAAATAGTAATATCTCTGCTTTTGAATATTTGTCATGAGCATCGAGGAATGTGTCCAGAAACTTTTTAAATGAAGAGAAAAGGATCGGCGTCCACCAACTGCTGTAATTTGTCCGTTCTGGCAGTAACTAACCACGCTGAGAGTTTTTTTTAAGCAGTGACCACGCATATTTTTTTAAGGTGCTCTTAAACATTAGCATACACTTTGTCCGCCAAGATATGTCTTACAGCGCGGCTTGGAATTATATCGCTTACAGTCCAAATATCAGGCAGACTTTAGAAGTAAGGTGTTACTAAAACTGTCCAAACCGATGATATAGTCCTTGGGCGTTTCACCCATAAGTTTAACGTTTGAATATATTTTTTACATTGTTAAACCCTCGAGCGTCCTGTATTTTTCAGACTTTACCTCCGAGGGAGTATCCATTAGTGGCAGTGACTGGCGATGGGTACACAGGTGACTCAGAGTTTAGAGGCCGGGTCGGAGGAGTCCCGAAGGGTGGTGGGCGATAGATAGTATTATTTTGGACTCCAGAAGGGTGGTGGGTGATTGTCCTGATGTTCCCCCGGCAACACAGCCACAATGCCGCCTTTGCGGAAACTGTACACAGTGCATGCCATGTCACACAGGTAAGACTCCTCGATTATCTCGTTGCTCTTATCGTGTGGCAGGTAGAGTCGCAGAATTCGATGTAACCTCGCTCCTGTGGTATATCTCCGGAGTGGTTAACTACTTTGTAAATTACAAGTATAATGTCCACAGCCACACTGTGATTACTTTCAGTGATCATAGAGGCACGCCCCGCAATTGTATGACCCAAACAAATTAAATGAATATAGCCCATTCTAAACATTATGAACGGCACCTATGACTTGACTTGGTACGCCAATGCTTTAGCCGTAATTAACAAATATAATAGTTTGGCTATTCATTCCATCTTGATATGCGCATTTGTACAACTGTCAACAACATAAATCCCTCCCGAGACGAAGGTGGCTGCGTTATCTAATCGCTTGTGATCTTAATTAATTAATCGCTCATATGTAGCTGACGATTTCCGCACGGTCATCACAGACTCTGCCTTAAAATGTGAGTGAAGAATAACCCTTGGCACGGGACGATTCCTAGATAGATCAGTGGTTAGAACATTGGTGTACTAAGCAAAATGTCCTGGGTTCGATTTCCGTGTCCAGGTGTAATTTTTCAATTCAATGAATGTCAATTATTTAAATTACACTTTTACAAACCATGCAATAGTAAATACAGGGCTACAAATGAAAAATAAATGTGTAAGCAACAATAAATTGACACGCGTTTCAATGACATCCGGATGTGTACCAACTACTATGTTTTAGGGATGATGAAGATTGAATTGAGAGTAAATGTACCCACAGTTAGGTGAAGGGAGATTGGAAAACCATATACCCCTTTAGTCCACCTGTCTGGGATTAGAAACCCGATCTCCTCATCACCGGTAATCTAATATATTGTAAGAGTGACGCCTTATATCAATCGATCCCTAGAAGCGAATAAAAGAAAATATTAAAACTTGTTTTAAAATGACAAAAATAAATTTAACTCGCCATTATAAGTATGCGTGTGCACTTACTTAAGTCTACCCCTCATCCTTACCCCTCAGATTAAGTCGTTAGTAGCCCTTGCATTGAATTTACTTATCTAAAAAATGTGTTTGTTATTTATTTACTTACGAATTAATTTAGATTTGTGACATATAAAGGCCCGAAAAATAGGCAAAAGTTGGCTGTCAGCTGTCAGTTTGTCAAATGTTGAAATCAATCATTTATATTTATGTAGAAATTGAGAAAATACCTTGGAAATATATCTACTCCTCTGCAAATGTATAACATCAATCAAATGGAATTACATGAGGAGGGTGTACAAAAACGAAGAGTTTAGATTTAATTTTAAACGGGCTCTCAATATTTACCTAACTCATAACAAAATTAAAAATTCAAATTAATTACAGTTTCACTAAGTAATTTTTATTAACTTAATCAAAAGAGTTTCTTTAGGAATAATTTTGTTTTCTACACTGAATATATATTCAAACAATTACACAGTAACATTACATTATGGCTGGGGCTGTGGGCATATGGTTAAACTGTTGTTGTTGAAATGGATAAATAAATTGCTCAATTAAACAAATAAAATTGAAAATCAAATAATTTTTCCTTTTCAAATTAAACCTTTTGAAGTATAATCCATTTTGTGCTAGAAGCTTTGTCACACGAGAAATGTTTGCTTTCCCAAGTCTTATCTGCCAAATAAACTAAATGATACGTTGCACCGCACAGACTTTCTTCTCTCCTTTGTCTTAAGATAAATACATGATTTGTGAAAAGAAATAATATACATTGTTGCTGAAACACCGCACCAAAGTATATACATGAAATATGTAATGTTATAAAAAACAGTGGGAAAAGAGGAACGTCTATGTCCAACAAAGAGCATAACAATTAACTTCAATAGTTTTATAAAAATACATTTCAAATAAAAGATAGCCTATGCATTTTTAATAGTACTACAACTTCACAATGTTAAGTTATTTCTTACCTAAAAAGTTGAAAGTTATTATCAAAATTGGAAATTTACGTTTATGTAAGGTACCCTTAAAATAATTTTTATGGGAAAACAAGAGTAGCCATTATGTTTTGTAATGTTAAACAATGACTAGATCCTAAATGTAGTCAAAGTCGTTGAAGCGAATTTAGAGAAAATCGATTTTATCTCTTTTTCCCTTCAATATACCCTTAATTTTAGGGTTTATATACCCAATTCCAAAAAACCCTATGGGGAACCTTATTAAACCCCTAGATGCCAAGTTTTAGCCCGATCGGTAAAATTGTTTCGCCTCTAGGTCGAGATACAGACATACACACACAAAGAGATAAAAACGGCATCGCGAAAACCACTTTGTCGGTTTCAGGGGGTCAGGAAACGTCGACATTTATCAAAATGTCAAGTTCAATTTTTATTTATAATTACAATACTCTCCCCGAGGAGTTGAGAGAAATTAATAACATCCAGTGAATCTGAATAATGCATTTTTAAAAAAACATGTAAAAAGAGGTAACGATTTTAAATTTAATTTTTAAGTTCTGTTAATAATAATATTACAGTCGATTCACATGAGTTTGTAAACCAACTTTGTAGCTTTTGTAATGGTTGACTAATTTTGACCCAGGTGGAAGTCGAGGGGTTTAAGGCGTCAAATTCATATTTTACTTGGTTGCCTTAGACAAAGATGCTAGGATTCAAATCTCGATCGAGTGCACTTGAGGTTGTTTACAACGAGATTTTTGTGCGGGTAAATTTCCTATAAGCTAGTTTGCTTTTCTCTTCCTACTCCTTAAATTAAGGCGTTAATAAATAATGTGTTAAAAGAAATGAAAAATTTTTTTTTTACCAAACTTACTTTAAGACAAATGTTTATATCTTCATAAGGGAAAACATTCAAGAGCAGTGGGTGTCAAGATTAAAAAGTAGATGATTTAAAGCATACTTCACGTTCAAAACAATAATATGAAGATATTCGCTCACTTGCCATAGTTAACACGTACTCGTATATATTCGGGACATACTCAAACGTTATCAACAATTAAAATTTATTTTTATTTAGCAAATTTACGTCTTTGTTAATCATTCGGACTTTAAGACTATTTATCCTAATTGGGCGGAGATGATTAAAATAGAATCTAGAGGTAGTGTACCCACCTATTTTTAATTTGAGGGAGATTAAAAAAATAATTTATGAAAAAACACCTTAATCTGAAACACCAATCTGAAATCCAAGCCCAATACCCTAGTTACTTACTAACTAGACACAAATTGACTGACCCCTTTGGCCATGTGCCCATCAGTGCGAGTAAAACTAAATATCATAATCTAAAAAAAAAAAATTTAGAAATATGTTCGAGTCTTTGATTTTCTTTCAACCAATTTATTTCAAATTAGAGAGAATTTGAGATATCTTTACTATTTACTTGTTTTGTTTCTAAGGACTAAAAATGTCGGGACAAAGGTATTAATATTTTAATAAAATGATGACAAAGGTATCAATATTTAGTTGTTGATCTTTACGCTCAAAATGTAATATCAAAATAGAGTTATGACTGGTTTTTTCTAGCACCACGTCTTACTAACCGCTCGGGTTATAAGTCTATGTACTAATTACGTTAATGTGTTAGGGATAAGGAAGGTTGGATTAAGAGGAAGTGTACCCACATTTTCATTGAGGAGATAGTGGAAAATAATTAAGAAAAAAAAGTACATCAGTACACCCGACCAGAATCGAAACGCGATATATCCGTCATTAGTTGTCTAGTCTATTGCGAGAGTGATGCCTTAATTAAGGCCATGTGGGCACTGAAGCAGGTAGTTAAGACTATTAAAATTGGAACAGTTTTTAAACATATGTAACACTATAAAAACAAAAGTTGGCACTGAAATATAATATTTTGGAAGTGGCCAAGGGAGGAAAAGATTTTGATGACATAAATAGTGGAGAACCACTAACCATATACAATTATGTTATTTATACCTTTTTACGTGTATTATTTTTACTTGGAGCAGTCGGAGACAAAAGCTTTCCCATTTATAATGCTAAGCGCTAAAAAATAGTCCTAAGCTACTGCTGCCAAATTTTGCCTATCTGTACTAAAGGTGTGAAACTATGATACAAAAAATAGAATGAAATTGTAATATAATATACATACTATACAGGGTTGAAAAACCCCGTTTAAACAACAAAAAAAACCAGTTGGATTTTATTGAGTTTTATTGGGCTTTTTGTGGTTTGATTAAAGATATTATGTATGCTATCTGATTAAACCAGTAATTCAAATATATTAATTATTCGGGGTCCAGAGAAACATATTTTAATTTTAATATAGTTAGGAAAGGAGTAATAAGATACATAATAAAGGAAAACAATAATGCAACAATGTAATTCTTGGCAACAATACTGTATAAGCTAGCAGTTTGAAAAAAAAAAGACTTTGTGTAGAAGGAATAGAAAGAGGTGGGAAGGGGTAGGGGGAAGGCATCAAATTACTGGCAAGCCAGCAGCAGAATTGATTGGTTGCTTTCCTTAAAAGTTAAAAACTTTTGTTATCTCATTTTCTTTTTTGACAAAGTATTTCTAGGGCCTAACATTAATACAGTATAGGTACCTTAAAATTATATTATCCCAAGTGAGCTGCTAGTTGAACATATTATTTTGTTCAACCAATTAAAACATACTTTATAGCTTAGTCTATTGTATAAAATCTGTAATTTCAAAACTTGTGTATAACACCATATACTAATCAATGTATCATTATTGGGTTTGAACCAAAAGGCTTTCGCCAGAATGACTAACCATTTAAAAAAATTTATTAGACGATTCCTTTGTATGCAAAATATAATAAGTGGTTTTTTTTTGTAGGGGGGAGGTGTTTTTTATAATAAAACCCTGGTGGGTTTTTTTTGTTAGGTAAAATTATAAACCTGAGTATATAACAAATTGGTTTAGACTAGGGAAATAATAACAAATGTATTTTGATAAAACAAATGAATACCTTATCTTCCATTCGGACGGTATAAAATTATTTTGATCGTGAGTCCCACATTACTTGGGCTTAAGGTTCCCGACGTTTCTATAGACGATGATGTAGCATCCTACTCTTATGCAGGTTGATAGGCCTTTACAAAGGAGCTAATTACCAGAACTAACCAAACTTTATCCAAACTAACTAATCAAATCACTATTCCTTTCGTCGATGAATAGGCCTACAATCTCCTGTCTGGAGGTTCGATGTCGAAGGTTTGATTAAATATTTCAAACTATTATTTATGTTTATTAAATACATTTGTTACGGTATTAATACTGTTCAGATTTACAAAATATGACAGTTTTATCTTATATTTAATGTTAAAATGATATTCAATTACAACAGTATTTAAACAATATCTTGTCTTGAATAGGTGAAAGGATTCATAGTTTTGCTCCCGATAAATTACTTGCTAATTTTTTAGTACAAAACATATTTTACCATGTAAAAGTAGTGTTCGTAAAATATTGCAATAAAAACAAACCCAGTAGTTTCACACATCCATTTGGTAATATTTGTAAGACTTGTTTTTCGGCGCAAAGTTAAGGTTTACCAGTATATAGCAAAAAATAAATAAAAAAACCGTGAACTTATTACATTATTCTTCGGCCTTTATCCGAAGACATGGTCCCCTTTTCCTACTTCAGAAACCTCCCCCACAAAACGTTACAAGATGAAAATCCGAATGTGCCGTAGTATTCGAGATCTCGTGAGAAATATGATTTCCCTCAAGTATGAAATGTAAGCACAAAATTATTATTAAATTTGACTTCATAATATTATTCTGGTACCTTAAACAAACCTTTCCCCGGCAGTGTATGTACGCTCGACCCTTTTCCCCTCTCTTTAGCTTTGTTTCCACATTAATCATAACATAATTTTCTAACAAGGGATACCACAAGAGATTTTGGCATGAAAAGCCAAGGTCTGGCGGTGGTACTGCTTGCAGCTAACGTGCTAGAGTGCTCCAGCAAGCACAAAGCAAGTTGGGATTTATGCGAAAATGAGATGGAAATAGATTGTACGAAATTAAAACTAGGGTTATTCTAACAGGGAAACAACTAAAATGGTAGTCCAGATATCAAAGTAATACACATTTGATGGGGGGGAGCGGCCTATCATGGAATAGAGCATCTCTACAATATGTAAAATTGATCACAACCTTACCGGTGGACAAACGGACTAAATGTCAAGCTTATTTAAAATGCAAAGATGGAACTTAGCTCTGGTTACGGATGCATCTTTCAATTAAATTAGATGTAGATGAAAAATGACACATGAGATTTGAACCCGGGAATTTTGGCTTATCGCTTCAAAGCTCTTTCCAATGAGCTATCAAAGAAATGTTCAGTGATTAGGGTTATTCTTCATTCATGAATATATTGCCAGCCCTGCATACTGTACAGTTAAATCTTGTCCGGGCGACAGAATAAATTCCAACCCGAGTCACCCATATCTGTGATTTAATAATGGCTCAAGGAGCTCGTGAATACACACATCCATCACAGACTCTGCCTTAAATTGTGAGTGAAAAATTACTTAGCACAGAACGATCTCTGGAAAGTTCAGTGGTAAGAGGCCCGGAGTTTGATCTCTATGTATAGGTGTCATTTTTAAATTATATTTCATTCAATTGAAAGGTTTTCTATCATGGTTTGCCGGTGACGGAGAAGTCCGGGTTTCAATTCCCTACTTCCATTAAAATGTGGGTGAATTTCCTTTAGATTATACCGCCCTCATTCTACACCATTATCATAGTTAAAATAAGTATTAATCATAGCATAGTACGATCGCAGATTTCAAAAAATATATATCACACTTATAATTTTAAAATAACGAACAACTAATATAAGCATAGCTACATAAATACCCAGTTCAGTGGCCGAATGGTCTAAAAAGTCACTCTAATTTTAGATAACTTGTTGAAAACGGGGAGGTCGGGGTTCAAATCCCGGTCAGGTCTACAGTAAGGTTTTATTCCTAAATGGTTTCCCACTCTCCTTCCACGAAAATGTGTATAGTTTTCCTCCAAAATGCTTCTTTCCTCATCCCTAACCCATTAATAGTAATTACTAATCATCTTATATGCGTATAAACTGAACAGGTAGTAAGACACGGTGATAAAAAAAAAAAGCTACATAGCTACGTCGTCTAAATACAAAAATTAGAAGTGCCGAATTGAATCGCTTGGTTCTAATAAAAACATAGTATTTGAGCAATTATAGCTTAACACCTTAGTTACAAGCATAACAGTGAACTACTAGTTCTAACATTTGAGGAGTTTCAAACCAAACTTATTGGTTAATCATAAACGAACATTAATATATCACCAAACTAAACAACAACAACATGGTAAATTATGATTGACATTTTATATCTTAAGACCCTAAAGATGAAGATTTTACTGTAAGTTTTCAATAGGAAAATTTTCAAATAAATGTTCTGGTAAATTCTATACAGTGGCGGCTATCGACCTACTAAGTTGGTGAAGGGCTGGGTTGAGGGAGACCATACCTAAATCATACTACACACATACATAAAGCCATCAAATAGTGCGTTGGGGACGATTTGGGTGGTCAGTAGATGTTGAAGTCAACCTTAAATTATTCCCAAATTGATCCCAAAGAAAGGGGATTTAGACCTATTCGTAAATGTTTTGTTTATAATAATGAAGTATTAAATCTATTGACTAATATGGTCTACAGCATGCACAATTTAGTGTCACATTCAACCACCAAGCACTGTAATCGATGAGTGATTGTGAGAAGAGGACTGGAATCAATGTTATTGCTTTATTGTAGCTCATTTGATGTTTATGATGTTAACATCCTTAGGGGAGATTAAACTTAAGTGCGAAATTTAAAATTGGGGAAATATTGATTGACGGAATAGCTGGAATTTTTTTCCAGAAAAAGTATTTGAAAATTTTCCAAAAAAGCAAATTTTCAGTCTAACATTTCTAGCTATTACGACAGTTCTAAACCCCCTACAAAATATGTTCACCTATATGTGATGAGAATAAATAAGTATGAACGCGTCTGTCAATCTTATCGAACAATAATAAATAAATAGACGTCATCGGGGGTATAATCTACTGGAAGAGTGACGCCTTAGACCATGCGGCCACCGAAGTGGGTTACCACCACTATTCAATACGTGTCTGTCACCTACACTGGTGGACACGCAGACAAAGGCATTAGTCTCATCTGGTTTGATTTGAAGGTGACGGGTAGGTCAGAGTTCAAATTTCAGCAGGGTGTACCAAGATGATTTTTACTAAATAGTTTCCCAATTTATCTTCAGGCAAATGTGGGTACAGTTAATGTTAATTATACCTTTCTAATTCCTGCACAGTGGTTTAAACATGCGGATAGTCAGACGGGTAGTAGGGCGCGATGAAAAAAGAAAAAATTTCGTCGTTAATTAAGACAGAACTTTATCAGATATTCAGATTTAATTTGATGAAAACTGGATTTGGAAAACATACTTTGACCATGGACATATTATTTTATACCCAATAAATTAAATGTCATTGAAAAATAATAATTCCTTAATCAAAATGATAAGTTGAAACAGACAAACTATATCATGATAGAAAACTTTAATTTCAATATTTTCTCCGTATTCAATCGACAATCGATATTTATAATCTTAGACTAATATAGCAAACACGATCCCAAAAGATTCTGAAAAGTCAATTTGATTTTGAGTAACCCATTGTTTGATTGATGACATATTCAAAACAACACAGTCACCCTATTCCAGAAAGTCTAATAAAAAGAACTTCGTATAACCTATTTAGAATAATTCACTTTACTTGAATTAACCTAAAATTACGTCAAGAATCGTAAAACCCGAAATAAATGCAAAACTGCCTAAAGGGTTACTAGAGACTTCTGACTGGTCTGTCCACACGTTTCCAGTAGACGAGCCAGTAGGGGTGTCCCAGTAACTCGCCCCATGTAAACATTTGGGGCGAGTTAATGGCAGGCAAAATAAATTGGCCTCCAGCTACTGGCAGGGTGAGTTTACTTGCCTACACTTTTAATTTTCGTGCCAATACGCTTTCTCCTCCCAACCCACCCTAAGGTGTGGACAGAAATTATTCCCATGTAAGCCTGCAGGTCCAGGGACTACCTTGACAGTTCCTTGCTTGTGTTTTCCTCAAAAGTATCTCGTTTTCTTCTATCGGATCTCGTGTTCGGTTGTTGGATCTTTTGACCATGAGGGGACGCCGGAGCGAGGAACAAACAATTGAAATAATAATAATAATAATAATAATAATAATAATAATGGCGTGTCTGGGCTACAGTAATATGTAGCTCAGTTTGCGGAAAGATTAGCCAGTACTAATGTACCATTGCCCAAAGGATACCCAAATGTACCCGAATCGTACATCCTTTTCGTAGGGGATCTTTCCATGTCCCGATGGTATGAGAGGAAGATGATAGAGAATACGATGGGGTGAAGCCAATGAAGATCTTAGCCTAACTTGAGCTTGATTAACCAAACTCCATGTAAGCCTGCAGGTCCAGGGACTACCTTGACAGTTCCTTGCTTGTGTTTTCCTCAAAAGTATCTCGTTTTCTTCTACAGTAATATGTAGCTCAGTTTGCGGAAAGATTAGCCAGTACTAATGTACCATTGCCCAAAGGATACTCAAATGTACCCGAATCGTACATCCTTTTCGTAGGGGATCTTTCCATGTCCCGATGGTATGAGAGGAAGATGATAGTGAATACGATGGGGTGAAGCCAATGAAGATCTTAGCCTAACTTGAGCTTGAGTAACCAAACCCAGGTGATCATGGCAGTTATTACCCTTTTTGAGAACAAGCCGGAAATTGAATCGGGGACCTCTAGGTCAACAGCCAGGGTCTATGATCCCTATACCACAAGGCCGGTTAATCATTAAAATTAGTAGAACCATACAGGGACCATTAAGTATCGGGGACAAGGCCACCCGTATCAGACGCGTGGCTCTGAGCAAACATCTATAACGTCCACAACAATTTCCTAACAAGTATTCGCCGTTCTTCAGATATTGTAATAAAGAACAACTATATACACATGCAAATACGAGGGTCGAGGACCCTACATGAAGAACTGGCCACTTGTATCCTCGTGCAAACAGATTGGGCGAGCTAGCTTGCAGAGCGAGTATGGGACAGGACAGCTGCTGGTTTGCGGCGGGCCAATAACTGGCACACGTGTAAAACGCTCCACGCCAGCAGCGTTCTGGATTGTGCCAGTAGCTGACATCCACTGAAAAACTTGCATGGTCGAGCAACTGGCATACTGGAAGGGCGAGTAGTTGGAAGCGTGTAAACCAGGTTTAGTTCCACCTGCTTCCCAGGCTTGCCATCACCCAAATATCCAAAAAAGTAAACCAACAATTCCCCAGTTTGAAAATGTACCAAGAGAATATGTATAAGTAGTTACCAATAAGTATGACATAAATTTCACGTTTAAGACTTATGTGTGACGTTATAATCTCCCTGTGTACATACGTATGTAAGTACACACACAAAATTAGTAAAACAAATTAATGTATATAATTTAAAATATTTTCAATTCACTTAAGAGCCCCTACATTTAGTGTTTTATGCATTGTTCTTTGCCTCCTTCTCTCAACGGGCCAGAATAAGTGATGATAATAGGAGGAAAACTTCACTCTCGCAAATTAAACTGTCACTTGAACAAAGAGAAATGTTGAAACATTTTCTGGCAAATTATTAAAACAGTTGGTTATTCGAATAAAGTCTCAAAAGGCACAGGTGCCAATAAAATTGTTTCTATTATTTGAATGTCAATACTACACACATGGTAGAATTAATGTACAGTTACGTTTGTATTGAAAGGTATAAAGTAGCTTTTCTGGAAAGAGTGGAAGATGATACTTTACAGGATAAATGTATAAAGCATAAAACTGTGTGGGTTTGGTAGTAAATTTATTATTTGTGCCTATAAATATGATTAAGACTAGTTAGTGCACATCTGAACATTTATTAATGACTATGCCATCGAAAAACTAATCGTGTTTACATGTAGGCGCTTCTGTGACAGGAATGGTTTTCTGTACTAAAATAGTCTGTTGTAACTCAAGCATTAAACATCACAATGTCCACTATGAGTAAACAAAGTAAACACGTAAGTACTTTAATCAGGTTTTTTGGAACAAGAATCAAAATGCTTTGACTTACTGAGACCACAAGCTCTCACAAAGATTTAGAAGGTACATTCAATTTGATTCAAACATCAAAACTGTGCATGAGGAACTCATCACTAGATCAGCTAGTGATATATTTGATCCAAGCGGTAGTTCAGTGAGTGTGAACTTTGGAGCCCTTTTGCTATTCAAGTGGTTTCTTTTAAAACTGCAGCATCCAATTATTAGTTTCTGTATAGTTCACTTTTACCTCAAATAATGAAGGGGATCGTCAATTTGGGCAAGTTTGGGTGGACACCCGTTGAACTGTGATTATGGACCGCAATAACAAAATAAGCCAAAATATATTTTCTCACTCTAGCAAAGTGGACATTTTTATATGGTTTCAAATATTGAGGTCAAAGCTGATCGTTTTGTTTTAACACTGTCAGGTTGGCATTGATAAGTATTCAACACCTTTCCTTAGTCGAAAGAGCCTATCGATACATATTGAGGACCTGAGAACTAGTTATTGTGTATGTTCTATAACTATGTTAGAATATGTCGCTTAGAGTTCGTTTACCCTGAAAGATTGCAATGCTCACCATGATGTAACTTAAAAGAGTTGCCCATATTGTAATCAGTTAAGGTAAGTAAGACACCTTTCAGGACAAATGGAGTACATACATATTTGTGTGAAAACAAAAAATCCGTGAGAAGTTGATCTTGATCGCGCATAAAAAATGACCCATTTTTTTTATTTGGACGCGCCTAACACTGAATGGTGGTCCGGAAAGGATAACAATATGTATCAGCAGCTTATGTATAGGCTAAGCCAAATTTAATCGATTTCTTTTTCATACGCGGGGAATTTAACATCTTAATCCATAAGGTAGGGATGAAGAGGATAGTTTTAGAGGAAATTAATCCAGATTAGCGTGAAGGGAGAATGGCAAAGCCACACCAATTAAACCAGGGCTGGATTTAGCCATCGGCAATCTAGCCTTTGAGAGCCTGACGTCTTAGACCAATGAGAGTACGCTTGATAACATTCCGCCCACTAATTAAACTATATTATACAAACTTGAGTATTTTTAATGTGGAATAATAAAAAAAAGGCTATTAAAATGTATGAGAGTACCTGCATTGCTGGCCGCACTGTATAAGGCGTCACTCTCACAATAGACTACATTTTTGGTGATGTGGAGGTCAGTGGTTTAATACCGGCTAGGTATAATGGCAATATTATTATTATTATTATTATTATTATGATTATTATTATTGTTTAGATGCCCGTCGACACAATGAGGTCATTAGGTCCTAATGGCAATATTATTTTCCTCTATGGTTTTTACACCCTCTCTCCACGCAAATGCCACTATATTTACTCCAAATGCTATCATAATTCCTATCCCATTAGTGTAAATATGCGGGTAGCCAGTAGGAGTAGTAAGACGCGGTACACATAAAACAAATAGATGAAAGGAATTAAAGGGAAAGTGAGCAGTGTTGTGAAAAGCCACATGCTGGTTTTTCACGAGGCGCGTTTTGGTTCGCCCCAACAACAGCTGTATTTTATTGGCGAATAGTCCCATTTCCGGTTAATTTACACCGAGACCATTCTTCTCCTTTTAGACGTTGGGTAGACGAAATGCTTGATGCCCTTCTAAAGGGGAACGATTGCCTTGTTTTCCATTTTAAAATGTTGAAACATCACTTGCAGCTCTCGTTTCAGGTTGTTTTTCCAACTTTTTTGAAGTTGAAAATATGTAGCGTTAATAAAACTTTTATCTCTAAATAGACAGTTTAAAATAACACAAGTTCACATGTGAGGTTTAACAGCGCGCTGGAAACAAAATAATTAAGAGAGCACTGTTAAAAAATTAACACCGTCGATAAGTGTAGCGCACAAATAATGATTCGGATGAACAACTCAATTCAATTAATACACAATAGGAGAAACACATAACACGAAGAAGAATTTTACTAGTTTGAAACAATCACGCTAAATTCCGGTTTAAAAGTTATATTGTAAGCCCTGGACGTGGTCACGAGTAATGAGTTTTGAGTACTGACCTCTGAGAAGATTGGTTCAAATCTCGGTTATGACAGATATTAGTTTCCGCGTGGTGATAAGCCAGGCAGGATGTATTGCAATTATTGTAAGCCATAAATGTCTACCATGAATGTTTACAGATTAATTTTTTAGAAAATAAATAAAGAGGTATTTCCTCGATAAGGCCTGCCTAGCTACAATACTTGTCAAACTACAACACCGGTCCCCACTCTTGACATTATAATAGGCTTAGCCGTAAAAATAACACCATTGTTGAAGGTAGACGCACAGGATTATCTGGAATGTAATCGAAATCAATCATAACCCCTAAATATAGCGGTAAATGGGGGAAAAAAATATATGAAAGGAATAAAAATGGTAAAATGCAGTTTTGACAGGAATTTAATAACCAGTGCGTGAGTGAAATCAATATTTACACCCCCTCTCTCTTCCGCAGCCCCATTCCCCCCCAACAATCTCTCCACAAATACAGAACACCATTCCCAACGGATGTTGATGGGTTAATAAATAAATGACAGGGCAGCTGAAACCATCCGATACGTCCACCGCTGTTATGTCAGCCTGGTCCACGCAAAACTAACTGCAGCAACAGGCCCGACATAATGCAGAATGCATGTAACCTTCCTAAGTTCTGGGTTATATTTCCAGACCAAGTATTTCATCGTTGTGGGATTTGCCTGCGGCAGGGGAGGGTCAGGGACAGCCCAGCGTAAAGCCTTTTAGCTGCGCTGAATTATTCAGAATCATTTTGATTCCTCACAAATTCTAGTGGGTTTTCGAAGGGCGGAGGAGGGAGGGAGTAATGAATATTACATTGTTGCATCATTTGACATGGTATTACTCCGGATGGGGATGTGAAAAAGTAATACCACCGCAGGTATTTTGTCGATCACGTGGAACACAAGTATCATATGTTCTGGATGACTGGATACAAATCCCTTAAGAGAGGGTTTCCTATTGAAATATGTAAAATAAAATTGATACAAAATATCCACAAAGTTTATCTAGAAATATTCCAAATATTTTTGTAAAGCATAAAGTGATGAATTTATATTACTCTAAGCCTATTGTATTCAAATAGAAAATTAAAAAAACCGATTAAGCAAATAAAAAATATATATGCTTATTTTATATCTAAAGTGATTTTTACTGTTTTATGAGTAAAAATTTAAATCCTCTTAGAGCATTAAAATCAAAAGTAATACTTCATTTGTTCTACTCCGCAATTTAGGAAATTCGATCACTAAATAATTTATTAAATTCAATAAACATTTGTATATTTTTTAATGAACCATTTGTTCTAAAATATATATATTTACAGCACTTTATTTATATTTAACATTAATGAATAATTTTAAAGTTTACTATGTAATTTTAAACTAAAAATACACTATTTAGGAAAATGAATATAAAACTAGTCAATTTTGTAAACAGACAGCAATTTAATCCAACTTATTTTGTTTCAAACCCTTTTTATCACAGCTACAAATCGTTGAAGGCAATTTCCGGCCATTTTAGAACTAAATGTATTGTATTTTAGAGTGTATTTTGAGGCAAACTCAATGGAAAAACCTAGACGCAGATGGGAAGATAGAAATTAAAAAGGACCTGAAAGAGATTAAGGAGTAATGAGATGTACTGGATAGCTCAAGATAGGGATAGGTAGAATACTTTTGTAAGTGCGACAATGAACTTGTGAGTTCCTAATGCCATGTAAGTAAGTAAGAGTGTATTATTATCGAAATTGTTGGTAAAATTTTCTCTTTGATTCTTATAAAGAACTTGTTAATTATAAAGTGATAATTTCTTATGTATGTTTCTCTTACAAATAGGTGCAATGACTTTACACATATACTCTCCTTTTACCATTTTGCTGAACTGTAGAACGAGTTTGTGTTAAAGGATTACATATATTCTTCAAATTTCTAGTTCCAAGTATATATTATCCTCAATAAGCCACATGTCAATATGGTGAACGGGATATGTTCTGAATAAACCTCTACAGCGAGTTTCTAAGCGTGGACTGTATATCGATAGCAATGTCAAAATTATATTTTCATTTTGTCTTCAATTTACGTATTTATTATTGTCATTTTATAAACTAATTTAACAATATAATATATTACTCACTCTGATCCAAGGTGTCAAACTCGCAATACACTCTATTAATAGTGTCAGAGAGGTCAGGTTCAAATCTATACCGGGTGCACTGTGTGTGTGTTTTCTGTGCAATCCCCAACCTAACGTGTATGCGCTTCCTCTAAAACAACCCTTCTCGTCCTTACCCCATAATATTAATGCTTTAGTAATCAAGGTATTAATAGTTTTTTTTTAAATACTGGCCATTACAAAAATACTTCTAAACTCTAATACGCAAGCCATATTTTTATTTATTCAAGCCTATATTTAAAATGATCCACCGTACATTTTCCAAGCATAAATATTTTCATCACAAAAGTTTTAATCCAACTTACTCTAAGACGGCAGACTTACAACTTAAGGAATTATGTGCAGCAAAAAAACCTATAAACAACTACTAAATTATTTTACGCCCTATCTGAGATCGAACCAAGGTTGCCCGTATTTTTAGCCCAATGGAAAAAGAAGTCAACCAAAACGCCAACATGTTAAAAAAAAAGTCCAGACTTTACGTGTAATCCTTGTATCGCCGTAAACTGCTGTGAATAAAGGATAAGAACAACGACACGAGGGGTCATTCCTCAGAAGTTAAGAAATTCCCTCGCTTCTCCAAAATGCAGTTTCAATTTTCCTAAACCAGTATGTTACCTCATCCCCATTTTTTAAAATATATATTTCCAGGCATAACACATTTCCATTTCAATATTAATAATGTAAATGATTCAAATATTTTATATAGTGGGTGATTTTTAAAATAAAGCGCAGTGTGTATAAGTAATTATGATTTTTTAAATATAACTTATTCGTAACAATAAATATTTCCAAATGTAGCTTCAAATTCTATTAACTTTCCCAATGAATTTAATTCTCCAACTTTTCCAGGAATTCCCATATTTAAGGTTGAGCGTTCCATATGAAACGTGGGCTTTTATTTGGCTAAATAGAGACAATATTTCAAAACCTACCTTTCGTCTACAAATTTATCCCCAAAACAAGTCCTACCCTAGCGGCTATTTGGCGTTATTTAATAATAGTACACTTACTAGAATTTTATAAAGTGAAAACAATTCAAAACTACCTTACGAGATATTTATTTCATAGGTAATAGGTCTACTTAATTTAATTCCAACTATTTAAAACGACGTAACAGCGAGGATAACCCATACCCCTCCCCCCTTTATAAGAAAGAGATCAAACACAAAATCTAGCTGTCAGATATTTTGAAACAGTGTTTAGGTCAGTTTTGATGAATATGTTGTTTTATTTTTTCATTTTCATTTATTTGAGGTATTTGGCTTGCACTTTGTGAACCGACTGATTATATAAGCACACGACCAACTTAAAGTGTCGTAATATTTTTTGTTAAGCATCAAAACTTAACAACTACTACTATTTGAATTACTTAGTTTCTTACACACATTACTTTTTTTTTATAAAAAGTTCAAACGTGACCGCATGAACTTTCCTCAAGTGGCAAACGCACTCAGATTGAGTTGAAATTTTAATAAGTAACCTTTCAAAGTATTAAGAGGTATTTTCTTTGGAGCTACCTATTAAACTAAGAGCAACCTGTTAAAATAAATTCAACACGACATTCTGTATTAGATTCTAGACAAAATGCATCACTAATGAGCTCATGTAATTATTGCTAAAGCCTTTACTATGAGATTAAAAACAACTTGAAATAATTTAAAAAAATATACCGCTAAGGAGATTAATCAAGAGGAAACACGCTAACATTTGCCCGGAAGAAGGATAGAAAACACTTTTTTATTTATTTAAATTAACGTGCACTTTTTGATCTAGCACAAGCTTAATTTAATAACAGACATTGTACCCGATCTCAAGACCGTGAAAGGAAAAGCCTAAATTTTGTTCGGATATGCCGGGAATCTAAATTGTGATCCTTAGACAAACCTACTGCGCTAAGGTATCGGACATAATATATTTTCAAAACAGCTGGGTGCGTTCGGAAGCCCCGAACTTACTCGTCCATCATTCACACTAGTGGTGCAATCAATCTTGAGGGCTACTTTGATTTTACTTTGCTTACACAACTAAGAATATTATCGACTTATCTTGAATTAATTCTAATATAAACACAGTGACCGGATTCTAAGTTAGCAAACTGTTGCTCGATGAAAGGAGAATAAGCCAAATAAATAGTATCTCAATATATTTTTCGGTACTCACCAGAAACTCAATCACTAAGTAAGCATGCTACCAACAGAGTTTATACATAGAATTTTCTGCTCAATATTTTGTAGTTTATGTAACTAAAAATACAAATGCGGGTACACTTCCTCTGAATTCAACCTTCCTCATCCTTAACTCATCAGCGTAATTAGTATATATGAGTATAACCTGAACAGCTAGTAAGACGTGGTACTAAAGAAAATTCTACAATGCGTTTATTTCAAAATAGGGCTCACGCCTAAATAAAGTCGTAAAGACTATAACAGGGTTCGTTTTCCTTACATTTTAATTTTAATGATAGAATAAAATTTACGAAAATGTGACAATAGCTTACTTCCAACGACTTTTTAAGCATATATGTGTGGGGCTATGAGACTAAGTTTGATGAAAAAGGGCTCTAGATTTAGCCTTTCTAACGAATGCAGCAATGTTTTTAAGCGAGTTTTCCCTTCTTGAGATATTTTTTTTGTAGTTTTCTTTTCCCGCTTTCTTAATGACATGACATAGGGTGGTTGTAGGTTAAGGGCAGAAGGAAGTATAAGCTTACACAAAATAGAGAACCAGTTCCAGAAAACGACACAGACCTATTTTAAGTCGTGTGACCTGACAGCGATTGATACTTTCTAACTGACCGAGGCGGCCGCCTTAAGCAGTTTGTTACTAAAAAATTGAAGGGCCATTAAGATTTCTCAATTTAGTCATATACCATCCGGAGCATCTAAATGAGGTAAAATGCGCACTGAGCGGATATAGTCGTGACGTCAACTCCCCTTGGATCCACAAGACAGCCTTAAGAAAATAAACAACACTTTCCGCCTGATCAAAAACAAACAATGAACCAGTTTACGAGAATCTAACATTTGGGACAAGATTGGACGGGAGCTCTTTGAAATTGTTACGATACGTTCCATCCTGGCGAAGTGTTACAACTGGAACATCACTTTGTAAGGAGCTGAGACATGGATTCTGAGGAAAAAAGGGAAGAAATATTTGAAAAATTGTGATGTGGTACGGGAGGAGAATAAAAAGGATAAAGTGAACAGATCGGGTGACTAATGAAGAAGTTCTAAGAAGAGTAATTGAAAAGAAAACCACTGTGGAGGTAATTCTATGAAGAAAAGTCAACTGGATGGGTCACATGAGAAGAAATGGCTTAAAAGGTGATTCCATAAAAATCAAAGTTGAAGGAAGAAGGGGACAAGGAATACGTCGAATGCTACTGATAGATAACTTCAAACAAGGAAAGAAGACAAAATTTCAGTATATAAATAGGAAATGGTATGACACAATCGCACAAACTTTCTTATACAATGTAGACCTATAGCTTGGAACAAAATTTTCAAACATACTGTAGAATTTCAATAAAAAAAACACATTATCTTGTTAATCACAATAAACACTCTTCATATACACATGTTAAGCAAAATTAATCAAATATTTTTAACAAGTTTCAAATGTTCAAAACTCGGTTATTTGTAAACTACCCCCAAAATATTTTGTAAAAATAAAAACATATTATTTTATCACGAAAATTGATTCCCGGATATCCATTTTGAGCTAAATCTAAGGCCGTTTTTAAGAATTTCAAACTTCCTAAAATTTGTCATAAGTAAACTACCTTTAAATTAATTTATCTTAGAAAAATAAACATGCATTAGACCTATTATTTATTATGTAAAATAGTTCTCAAATACCAATTTTGAACAAACCGTTGTAGCTATTTTTGAAAATTTTTAAAAATAATTTATCAGTAAACTAATGTGAAGTTACATTTTTAACAAAAATAAATATGTAAAGCTATGCACATTGTGAAAAACTTACCAGATACGCATTTTGAGCCATCGTTAGAGCCATTTTAAAATATTTCAAATTTATAAAAGAAAAAGTAATCAGTAAACTACCATTTAACAACATTTTTTTACAGAAAAACAAGTGTACAGTTTTATTTGATAAGTCAAACACTCCCCAGATATAAATTTTAAGCAAATTCTATCTAAGAAACAAAATACATTTTTGAAATTATTCCAATTTTCAAATATCACTCATCAGTAAACAACCTTTAAACACATTCCTATACTAAAACCAAGTAGCCTATACAGTATCATTGAGATTAGACACTCATTAGATATCAATTTTAAACAAAATCGTTGGAAAGATTTTAAAAAAATTGGAATAAAAAAAATCATTAATCAGTAAACTACCCTTAGTTAGGCTATGATCAAAATAAAAAAAATGTCCCAAGGCATAGCCATATAATAGAGTATCTAGATATCATGTTTCAAATATGTGGCCAGAGACAGTCAGACAGACAGTCAGTCAGTCAGACAGCGAATTGTAAAACTTTTTGGTTTTGGACACACATAGTAAAATGTATAAATTCATCATAATCTCGAGGTAAAAAAGTCCACGTTTACAATACTTTCTCTTGAGATGAGAAAGTAAAGACGTATATATCGTTGGTAAGAAGATTTTATGCAGACGAACGACAATAATCTTTCATAAGAGACCAAGAAACAAATTGACGTTGATGTAGGTTCCTATGTGAATCATGAATAGCTATCCAAATGTACGACGGATTAATATTTTAACTCATAATTTATAGGCGTATCAAAATTATATATTGTCATATTTTGTTCTCACAATTATTATTTTTACTACCCACTGCATCTGAATACCCGTTCAGAATGAACGCATCTATTAATTAAGTTCAGGGAATAGGGATGAGGAAGTTTAAATTTTAGAGGAAATATGACCGCATTTGCGTTGGTGGGTAGTGGAGGAAGTGATAAAACTATTTAGGAAAATCAACCCTTGGTATGACCTAGAGGCAATCCACTCTAACAAAGAGTTACGCGTTAGATCATTGCGACCACCAATACGGGGTTTACAAATTAAAAGTTCAAGTAATCGTATTGATTTTCCATGGTGACTAAACAACCTGAAGAAACTCAGTGTAAATAACCTGGTATTTTATTAAATTGCTAAATTTGTAGTTACTAGATCTCTGGCGCGGTCAAGAGCATTTCGTCTTAGACACTGCCCTTCCACTCCGAGAGATTCTGGTCTGAATCCCGGTCCGTTTGAAGTTCAATCTTTCCGTGGCGAGAGAGAAGGTGGGGATGTGAGTAATGCAAAATATATTTTAAAGTGCGTACTCCATGGCGTGAGCCCGCAAGCGAGCTCTACTGACCAAGCGGCCGCCACCGTTAACCATGATAGTGCCAACATTTGCGGATATAAGGTTTCATTTGGTCAGCACAACAAGCCCTCAGGCCGTTAATCTCGGTTTTCTATACTGGAGCTGCTACTTATTTATTCAAGTATCTCATTTGTCCTCACGAGGCTGAGTTGACCCCGTTCCAAACTCATTGCTTCAAAGAAAAATTCTGGCAGTGCCAGGGCTCAAACCCGGGACCACTGGCTCTGTAGCCATAAGCTCTGACCACTAGGGACTAGACCATAGAGGTGGTAAAATTACGTACTAAGGTGATTGTAAGTCAACTTGCGTTTGTCCCCTGTAAATCAAAATAGTGGAATTAATAACAGAAATGACAGATTTCGTTCTGAACATCCCTAAAAACACTATTTTTTTTAATAGCGATAAATTCAGTCCCAGTGGTGAAGCTTGACTATTTTAAAAATGAAGCCAGAAAGTTACACCATAAAGATACGTCCAGGAATGGAGGAAATGGTTTTAGAGTTGATGTTTTTTAGCACCGCGTCCTACTACCCTTTCGAGTTATACGCCTATGAACTAATTACCGTACCGTACCGTCTTAGGGATTAGGAAAGTTTAATTTAGAGAAAATGCACCCGCATTTGCGTGGAGCCAGAGTGGAAACCATTTAGGGGGAAAAAACGCCTTAGCGCACTTTACCGGGATCTAACCCAAATTTCCCTGTCTTTGGCAGTCTAGTCCAACATGAGAGTAGCACGTTAGACCACGCGGCCACCGAGGCGGGTCGGTTTTATTGTTCTCGGTGGGTTCATGTCATTAGTAAATTATTAAAAACACACCTGAGTATGTATATAAAAACTAGATTGGTGATGCAGTGATTATCTCAAATGTTTTATTGACCGTTGCCACGTGTCGCAAATGCAACATTTGTTGTTTTTATGCACCACGTCTTACAACCCCTACAACTTTTATATTATGAGAATAGGGATGATAATGAAAAATGGTTTAGAAGAAATTTACCTGTATTTGCATGGTGAGAAAATAGAAAAACCAGTAAGTAGAAATCATTGTCAGTATATCCAGCCCGGACTCGAACCTGAGCCTCCCCGTCCTCGGCAAACTGGACTGGACGGGGTTGATGCCTTAGCCCTCGTGCCCACCAATGCGGGGGGAGGTAAGGAGCTTCCGGCATGTTTTTATATCCAGTCGGATTTGTGGAAACCTTTTACTTTGTGTGTCCCATTTTAGCTTGACACGATATAGTTCAGCGTAATTGTATTATTCGAGTTAAAAATATATTATCTCATTTTCAACTGTTAATATTAGTAACTGTGGATTCTACAAAGCCCCTCTGCTGTTCAACCCACGACTTACCGTTATTCCCACCAACTAACAAAATCTTTTATTTGTTCACTGATGACGTCACACTAACTTGAAGAAGGTGACACAGCATTGTAGACTCACTAAGGCACTAACATTAATTCACGGCTGTGCTATAACTCAATAACGACTCAAGAGTTTTACAACGTGTACCCAGGCAACGTGTAGTCCACATTTGGGGCCATCCTTAAATTACGTAAAGTTTTTTTTAATGATTTTCGACCCCCACCTCCTCCCACGTAAGGGATCGTAAGATTTTCTATCCCCCCCACCCCCTTTTTCCCTCTATCTTAATTTTTTTTACGCTTTGGTAAATTAAATTATTTTAATCGTTTAGTTATTTTTATACATAAGAATTGCTCATAAAGCGAGTGATATTATATTTTAGAATACTTTAATTGCATTAAAGTTAGGTGTAATAAATACATAAGTGAATGAACTACGAAGGAAATACTATGATTAATATATTTATTTTCTGAAAAAAAAATACTTAATTTTTTTAGATTTTGTCTTACCATTAACATTGATTAAAAAAACCTTACGTAAGCTAGATTATGAACTCCTCCTCTACCTTGTATGAAAAAGTAAGAAAATACTGATTCCCCCTTCCCACCCCCAAAAACGCCTTACGTAGTTTAAGGCCAGCTCCTTATGTAACGAGGCTAGAGAAAATTTACAGAAAAATTATCGGAGTTTTCCGGTACAAACTTCAGATGAATCTAAGGGATGTATGTCTAGTCAAGGCTTTGGCTATAATATTGACGGTTTTAACATATCTGGTATACGGCAGACCGGGTAGCCGCAACGTTAATGACAAATTCAACCACCAAGCGATATAGTCGATAAGTGAATGTGAGAAGAGAACTGGAATAACTGTAGTTGATGTATCGTAGCTTATTTGATACTATTCTTGGTGTTAACGTTCTTAAGATGAATTAAACTGAAGTGTAGACTTTCAAACTTGGGATATCTAAATTACATTCGTTTCAATTTTAGAACATTTCCCGGAAAAATTAAAAGAAAATTTTCTATTTCACTTCTCTAACCGAGCAGGTTTCATTCAATCATAATTGATTGAAGATAGGCTCGATGAAACAAACCTTTATGAGGAAACTCGCTGACACGAAAAAATTGAGGATGTCGGGTTATAAGTTTCCTTTATGGTTTCTTCGGCAAGTACCCTAAGAGATAAATTATAAAATGATATAAACCATGTTAATATTATTTCTATTTAGATAACATAGAAATAAGATAAAAAAAAGAACCCAGGCGAAATCTGGATAACACAATATTTTATTTTATGTTGAAGTAGCTGCATCGTAAATTTCAACTACTTTAACAGAAGTTTAGTGATAATAATAGTACAAATTTATCACATGAACTTAGGGTTTAGTCAAAATGCCATTGAATTATAATTTGGTAGGCACCTTCAGGGGACAGGTACCAACTTTTTCAAGCCACCAGTGTCGCAGGACACATGTTGGGAAACAGTGCTTGGCTTTACTATAACATGCATTTTGTGCCATTCAAGTGTAATACCCCTGTCCATTTTACAAATTCCCCGTAGCACTTAAATCATTCCATACAACATTAATGCTTTACGGGCCACATTAAGCTACCCTTGCAGCCACAACTGGTGTGGCAACGAGTTCCACAACGCGTTTTTTTTGTGTTTTTTTTCCAAACATACTTTTATTGTTTTCAAAAGTCCTATATTTTACTAGAGCAAAGTGTAACGCTTAGATAAAAGTTAGCTAGTCTGACACCTTAGCTTGGTCAGTAACGTGTTTGTCTACTGAGCTAAGGGTCCAAGGTTCAATCCCGACATAGATGAAAAACTTTTAATTGGTGAAATGAATGTGGGTTTACCCTTTAAAATAGATGAATAAACGGCCAAAGGCTGAGTGTGGTCTGTTCTATAATTATATAAGTTAGTTTATAAGTCGTGTGCTAATATAATCAGTATTTTTAGAAAGTGCACGTTAAGTACCTCAAGGAAATAAATTAATTAAAACTGACTTATTTGTTATTTAATTTTTTTGCCCGATAAGTTTTGACACAAGGCTTATTTAATGGTTTGATAAATGGAATAAAAATGCACCCGCATTTACGTGAAGAGGGGCTGGGAAAACCACAGGGGTAAACTACACCCAGTGAAGTGGCGCCCTTGTCACCCGTAATCTAGTCTTATACGAGCGTGCTACCCGTGCGCGTACTCTCAATTTATTTTAATAAACGTAATAAAATAAATAAGCAGGAAGCTAGACACTATTCTACCATCTACTCTTAATAGCTTCAAATTTTTAAAAGAAAATTTAAAAAAAATGTTAATTTAATTAAAAACTATACAGATTTTGGAAGGGGTCTGTCACGATCAGGATAATCGAAGCGTTGTGCTTAAAACAATGTCCAAACCTATTTGAGAGACTGTTTCGAATCCTAAATGGTATTTATGTACGGAAAAAACAGATAGGCAACAAGAAATTTGGAGTTCATTAAATGCTTAATCCCAAATTCGAAAATTTGAAAAATGACACTTTGACAGTGGAATCAAACCCGTGACACTTGGTTTAGCGCATCAAGGCTCTGTCATCGAGCTGACCAGGATCTAAGCTCAGTAGTAGATAGTTAGCGCAAAAAGCCAAGGTTCACGAGTTCGATTCCCATGTAAAGGTGTAATTTGTCAATTTACGAATATGATATTTGATGCGGCTATATCCGTAATCATTTCCATTTTATAAGCATCGATAGTCATGCATAGTTAATTTTACAATCGGTGACTTACTTCCATATATTCTAAATGTTAAATCATTAGAAAATAACATTCCATAGAATGCACCATAATTTTCTATCTGCAACAATTTTCATTGGTAATCATATCACGCCAAAACGGCCATAGCTTTCAGAACTGAATGAATATTATTTTCGAAGCCGGAACTTTTGGCTTAGCACGCCAATGCTAGTAGTTCTCTAGGATCAGCTCGTGCATAAGGTCTTACATACATCCTTATTTAAGTCCCTATACCCATGAATTTATAGATACCTGTACAAAAGAAATTTTCCCTCTAACTTTACAACACATATATAAAAAACTTAAAAACATAATGGTTATCAAAATCATTAAAAAAAATGCTATTGACTACACACAATATAAGAAAAGTGGCACAATAATGTGGGTTACCCAAATAGTTACCTTTATCGTTATCGAGATTGCAGAGTAGAGGGAGGGTTCACATTATTATTGTACAACAAGAAAGTTTGACATTCCTATTTATGGGTAAAAGCAACAGCTCCTAATGTTCTACCGTTATATTAGAGTGGAACCAGCAGTGTAGATCGCGAGGAGGATTTGGCTAACGAGGCGTTGCGCGTGAGGTGATGTTTTTCTTTACATCGATGTATTATATACCCCCTGCCAGAACATTTCTTCATATATCACGGTTTCAAATCCTGCAGGTCATTTTCAATATTCCTTGATATAAAATTTCATTTAAAACAAAATAAGATAATTTGACTATGGTCTTTGGTATATGAATAAAAGAGTGTAAAAAGTTTAAAAAAAAGTTCATTAAACAACAAAATAAAATAGGTCATCTTTGAGTTTGAATATCTTAAATACAAGGATTATATATTTCCAAAGAGTATTTTTAATATAACTTAAAAATATGAACATATATTATAGTTTGTCTTTTATTTAAACTATTTGTCTATAAATTCTATGCCACACATGGCATGAGTAGGTAAAATTTTTAGAAAGGATGGGACATAAGTATTTGAAGAAGTATTAAATTTAAGGAATATATTTAAGAGGTATAGACACACACACACACGTACACAAAAAGCAAAATTAGAGTGTAGAAACGATGGGAGATCACGGGACCTTTGTTAATATAATAATAGGTTGCCGACCCTTGGCTTAGACCATGCGGCCACCGAAGCGGGTGACAATTTATTGAGCAAGGAAGTTCAAAGAAGAACCACAAATAAAAGCCGGGTCGGGTCCGTCCCTGAACGTCAAAAGTAGCTCCACAGGAAGATCGGGGATCAACGCGACAGGAAGCGTGTTAGCCCCACGACAGGAAATAACACTTTCTGCGGTATAATGTGAACCCGCCATATCTGAAGACAAGTGGTCCTCCAGGAAAACCAGGCTTCAAGTCAAACAAACAGAAGACCGTTGACTGGCGAGAGGGGAAGGGGGGTAGGTAGGTAGGTGTTGAGAGGCGAGATGCAGACACCGAATGGGGGCCCCGCAGATGGAGCTGTCTACGTGCGGCGGCGTCTTCGGGTCAGGCAGTCCTCACGCGTTTATCGGGTTGCGAGAGAGTGGGTATCCGTGTGTTGTGTACTCGCCCGTTTTACCTGTCCATTTGCTTTGATGTGACGTCGAGGCTGTTGGAATCAGCCGAGCGTGGCAAAGGAAAACATTTACATTTTAAGCATATGCTGCCGCCACCCCGTGTTGACATTCGTATTTATAGGGAAGAACGTTTTTAGTGATGAATGTAATTTATGTGGCGCAGGGAGTAAAAATAGTAGCGATATGATAATTCTATAACAATTTGATCCACAGACATAACAAATTTAGTAGATAATTATTTATGGGTGGAAAAAAATAATAGTATTAATTAGTGCTGCTTACGATGCAGCTTAGCAGCTGATTCTTATAGGAATAACACGCGAGTGTATTTTCTAAGATCGTGTGAACGCATGGACATAACCTATAGAACATTTTTAAGTTTCAATTTATTGGATTGGCTTCCTTTTTTTTTTAATAAGTGGTACACCTGGTAGATTGTAGGCTTAGCTAACCTCATAACATGGCAGCTAGACTTGCATCGTGGATAGATGCCAACCTGATATCTAAAAATATATTATAATTCATTGGGCAAGGAAGTGGCTAATTTTGAGAGACCAATTTATTTATTTTTAAGAATATAAGAGTCAAGGTAAAAATAATACCATCGCCAAGCGACACAAGTATTGCTGCTGATCAAGTGTGTAGAATGTGAATGGGCCAGAACGTTTGTGAATGAATAAGATGGGGTTTCCCGACATTAAGATAAGCGCCATGACGACCTTGATATGTCTATTTGTCGGCGGCGCGGTGCAAGAAGACGTGGGCGGTAGTGACAAGTGGACGTTTAGTGCAAAGGATATTATGGGAGAAATGGGGTAAGTGCGGACATAGTCTTATTCTCTGGTATTTACCCTTACTCTGGAAAGTGGCACATTTCCTCTGTAAGGTCCTACTCACTATGCTGTAATCCGTTAAGATAAGAGTGCCTGTGCCTTTCAGGGTAAACGAAAAGCAACGCATTTTTCTTATCTTTTTAGACCCTCCCAAACCCCATATAACACCAAGCAGACATTTAGCCTGACCCCTCTTCTCTTCCAAACCTGTATTACCTCGCTTTTCAAATCAAGAGTGAATGTCCTTATTTCATGGGGAATCCTTCTTTTGTGACACTAAAAGAGGGACTTAGATTTAATACTACTTAGAATAGGAAGTTATCTATAAGTATGTTTAACAACGATGAAAATATGAACAATAATATAATTTTTACATTAGAATTTTGTTATTTTATTTGTGCTACGTAACAATATGATGTACGTAACATTATGTAGATATTAGAATTCTTCCCTTACCCCTCTTAACAGCGTTACGTGGTTTATGGCTGACCCCCATAGCTGGAAATAAAACACGCTTAATAATGGGATATTTAGGGTGTTAAAAAAAAGGGGGTTCAAAACTTTAGGATCTTGTAGTACCCATTAAAATCAGTAAGAAAGTGTCGGTAAACCTTAGTCTGCAAATCAACTCTAATAGATTTACAGCGAATTTTTTTTTGGGTGATAATAAAAAATATTAGGACTAAAAATTATCTGTTATTTGGGTTTATATGGCACAACTTTATTACCTTATCACAACAAAAGGCGTTCGGCTCGTACATGCTGTTCTTCCATTTCCACACAAACTTCACACCTTCGAATCATACTTTTGGATGCTCTTTAAATTTTATCATTATTTTTTATTACCGAAAGAAAAAAAATTCCTGTATTTATATGGGAGTTAGTTTGAGGACCTAGGTTTACTAACACTTTTTTTTATCCATTTTAATGGACACTATAAGATCCTGAAGTTCTGAACCCCCTTTTTTAACACCCTGTATTTTACTCTTCATTTGTTCCCCCGTAAGAAGATCAAATGTACAAACAGGGTGACAAATGAAGAAGTCCTAAGAAGAGTGGATGAGAAGAGAATCATTTTGGATGTGATTCTTTGGTACAAAGCAAACTGGATCGGACACATCCTTAGGGGGGACTTTTTTCTGCACGACGTCATAGAAGGAAAGGTTGAGGGAAACAATAGCTTAGGAAGGAGGAGGATTCAAATATTAGATGACTTGAAGGAAAGAAGAAAATTCTAGGAGCTGAAGGAGGAGGCAGAAAACAGGATTCCTTGGCGGTCTAAGTTCAATGACAAAAGGAACGGACCAGTCGTAAGACAGAACACAAAATAATAATGCGTCGTACTACCCGTCTAGGATGTATTTAAACTGCGATTGTGGGGTGGGGATGACAAATGTAAAATGTATAGGAAACGTACTGTAAACAATTCTGCATGGAGGGAGAATGGGAAACCACTTTAAGTAAAAAAAAACTCCAGAACATCCGGCCGGTATTCAAACCCAGAGATCCCCATCATCGGTGAACCAGACTAAATGAGACTAACAGTCCGTGTGACCAATGAGGAGTGTCTATCATAATTAAAAATTATTGTTAAAACAACCTAACTGTGGATTCATTTGAAGGGATTGTTTTTCACAATCCAAGCAGAAAGTAAAACATTTGTGATCAATAAAAAGACATACTTGAACTTATTTGTAGATTGTGTACCAAAGTCCTTATATTATTAATGTACACAAACCTGAGGCTTTGAGAATCGTACAAACTCATAAATCATTAATTATTCCTAAGAAAATTACTATTTTTAATACAAAAGATAACTACAGGCCTACTAACTTTAGCTATTTGACTATGACTATAATAATGTAACCAACAAATGATTTGATTTTTTCTTTGACACATGTAAATTAAACCCTTCGTTTGTATTTTTCTTTTACAGTATTTGTTAAAATGAAAAATATTGGTATAAATTCAACATTTAAAAAAAGATCATATTTTTGTTATTTTTATTACTTATTAAATTTATAGCTATCTTTTATACACATTGCAACATTTCAATAAATGTAAATACTAAACAGAGGAATTTCATGTTTTTGCTTTATGGTTCAAACGAACATTTAATGTATATTTTCAGAGAAAGCTATGTGGGGTATAATGTGTTAACCAACCTATGAATATAATTATTATGTCCAATTTCCCAACTTAATATTAGAGTATTGATTTTGGCGCCAGAGTACACACATAATGTTAAAATTAAAATTAATGTAAATACGAACTTTTCATCATACATGATAAGTAAAATATCTTGATAAAAAATAGCGGCTAATTATCTTTTTTTAGGGTATTTAACGTGCACTTTCTGAAAAAAATTATCGTACCACGTCTTACTACCAGTTCGGGTTATACGGTTAAGTACTAATTACGCTAATTGATTAGGAATTGGGAGGGTTGAATTTAGAGGAAGTGAACCCATATTTGTGTGGAGGGAGAGTGGAAAACCATTTAGGAAAAACCACCCCCAGTTCACCCAACCGAGATTCGAACCTCAATTTCCCTGTCCTCACCAGTCCAGCTTAACACGAAACTAGCACGTTGGCCACCGCGGTGAGTTGCACTTTCTAAACCAACTGATTATACCCGCGTCCAGTTTACAAACTAACTTAACTTTAGAACCGAAACAATAGGCAGATTCCTGCACAGTCAATTCATCACTGTGAGAGGGTAAAATTAATCACAATTTCAGTAATGAAACTTTTTTTCATGCCTAGAAACGAACTTGAAATCTTAGGTCAGTAGGAAGCTGCGCCAATGGCTAAACTAAAAAGTAGGACAAATTATTATGTGTCTAGTCAATAAAATATATTTAAAATTGTACAAAAAACAGCAAATTTCTCTACCTAAAAGTATAGTAAACAAAGCACTAATACCAAAGGCGAAATAAAGTTCGATCAAAATATTTAACTGCATAGCTATCATAAGGTTTTTTACGTGAATAAAATGAAACGTTTCAATACCAAAAATATTAGTTAGAAATTAATAGTTTTTATTGTAATAATAGGACTAAGTGTTTCTGAACGATAAGATTCGCAAGTCCGGGCTTGAACCCCAATCGGGTGCATTAAGTATCCCCTCTTAGCACAATATTTGATCTTCCATCATGATAATGTCCGGGCATTGTCTTAAAAAAAACTTAGTATTTTATCTTAATTAAGTAGGACTAAATATGCTTCGGTGGCCGCATGGTATAAACCTCTAAGGTGTTACTCTCATGTTAGGCTAGACTGCCGATGACAGAGAGATTGGGGTTCAGATCCCAAATTGTTGTACTTACGGTTGTTTTCCCAAATTGATTTCCCGGGTGTACTGAGGTTTTCCCCAAAATGGTTTTCCACTCTCCCTCCACGCAAATGCGATTACACTTCCTCTACATTCAACCTTCCTTATCCCTAGCTCATAGTATGGTTAGTACACATAGGCCAACGTATATTCTTAACAGGTAGTAAGTAAGACGCGGTGCTAAAAAAAAAGGGTAGTGAAGGCAATGATAATAATAACGATAATGAGAGAAAAGTCAGACACGTTCTCAGTTGGTAATGCATTTAAGCTAAGGGTCCTTTATTCGATTTTAGACATAGTCAAATAATTTATCATTTATTTAATTCAGATTTTCCTTTTTTAGATGATAAATTAACGCCCAAAGACTGGGTGTTGTGTCTGTTTTAGAGTAAAGTTAGATTTTAGCTCATTTGTTGATATAATCAACACGTTTCCGAAAGTCCATGTTTTTTGGTCTTTATTTTTAACGAGTGCCACCACCCGTTTGGGTTGGACACAGACAAATGCGTTAAAGGTTAATGTGGTAAAGATGAGGAAGGTAGAATATAGAGGAAACGTACACGTTTTTGCATGAAGGGATAGTGAGAAACCTATTAGAAAAGAAGTCCCCACCATCGGCGAGGCAGACTAAATGAGCTTGACATTTAAACCACATGCCCACAGGTGAAAGTGCATGTTAAATACCCCCTTTTTTTCCTTTATCCAATTTGGTTTTTACTTTCTCATACTAAGAAAAAGTATTGTAATCGTGAAAATTTTCGGCCTCGAGGTTTAGATGAATCATTACGTTTTATCTGTGTCAAAATCTAAAAATAAGAATTTTATTATTCCCTGGCCACAGATCTGAAACGATTAAATGGATTTTGTTCAAACTTTATATCTAGCTAATATAGGGCATTGCCTCAAGAAGATTTTTTATTTTGCTCCTGGCCCTTAAATTAAGGGTACCGTAGTTAACTGATGAGTAATCTTTTTGAATTCCATATTTTTCAAAAATGGCTAAAACGATGTTGTTTGAAATTGTAATATCTAGGGAGTGTTTATACTATTAATTTTTGGTAAAAATTCACTAAGGGGTGAGTGAGTGATCAGTGATTTTTGAAAATTTAATGTATATCTGGGGAATATTTTACATGAGAAACAAAAATGTCAATTTGTTTTTTGGGGTAAAATTCGTTTAAGGGTAGTTTACTGATGACTTTTTTTTTTAATTTGAACATTTTAACTAATGGTGGCTCTAGCAATTTGGTTCAAAATCGGTATCTTTATAAAGTTTTTTACATTTTAAATAATTATATATTTTTTCCTTGAAAACCAATCTGATAGTTTATTGACGACTGATTTCTAAACAAAATTGAAATTTTTTGAAGATGCCTTTAACGACTTAGTTCAAAATTAGTGTTTGGAGACTATTTTATGTAGTTCAAAATTAGTGTTTGGAGACTATTTTTGTAATAAAAAAGTTTGTTAGTTTTCTAAAATAGATTAATTTTAGGGTAGTTTACTTAATACATTTTTTAGAAAATTTTAAATATTTCGACAATGGCCTTTAAGATTAAGTTCAAAATGGGGTTTTCATAATAAATAAGAATATATTTTTATTTTTACAAAAATAAATCATTTAAGGATAGTATTATTGAATATTTTTTTTCCAAGCTTTAATACACTTTATGAGAAAGTTTGTACGATTGTGTCTACCATTTATTTAAGATTATATATACACACAATACTATCCCCTTTTCACTATGGTATTTGAATGGTTTGAATATTATAACTGTAGAACTATGTATTTCAGTAAATAACACAAACATATTTAAAATTAGTATTTGTCTTTCCTAACTTTAATCAGATTAATTTATTTTTGTACATTTAACAACAAAATATAGTTAAAGTGTGGAACATCAGCTAGTTTATTTTAAATAAAATGTCAGTTTTAGAATAAGTAGTATAGGTAACTAAAATACATACAACAAAATGTCTTTTTTTTTTTACTTTTTCAAAACCCCTCGGAGAGAGTAGGTATGGTGTTCGTCAACAAATTAATTTCGAGATTTTGATGGATGTCGACGTTTCATGACCCCCGGCACCCGAAAAAGTGTTGTTTGCTATGTCGTCTATCTGTCTGTACCTCGGGCTAGAACCAAAACTATTTTATTTATTGGGTTAAAATTTGGTATTTAGGGTTTTCCATGAGGTTCCCCAAGGTAATTTTTGGAATAATATAACGAGCCCTAAAATCAAAAGTAGTTTACTTTAGGGCAAAAAAGAAATAAAAATTGAATTTTTCCGAAATCAGCTCTAACAATTTTGATTAATTTTTTTTAGCTAAACAAGTTTTAAAATTATAAGCAAAATGGGGCAACCAATTTTACCGGGAAAGTGACTTAGAGAAGCAAAAAACTTTCATAAGCAAAATTGTGCATTTTTATCGTATCCCCGTAACTCTTTGAGATACGAAATAACGTTTCATTGAAGAGTTGTATGACTATTAAAAATAAAAAAAACTTTTATTTCAAATATATTTTTATAAAACAAATAGTTTCCTAGATATAATCAAATATATATTTTTTTTAAATGGAGGTATGGGAAATGGAGGAGTGTATGGCTATGCTCTTTGGTGAAATGTTATATTCACTTTTTCCATTATGTTTCTGTAACAATGTATAATAATTCATTTCGCATACCGTACGTGTTTTATGTAAATGTTTAATCTCTTTTGGTAGAGGAGCGATAATATTTGTGCGGTGATCGTACCATTTTTTATTTTTTTTATAAATTATTGTATTTGGAGCATAGGTCAATATTCGACTCAATTTTGTTACCACGTCACCTACACAGCCATTTATTTAGCCATCCCTATATACAAGAGCCTAATTTGTTGCTTATTTTTGCAATTTGAAGTATTTCAATTTGAGATGGCGGGACACATATAACGTACTCGGGGTCAACATGCCTGTTGTAGACAATCAAAATCGAACTGTACGCACCATCTTCCTTCTGGCTGACCCCTTAGTAGTCTCGGACATGGCAGGTCTCATGTTGATACATCTTCTCAGCAGCAAGCAATAAAAGAATAATTCGATGAAATACAAAAGAGAGCATGTCTATCTTCTGAGAACATTTCGTAGTTGTAAGTGTAATTCCCCAACCAAATGTGCAAGCTCATGACCAAGGTCAATGCGAGGCGGACCTTGAGTCGTCCCAGTTAAGGTGGGATGGAAGAGGACGCTAGAGTAGGGCAATGTTTTTGCAGTTGATAGCAAAACATTTTTTTGACCAAAATAAATAGAATATTTCTCCAGTAAAAACCTAAGAGTTCTTCACCTGGTGATATCAACAACTGTTTAATATCTGTTAAGGGTGTTCTAAAATTTAATTACAGCCTTTCCTCTTCATTTAAAAAGTTTGTTAGATAATGCCACCATGCTCATAACAGATATTCATGAACTGTTTACATCACCATGTGAATTTATTATTATTTTTATTAGCACCGCGTCTTACTACCCGTTCGGGTTGTACGCACTTACGCTAATGTGTAATGGTAGGGTGATAGTGAGATGAAATGGAGGACCTACAGTTTAACGTGGAATCCGAGCCAAGGTGGAGGCCTGGCATTCCTCACATTCACTAGTTGTGATTAATACAAGTCTTGTCAGAGGTGAAGGAAAGGTTTGGCAATAAGGTAAATCTGTGCCGGGACCGAGGATTAAACCCCGGACTCCTAGCGCAGAAGTCCGACACCTTACCCCTAGACCCCCTAAACCACCAGGTCACCTATCCGCCAGGTCACCTATCACCATGTGAAGAAAATTAAATTCTATGTTTGTATGTTTTATTTATGTTGGCCAAAAAAATATTAGAAAAAATTTGACATAAAATCTGCAAAAACTATTGGTTTTTTCCTCTCACGTCATCTTCCATCCCACCTTAAGCTCACTTAGCAAATTAAGGAGGCAGTCTATCGGAGCGCTGAAGCGTGTTGTGAATCTCTAGAAATCCCGTATTAATATTTAGGAAGTGATTTGTTGTTTCTAAATATGATTCACACCGATACCTATAGGGTTAGAAATAATTTATTTTAGTTTATATAGTTTTAAAATAATTTCATAAAATATTGAAAATAGTTTATTTTCAACGACGTTTCACGCAAAACGTCTCAGTTCTGGGATTAAAATAAAGGGTTAGAAACATAGATCTAACTTTTCTCAAATATATATAAAGCCATATTTTAATAAGGTCACAACAAAACATTTTAAGATGAATTAAAATGGTTTTAATGGTTTTGAAGTTTCAGAACGGACTTTCCCATGGTAAATACTGCAGTGAGGGGAATTTACTTTCAAGTAGACGGACTCTTTAACGACCTGCCTAGCTAAAAGTGCAAAGAGAAAAATATATACACTGAATCGCAAGAGCATGCAGTGTCCTAACATCAAACAATATTGAACACTTGACATTTACGAATTTATTTTTAAGTTATTGATCTAATCGTGATATTTTTAAATAGTTTTTTTTAAATTACAGTTCATACAAATCGCAACTCACTCTATATATTAAAAAAAAAGTGCCATAACAGGCAATCTAACAAGCGCTAAGCCAAATGTTAAGGTTTTAATATCTGTCAATGAACATTAGTACTTAGATTCTTAAAATATGTTTATATCAATTATGTTCAGTAAAAATGAAAGGAAATATAAGCTCTTTCAATAGTAAAAAAAATGACAACATGGACACAAGAATCGAGCACGTGTCCACGATTGTCATTTTTCACTTAATTAAAAATGATGCAGCTATCATGACTGATCTTGTGGACAATCGTCACGTATCAGTTTGTGACACACATGAATTAAAATATAGCCTCAGTTTACCCTGAAAGTTAGCAAGATTACCTAGATTGATACCACTTTGGTGTAGCTTATTTATAAGATAGGTTCATAATGTAGTCAGTCAACCACATCACAGGGTAGAGTAGAGTAGAGTAGAGTAGAAATTTTCGACACAAGAGTCAAAATTATGAAGGTAGGGAAACTTTGTGCATTCTCATTTATTAGGCTATTTCATCTTATCACAAAGTTTTCATTTTAGCAAATAATAATGCTATTTTTTCAAAATAATAATATTTATTAGTACTACTTCTATCATCGTCAACATCATCATCATCATCATCATCATTATTTTAGTCGCTCACATTTTATTTGCAGAGGCTTTCAGTAAATTACAAAAACAATATTCTTATTTTGAACTCACAATAATATTTTAATAACTGGTGTTTGGTTGTGAATATTCTCGTCTAGTGTCTGCTTGTGTGTGTTGCAGGTGGTGCAAGGGTCAGGCGACCTGCACCACTCTACCTGGCCCTAAGGGTTACAAACGCAACTGTGAGTGTGACCCTCCATGTCGGGACTATGACGACTGCTGCACAGACACTCGACACTTCCGTCCAGGAAAGCAACAAGCCAAGTGCTTCACGCTGCGGCAGTATGGCAGCCTCTACATGTTCTCCTCCTGTCCCGGGTCCTGGGACAGACTCTGGACACGAAGTCACTGCGAGAATCCGGCGCCAGACAGCACCGACCCACTCGACACGACCCCTGTCACGAATAGGCTCTCCGGGAGGACGTACTCCAACATCCACTGTGCCGTCTGCCACGGGGACACAGATCTAGACACCCTCTCCTTCTGGAAACCTCGTTTAGAGTGCCCGGGACTACCGAAAAACTTCACTTTCCAAGACATTGCAACGCATTTAACTTTCGACCACGCACTTAAACGTTGGACAGTGGAGACTTTGGACGGGGATACGCAAATCTGCAAACTTGACCCGATGAAACCTGAGGGAATTGGCCAAGTGTCACGCAAATGTTCGGCCAACGTGATTCAAAAGTGCGCTGCCACATGGAGCAACAATACAATAATACAAGCGTGCGAGTCTTACACGAGCTATGTTTACGACTTACCGAATAGAGCCAAGTATCGGAATCCACACTGCGCCGTCTGCAACAACGTGCCGATCAAGAACTTGACCTGCACTCTTCCTATCGACCGGGGTGGCATATATAATTTCGACTTGAACTCGTTCGCAGTCCTGTTCGACTACTCCCATTCAGGGGGCCGGAGCGAGGTGGGAAAAATACGTGCTTGCCCGGAGGGGGACCAGCTTTTTGATCCGTTTTTCAGAATTTGTAGGGATGTTTTTTGCTCAGAGGGACAGTCATATGTAGAAGGGTCTTGCTTGAGCAACAATGAACCAAACTCTACCTATGTCGGTTTAGGTCGAAACAATACTGAGACCACTGAATACAATATATCTGAAGCTACTGCCATCTGTCCTAAATTTAAGCTAAATATAAATGAATACAAAGTCAGTGACGACAATGTTTCTATCTATGTTGAGAAATACACGCGTTCATTTTCCCAAGGAGAATACATTCGTTTTAAAAGTGGACAGGTTGAAGTTTGCATCTCAAAGATAGGAGAACGGTTTGTGGACAAGTTTGGTCTAACAATGGGTTACATAACCCTTATAGGTCTTGGAATATCAATTTTATTTTTGACCTTACATTTGATGGCTTTCGCATTGTTTGCTGAGCTTAGAAACTTATCAGGGAAAAATCTGGCTTCCTTGTGTTTGTCCCTGCTTTGTTCGTACTGCTCCTTTCTAGCCATGTCTCACGCAGTCAACTCAGGTCCGTCGTGCATTGTCACAGGTTTTATCACCTACTACAGCTTCATGGCTTCCTTTTCCTGGAGTTTGACTATCGGGTTCGACATATGGAGGACATTGAAACTCGCAACTTCCAGATTTAGGATTAGCTCAGGAAAACAAAGAAGAAAGTTTCTGTTGTATTCACTGTGGAGTTGGGGGATGCCTTTGATGTTACTTGGTATAGCAGCATCCTTAGAGTACTCACCATACGGGGCGGTGCCTGACGACAATAGACCCGGTTTCGGAAGGTCATCGTGCTGGTTTAGCAACAGAAAGTCTCTCCTATTGCTTTTTGCTCTACCTTCAGGGCTAGTTATGCTACTTAACCTGATCTTCGCCTGCTCTAGCGCTTCTCTCATCATTAGGACGACCAACGCCAGTAACCTGACGACTAGTGTTTCGCGAAAGAATGTCCGCCTGTATATCCGTCTCACAATTATCATGGGTTTGACATGGACAGTGGGGTTGTTCGCTGGTTACTTCGACGTGGCGGTGCTGTGGTATATGTTCGTGGCCCTCAACACATTGCAGGGCTTGTTTATCTTCTTGGCGTTCACATGCTCTGGCAAGGTGATGCGTCAGGCGAGGGAGTTGCCGTGTTTTCGCACGAAGAAGACGAGACCCACTGGGGTTAATCAAGAGGAAGCACGCCCCTCGTGTTGGCCTAAATTTAGTACTATTAGTACAGTCACCACTCAGCTGGAGACTAACAACCAAATAAGTCCTAATAATAGGACGCCTTCGTTCAACCAGCTTCATCCTAGCTAATTGTTCGACTCGCAAATTAAATAAATCTTGTTTTTAAATATATTTTTATCCCCACGTCTTACGACTTGTTCAGATTATACGAACAGGCCTATATGATAATTACTCTAATGGGGTAGGGACGGAGAAGGAAGCATTTTAGAGGTAGTTTACGGGTATTTTCGCGAAAGTAATACAGGAAACCATTTTTAAAAGACCCAATCGGGATTCGAACCCCACTATCCTCGTCGTTAGCAGGCTAGCCCAACACGAGTGACGCCTTAGACCATTCGGCCATTTAATCGGGTTAAATACTGTTAATTTCCTCCACATTCTTAATATCTTTTGCTCAACGAATTTAGAATGGCTAATCGTTTGCCTATAACCAACATCCTTGCAAGGAGTGTGTCACAAGAAAGTAGACGACAGTTTTAAGGTGAGGATGTCAGGGATGCAAGAAAAGGTCCGTGTTTTTGCAGTTTTTATAGCAACATTTTTTGTTCAAATAAATCAAAATATATGGCTTGAGTCCAAAATTAAAGATTAAGTTTCTTCACATTGTGATATCAACAGTTCTTAAATATCAGGGTTGCCACTAATTTGTAGCATTGAAATTCTCTGATATTTTCAGGTTTTCCAGAAAAAAATATAATAGTTCCAACAACTCAATATAATGTGGCAGCAATGAGAAGGTGGCTTAGAATAGATGCACACACATTAGCATGGAGAGAGAATGCGTAAACCACCCCAAGTGCACCTAACCGGGATTCAAACCTCAACCTTCCTGTCATTACATGCAATGCAAGTAATCTTTGCCTCAACTCCATAATTAATGATAACCACGTTTACTAAAGATAAAAACTTTAGGGCCTGGGTCCATCATGAACAAATTAATTTAATTTTTACCTATTTATTTGAAGCTTGTTTTTAGAGTATGGATGCACTGCTTTTCACACATTTACACAAAACATTTTATTTTTAGTTGTAAATAATGGGTGGTTGAGAGGCAACGCTTTGGACTAACAAATACCGTACGCATGTAGTTTTAGAAATGAGATACACTAAAATAAATCTGTATTTGAACATGCGCAAAGGGTCACTAAACTGAAAAATCAAATTTGCAATGCTTTTGACGTGTTAAATAAAGAATTTTGCTATAACGCCGTAACATAATAATTAAAACTTTTTTAATCAAGTTACAAATGATAAAGAAAATAATGATAAAGCGTCATTTTGTCACTATTTCGGAACTAAGAATACAAAATATCAAATACCCGCATGTGTCATATCGAAGGCTGTGCAGACGTTTTCTCACAATTAGAACGGTGACCACGGCACATACGCTAATGTTTACACATGCGCAGATGTTCTTGGATTACGTAATTGCGCAATATAGCTATAACCTTCACTGTGAAGTTAACAAATTACGATCGCAATTTTAATTAATTAATAAGCAAAAAAACATTAATGTAAAAATAGGCTGTTCGCAAAATAGTTAAACACTTTCAAAAATTTGACTTTGTGATATTTTAAAATTCCAGTAATTTTTAGAAAATTTGAAAAATTCCCTGATATTTCCTTGATTTTTCCAGGTCAAACCAAATTCCTTGACATTTCCCTGTTTTCCAGACGGGTGGCAGCCCTGAATATCTGTCAAGGGTGTTTTGGAATATAATGACAAAGTTTTCTCTTTATTTAAAAGTTTGTCATCTAACGCCGTTATGCTCATGAAAGATATTCAACAACTGTTGATATCAGCATGTGAAGAAAATTAATCTCTCTTTTAGGTTATTGAAAAAATATTTTACTTATTTTAGTCACTAAAAAAAGTTTTGCTATAATAACTACACACACACATAAACACTCACTGGCCTTTTCTTGCGTTAGCTACTAAATCCACACCTTAAGGCTACTAAAGTAAAAGGGAGACAAAATATAAGTGCCCTTTCCCCACGTGCCACTTTCAAGACACAGTGTGGTGCCACAAAGCTTCATCCTTTCATGCGAGCATCCACACGAGAGCCGCACTCAAGTCACTCGGTTAATTCAGTGCTACGATAGATGTCGAAGAAGCTGCAATGGTATTGTTGCTGCTGAAGCGAAAAAAGAAAAGGCGTAGAAAGATATGGTTGCACCCAATTAACACTTCAAGGTTAACTTTGAGTGTTTTCTATACACAGTATGAAGAGCCTAGGCGAGATCAATCAAAGTTTTTCACTTATTTCAGGATGCCAGGATAATCTTTTGATAATTTTTTTTTATATTCTTCCCATTTTACTAGCTTTATTATCTTGGTAGAATATTCTATTTTAATATAGTCCCGTGATTCATGACGTGCTTGTACTGCACAAATAATACTCATCCTTATCAAATACATCAACTATATAATTGAATCGCCACAAACTGTGTCTCGTGTGAAAGCTCTCGTTCAACTGCAGGTGTTTCTTGTTTCTCAAACACAGATTCTGTTGCACGGTTGGCAGCGAGAACACACAGAAATTCTATGGCGAGCAACTTGAAAGACACAACATTTGTGGCCCGCCCCGTGTGAAAGATTCCGTTTACTACAATAGTTTTGGTGGTGACGACACAATGTGTCTTGAAAGTGGCCTGTGTGAAAGGGCACTAAATGGGCTCAACAAACAGTCAATTTTACGGATTACGAAATAAAAACCCAAAAACGTTTACATTTGAACATTTTGAAATTTTGGGTTTTGCCAGCTGTCCAGTAACGGCAGACATGGGGTCATCGGTTCCTAAATTGCCCGCTGCACGCGTTTACGTACGCTGAACGTGGCTACGCTCAGAGTACACAGAAAAGTGGATTGGAGGAGAATGAAAAAAGATATCTGTTCCTCAGACACTGGTTGCCGGGCACAATTTGGCGGAGCAGTTTCCCGCTTTGAAAAGTCACCGACTTATATAAGGTGGTCGCCTGGTGATGTAGTGGTGTCCTAAATGTGTCTTGAAAGTGGCCCATGTGAAACAGCACTAGATATGCTCACCAAACAGTCAATTTGGATTACGAAATAAAAACCCAAAAACAGTTAACATTATGACAAAACATCAATAGTTAAATAAAGTTAGTCCAAAAATGTGGGATTGGTTTTGCGAACATACCTACCTAGCGCGCCCACATCGATGGCAGAATATTAGAGTACCCGAAAACAATAAATTATCCTCTCATATAATATTTACACTGAACATTTTCCCCTTGGTTTACGATCCATTAAAATACAAACCTCTCGTGGGACTGAGACGATAATATAGAACGACCGAATGAACGCTGTATATGGAGGAAAAAATAAAATACGGACACGAAACCACAGGCACACAATGAGAGTATAGGGCGGATATTATAAATATCAAATAAAAAAGAGAGATGGAGGAAGATGAAAAAAATTACAGGAACCCTTTGATTAATGGTCTGAGCCATTTTTAATGAATTGTGACAAATATTGCAGGACCATATTTTTTTTTTACTACTACAAACCACATTCGCTCAGCGGTAACTCGTCCTAAAAACATATATTTGTTTCATCATTATTAATTTAATTGTGTGGTTTGGGAGTGATCCGACGCAGGAAGTGCTAGAACAGGAAGTGAGACAAAAAATATTACAAAAATATACTGTTCAGCTATTTAAGAAAAGACTTCTACTAACCGTATACACAATGGATATTTAAACAACAAATGTGCACCATGCTAAGAATTTATTAAAAAGTTGTCTTTGTTTTATCGTTTATCGTTTATCGTTGTTATTATTATTAATATTAAAATGTAATGTTTGCTCAGCATTTTGTTTATAAGCCTAATTTTTAAGCTTTGCATGAAATACTGGAAAATTAACCGCTCATGATGAAAGCCCAAAAAACAACGTAGTTTATTTACCAAGATTAACTTATAAAATCACTAAAGTTAGATGACAAAAGATAGTTTGACCACACCAACATCGTAAACACTACAGTGTAAAAAAATTCTCCTCCTACTGATGCTAGATGATAATAGAAAAACCTTAAGAATCTAGTCCAAAGCTGTAACGTGAATTTACCCGTACTGGTTGGAAGGTAAACTAAACGTAAATATAATCTAATATGATATGATTTGCCATTTTATCGTTTATCGTTGTTATTATTATTAATATTAAAATGTAATGTTTGCTCAGCATTTTGTTTATAAGCCTAATTTTTAAGCTTTGCATGAAATACTGGAAAATTAACCGCTCATGATGAAAGCCCAAAAAACAACGTAGTTTATTTACCAAGATTAACTTATAAAATCACTAAAGTTAGATGACAAAAGATAGTTTGACCACACCAACATCGTAAACACTACAGTGTAAAAAAATTCTCCTCCTACTGATGCTAGATGATAATAGAAAAACCTTAAGAATCTAGTCCAAAGCTGTAACGTGAATTTACCCGTACTGGTTGGAAGGTAAACTAAACGTAAATATAATCTAATATGATATGATTTGCCATTCCCTACATGAAAATGTAGGTACATTTCCTCTAAGCTTCTAGTTTCCTCATATGTATAATTTTACTGTAAATATATTTAAATAGCCCAGTATGGGGTGAAAAAAAGTGAATTTATTGTTTTGATAGATTGGGAGATGTAAGAAATGGAAGAAATTATTTAAAAAAGAGATTAAATTTAAAAATAACCCACATTTGAAAAGGAGCCAGAGTCATTATGTCGGGTATATCAGTGACGGGAAGGTCATGGTTCGAATCCAAGGAAGGTGTGATGAATTGGTTTCCTACTCTCTCCCTCTCCACACAAATGTGGGTACACTTACTCTAAATTACACCTTTCTGATCACTACCTCACTATTGTAAACACACCAACAGCCCCAACGGATAAAAATTCGAGAGCATGGAAAAAACAAATTATTTAAAATTGAATGTAGTAATATCTCAAAAGTTATAAATATAATTAAATTGTAAGTTTCAAAAGAATAAACGCACACAAATGTTAACTATTTTTACTCGCTGTCCAGGAAAACCGTATTTAATTACGATGGTGGGGTAGGGGTGGTAAAAATAGAACTTTGAAGAAATGTACCCGCGTTTGTGTAGTGGGAGAGTTAGGGAAACCATTAAAGAAAACCACTCAGTAAACCCACCCGGGAATCGAGCCAGAATAAATTAGTCGTTTGACATTTATTCTGCGTGACCGTCAATGTGGGTTCGTAAACATTATTGCGCTCTATAAAGGTAACATAAAATCGTTTACATGTAAATAAAAGTTTTACAAATAGTAATAACATACAAGTACTGAACTGATACGGTTTATTGACAATATTGTGTTTTAATTGGATTTTCTAAGAGCGTACCGATCATTAGTAGATGTGATTAATGTAATATTTACCAATTAAACATCACTTAAACAAATGTTACGAACATAACTATGTTCATCCCAGTCAGTCGATCGCTCATCAAATAAAACCACAAAAACACACATTCCTATTAGGCTAGATTGATAGTAAAAAGTTTAAAAAAAAACTAGGACGATTCTGGTTGTGTATCGATTTTGGGTATATACGCTCTTGGGTGGACGCATGGTCCAAGGTGTCACTCGCGCAATATTCTAGAAAGCCGATGATGAGATCGGGGTTCGAATCCCTGTCGGATGTATTGAAAGTTTTTTTTTTCTAAATGTGTTTCCACTCTCCCTCCACCCAAATGCAGGTATACTTAATCTAAATAGAGCCTTCCTCATTCACACCATATTAGTGTAATTTATACATAGGTGTACAGCCCGAACGGTAAAACGCGGTGCTAAAAGAGAATAAGTGGGTATAACTTAACATAGTCAAGTCATACTTTCAAAAAAACTAATTTACAAATGGAAATGTGGTACACACATGAGTTCATAAAAACTTAATATCTGATTTTTGAATCCTCCTGTTGCTTTTTCCCCCCATTATTTCTCAAGTTTTTCATTACATACTTGGTTTATATGTATATTTATATTAAATACGTTTGTTAAGAATCGCCATGACAATTATGTATATATATATATATGTATGCATTCTCATAACTAAAGTCTATGGAAGCGAGGACTATGAAACCCTTTTCCTGTTTTATGGTACAACATATCAATTGACAGGGTTTGTGAGTTTAAATATTTAGGAACAATTTTGATTAACAATAACGATATTAGATTGGATTTTAGGAAAATAATACAGTATGGAAATTCATGTCAGTAAGTTTTTGACATTTCGCCTGCTTTCACGGAATGTAAACCTCAGAATATACAAAACAATAACTCTACCGGTTGTTCTCTATGGGTGTGAAACATGGTATCTTACCTTGCATGACAAAAACAAATTAAGGGTGTTCGAAAACAAGGTGCTTAGTAAGATATTGGGTACAAAAAGGGATGAAGCTACCGGGGAGTGAAGGAGGTTACGTAATAATGAGCTACATATCCTGTACTCTTCACAAGACATTGTAAGGATAATCAAGTCTCGCAGATTACGGTGGCCAGAACATGCATCGCGAATGGGAGAATCTAGAATCTTGTTTAGGGTACTGACTGGCAAACCCTATGGGAAGATCCAGACGCGGATGGGAGGGTAGCAATAGAATGGAGCTGAAAGCGATAGGGTGTAATGAGGTGGAATGGATAGTAAGCCCTACTAGCTCAAGATTCCTATTTCAAATTGAATCGGTTTAAATAATATTTGTAAATCATATAACATAGTAATAAATTTTCCTAAACACGAGTAAGCCTGGAGTCATAATTTCCCCCTTCAAAAATATTTGAAAAGATCCACCAAAAATCATATATACGTCACATGAAAATGTCTTTAATCAAGAAACACTTTTAAGAGCTTTATTTTTACTCTTTCTCGACCTATCGGAGAGGGAAGTAACTTACGTTTTGTGATCACGAAAAAAAAAAGTCTAACTCAAGATTTTGATAAATGTAAACGTTTCATAACGCCCTAAAACCGAAAGAGTGTTTGGTAGTCTGTAAAGTGTGCCATGGAATATAATGACAACTTTTTATTATCTTCCTTTAAAAAGTGTCTCATCTAATGCTGCTATGCTCATGACAGTTATTCAACGAGAGTTGATATCAGCATGTGAAGAAAATTAAACTCAATGTTTCTACAGGAGTCCAAAGTAATATTTTATTTTGGTACAAAAAAAAAGCTTTTATACAAAAACTGCAAAAACACTTATCTTAACTTGTGTTCCCTACACGCCCACAATTAACTACTGTATCGATGCGCCTTATATACCTTAACAACAATAATAATAATCTTAAGAACTATTAGCAAAGTCGAGGTAAAAGGTTTTCTGCTTCACTTCAGTCTTATTACAGACTACTTTTATTTGAGTAGCAAGTTAATATTCAAACATAATATGCCTCATGATGTTGAATCGGGAGACAAAAGAAAGCCACATGACAATGGTAATCCTTAAGCAGGGCAAGGTCCTGAGCAGCCTCCCATGGACCATTCGGGCGCTTTCATAATAAATTCATCTCGGCCCTCTGAGCCCGCGACAAGGAAAACAAAAAATAAAGTCTCTAGTCCCGTAACGTAGGACAAAAGAATTTGAATGAAAACAGAGTTCGAGGCCTGCTCTGCTAACTCTAAATCCTTTAAGAAATAAACTCTTTTGAACAACTGAAGGAAAAATAAAGTTCACGTGAGCAAAAAGGACGAATACCACATTACGTTTATACAGCAATGAGTAGGATGGGTATATTCAAATATTAAAGACACAAATTCAGATATTAAGAAAGCATTTTTAATTTGTTGTTGTGTGTGCACCGTGTTTTAAAATCCATCATAGCTATGCGCATATTGACACAATTGGGGTATGGATGATGAGGGTAAAATTAGGGGGAATGTGCCCGTATTTTTTGGGCGAGGGAGAGTGGGAAACACTTTAGGAAACCACCTCAGCACAACTGGATGGGGTTCGAGCCCTGACCTCCCTATTGCCAGCAAGATACATTGGACGAGATTGATGCATTAGCCCATTTATTCACCGATAAGGGTTAGAATACCTAGTGGTGGAAAGTCGGTGTTAAGTAAAACTAATTTCAAAGAGAGATGTCTTTAGGCAGAGTTATTAATAAGATTTGTTTCTATGCTTCGCTTTGTTTTATTACCTGGTTAGTTATACCCTTGCCCCTAAGTCGTAAAATCAAAAACAATAGTTTCATAATCATATTGAACAAGTTAAAACTTTAATTAAAAAAACTGTATGTATGGATGTATATTTATGTATAATGATAAAAATAAAATAACTATCGTAATATGTAATAATTATCATATTTGGGCTAAGAGTAGCCCCGGTTACTATTAACAGCTATAATTTTTTTTAAAAAAGCTACAATAAGGAGGCCCCGGATACTTTTGGAGCTGTGGCCACAAAAATAAATTATTGCTCCAGTAGAAACAAAGAGTTTAATTTTCTTCATGTGCTAATATCAACAGTTGTTGAATATCTGTCAACTCATGAGGATAGCAACATTAAATGAAGAAAATAAACTGTTATGAAATTCCAGGACAGCCTTTACTAATATTCGAGAACTGTTAATATCACCCTGTGTAGAAAATTAAACTATGTTTCTACCAAAGAGAATTCTTTTTGACCAAAAATAAGTTTTGATATAAAAACTAATCTTCCTTACATCCCCGCCTTAATTCAGCTTAGCCATTATTAAGACCTCAGCTACTATTAACAACTTTACTTTTTACCGCAGCTGTTATCACGTCACCGGCTACTATTAGGTCAAATGTAGTATACACCTGTATATACATACATATACACACAAGCGCTATAGTATTCTAGCTATTGGCATAAAATATTAATATTAACTAATTTTACTAATTAATCTAAGGTAACAGGATTGGGAATGTAAGTATTAAGGAAATAGTACCAGCATTAGTTAGGCAAGCCACAGAGAATAAATCCGGACAGGATTCAAACCCAGGCTACCAAAACTAGAATCTGAATATAAAATATGGACAAAATGTGTCTCAAACTGTTGATATTTTCACCAAAACGTGTAGAATGGCAATTATCATCTATAACTATAGCCTTTAAAATGTGCTACGTATTTGCAAGTCTTAAAATCCGAAGAAAATATATATATTGAAACTAACATTTTAGTCTGCAGAGAAAAGAAGGATTATTTCATTTTTCTTTGAAACTGAGTCAACATACGTGGACTTAGGAAGAACAGCCCCTGAAAGTGTATTTTAAATTAAGATCTAATGGTTGTCAGGTTTTCAACTCCACGAGCGTACTTTCCCACTAAAAAAAATCCGCCACTATAAAAGAGCTCACAGACAAAAGCTGACTTAATCACCAAAAACTGAAAATTTAAAAAGTTTAAAAAACAGCCAGCCCCTCTCCAACTCTAAAACAACAAACCAACCTTATCCAAAGTTATCAGCAGAGAAACTCCCCCTCCCCTTCCCCATCAGATCAAACATATCCACCAAAAACAAAAAGCATTGGTATTCTAACCCTATCCTTTTCTATCAGTTGTACCAAGCTATGCAGAGAGAAAAGAGAACACTTGTATTGCGCTCAAAACATTGCAAAGTTTGAAAGCATGCAAACAATCGCGCATAGTGCTACTAACACATTACTGTGTGTTCCCCCCCTTCCTACTTTATTTATGTATGAAAGTGTATGTAGCGTTGTACAGATAATACAGGCATAATCCCAGGTAGAAGAGACTTGCTAATTCGGCAAGGGGGTTCAAATTTTGCCTTTGATCTCACTCAGCGACCTGTGAAAATGCTATAAAGTGTTGGAGTTGGTTAAAGAGAGGATGGGGAGGTAGGATTGGGTGGAAAAAAGGGATGGGGAGAATACAAGGTCTAAGGGGAACTGTGTTATAAAAGCTTTGAGGTCCATAAAACGTATATACAATACAAAATACACAATCATTACGAGGTCTTCCATTATACTTGTTTGGTAACTAACCCAAGAGTCAGAATTTTGCAAACGTTTCGCTTTTTAGGGTAAAATAGACCGAAGCATTGCTTAACAAACTTAACTAGTGAAATATTGCTAAACAACAATGGATCCTGGTGCTAAAATGATTTAGAATGAAATATTAATATAGCTTGTAATTACCGACTGGATCATAAAATAAGTTTAGACGAAGATTCGTGAAATTAGGTTTACCAGAGTCGTTAACCAATCAAAATTAAAACTGTTTAATTTGTACAATATTTTAATTTGTTGGGACTTGTGTTATGTAGTAAGTATCCGCCTTTAAATTACGTAAGGCTTTTTTTCTCGTGATTTTCAATTCTGCTCTCCTCACCTAACGTAGGGGATCGTAAGAATTTATTTGGCCCCTCCACTCCATTTACATAATATTTTAAGATTTATATTATTGTAAGCGTTTAATTATGTTTAAACCTAAGGATTGGTAACTAAAGCGAGTGATAGTAAACTTTATAATACTTTAATTGCAGACGGTTGTAACAAATAGTAGTTAAATGAAATATAAGTGAAATATTATGATTAATATATTTCTGACTTTTTTTTTATATCTTGGATTACCATAGACATTTATAGCAAAAAAAAACTTACGTAAGATTAATTAAAGCCCCCCATTCCAAAACCCTCAAGTAATTTAAGGACTGTCCCTAGAGTCAATGGAGTTTACGCGGCGTATTATCAAAATAACATCCGCATCCACCCCATATCCGCAAGTCCTCGATCCGTGTCTGCGAGCTTCACCCAATATCTACATAATTTGTCATAACAACCATAACTACAACACAAATCTTACTAATATTATAAATGCGAAAGTTTGTGTGTTTGTTGGATGTTTGTTACTCAATCACACCAAAACTGCTGAACGGATTCGAATGAAACTTGGTATGTAGGTAGAATATGTCTTGGAATAACATAGAGGACTATTCCCAACCTTTGACTTTACATTAATTTTACAATACTAATGTTTAAACTTTTCGTATATAGGAAATATAAGAAATAAAAGATATATTGTGATTTTAATTTTACGAGTAAATATGAATGTGATTATAATTAAAATGTTAAAGTAAAGATACCATAATACGGAAATATTATTTAGAGTTAGAGCTGAGGAAAACGCATAGATATTTGAAAAAAATTAAGTTAGATTTATGACCAAAACAGTTTAGTTAAAAATTAAAAGATGTTATCAATTATTGTGGGCGAAGCCGCGACGAGTAAAAGCTAGTTAATTTATAAAAGAACAATTTAAATGTAAATGTAGCCGATATAAAATGTCAATAGTACATTTTATTCACTTATTTGAAGGTATTATATTGTTAGGTTGTTGTTAAGTATCATATTGTTAGATGAAGATATTATTAGCACCGCGTCTTACTACCCGTTCGGGTTGTACGCACTTACGCTTATTTGTGATGGTAGGGTGATTGTGAGATGAAATGGAGGACCTACAGTTTAACGTGAGATCCGAACCACGGTGGAGGCCTGGCGTTCCACACATTCACAAGTTGTGATTAATACAAGTCTTGTCATGTACATTTTATTCACTTATTTGAAGGTATTATATTGTTAGGTTGTTGTTAAGTATCATATTGTTAGATGAAGATATTATTTTCACCGCGTCTTACTACCCGTTCGGGTTGTACGCACTTACGCTAATTTGTGATGGTAGGGTGATTGTGATATGAAATGGAGGACCTACAGCTTAACGTGGAATCCGAACCACGGTGGAAGCCTGGCATTCCTCACATTCACAAGTTTTTGATTAATACAAGTCTTGTCATAGGTGAAGGAAGGGTTTGGCAATCAGATAAATATGTGCCGGGAGCGAGGATTGAACCCCGGACCCCCAGCACAGAAGTCAAACACCTTACCCTTAGACTGTCAGGTCACCTAGATGAAGATAAACATATATTGTGGTTTATTTCTTTTACTTAACATTTAGTACAAAGCAAGTGCGCGCAGTTAGTTACCAATAAAGCCGCCACGAGTCGGGGGGAGGGGTGTGTAAGAAGGAAATATACAATTGGTACCATGGTACTAGGTCTAAAACTTTTAGGGTCCTGGACTCTCAAAGGTCTTGGCTCAAGGCAAAGGTCAATATTTTTTAGTAAGAAATTAAATATAAATAACAAGCAATAAAGTAAAATCCTTATTCATACTAAGGATGTATATTCCTGGCCCACCCGTTGGGGGTTCCACTGGAGGAACTTACCCAAAGAAAAGAAAAAGTCGTTCATAACCATAACTGATTTTTTTTCTAGCACTGAGTCTTACTACCCATTGGGGTTATACGCATATGCACTAATTACACCCATGGTTTTATGGATGGGGAAGGTTATATTTATAGAAAGTGAGCCCACATTTGTGTGAAGGAAGAATGTAAAACAATTGTGGAAAAACCACCCTTAGTAAATCCGACCGGTATTCGAACCTCGATCTCCTCATCATCAGCAGTTCAGTCTATTGCGAGAGTAGCGCCTTAGACCATGCGGCCACCGAAGCGGGTGTCTGAAAACTTGACAAAGGTCTTGGACCGAGCATTGTATATTTGAGAAATTAATTCTGTGCTGTAAGCTATATACATTACTTTTAACATCAAGCATTAAAGTGTTTTCATTTTTCTTGGCTATTCCATGTATTTCGAGTTCTCGATAGATCGATGTGGGCCCGGTCCCATTCACCTGGAACTATCGAGACTATACGTGTATGTGTGAAATCGAAAACAAGGAAGTACTTTAATAATAAATTATGTGCTGGGGGTCCGGGGTTCAATCCTCGGTCCCGGCACAGATTTATCTGATTGCCAAACCCTTCCTGCACCTCTGACCAGACGTGTATTAATCACAACTTGTGAATGTGCGGAATGCCAGGCCTCTACCGTGGTTCGGATCCCACGTTAAACTGTAGGTCCTCCATTTAATCTCACAATCACTCTACCATTACACATTAGCAAGAGTGAGTATAGCCCGAACTGGTAGTAGGACGCGGTGATAATAATAATAATAATAATAATAATAATAATAATAATAATAATAAACTAATTGTGAAGAAAAACTATCATTTGCGTATTTGTGTGTCCTTAGTTTTGTTTATTTATTTTACCCCATAGTCAATCAAAAGGCTCAACTATATAACACTATATAAAAGTATATATATATATATATATTTATCTATACTCTCTTGGTTGCGATTCCTCATTGGAGATCAACGAAGGACGTCAACACAATTATTTAAAAATTCTTAAGCAAATAGTTCTACACTCCATCGAAAAGTTTTCAAACCGCAATCCCACAAAATTCGACAACCCATTGGCTCGTTTTCAATGGTCCTATGTGCAAACAAAACATGCCACCGACATCAAGTGGTTCTCAACTCCTACTGTTGATCCAACAGTCCCACAAACACACACACACACGTACTCAGTCTGGTGCGTGGACGATGCGGTGTTTGTTCATATCCCCATTGTACATTGATAACATATTTACTTGTGTTTCATATCTGCAAACAATACCTCGCCACTACAAGTACAAAAGCGGACCTCTCTCATTTTCGCTAAACCACAGTGAGGAGAGGTTGGGGGAGTGGGGGGGGGGCAAATGTTTGCTTTCTCTACGTGTATTGTTAAGTGGGGTTGGATGGGGGAAAAAACCCAACAAATATAAGTGAACCACGTTTGGTCAAATAACAAGATTGACTTTTTCTCTGTCTCTCCCAGTTCGAATGAGCATCAAAAAGCCCAATTCCACGATTCAGGTCTGGTACGATTCCTTCATATATGAATTGAACCGACACGGAACATTACAATAATAACCCCCAACACACGGCGCGATACAAAGGACGGCCTTTTTACGAGCCTTTGTTGCTTTCAGAAAAGATTATATTAGATGAAGAAAGGGAGCAGGGTAAGATAGAAATATATTTTGGATAGAAGAGAAGGTAATGAGAATGAAGAGAAGGATGAAAATATATACTTGAGATAGGTTAGACAAAGAAGCTAGAAGCCAGAAGAAATGAAAAGGAGAATAATATCTCTATCCGAGACTAGGGACTCAAATTAGTCCATACACACAAACACTGAGGAAGAGAAGTCAAAAGAGGGAAAAGGGGAAGGGAGAGTGGAGGGGTAAGGGGGAAAGGGTTACAAAACCTTAAAACGTTTCTGAGCGAAGTTTTGGTTCGTCGTCGTCCTATTTCATACGAAGCTTTTGATAGCTTTGGCCGTTTCCACTCTAGCTCACCCCAATCTCCTGTTGCAAGAGTGAGCGGGGAAGGGGGTGAAGTTTATTTAACGCTTGCACACATTCAGACAGGACTTGGGCCGAAGGGGAAGGGTGAGGTAGTTGAGTCTGCAATGAAAAGCAAGCTGGCTATTAACGTTAGTCGGGGAAGGGGGGGACGGTCAGTTAATAAGAGCTATATTATATACGTGTACATGGGGAAACGCCTGGCCCAAATGCTATCATTACAACCTGCCAAGTAAGCACATCATCCAGTTTAAAAACTATGGGATAACGTCCCTGACCACTGGTAAAAAGCGGGGAGACGAAAGTGGTAAGAGGGGTGAAGCGCGCTCACTCAATTCAACAAATTTTAATTACCAGTGGTAAAAAAAAATCCTTGTGAAGAGGAAATGTGATGCATTTATGGGTAGAAGTTAAACTAAGCCTCTTGTTGAAATTTAATAATAATGCTAGAGATAAACTTGATGAACGAACATAATTAAAATAGTTTAGGTCAATTTTTGTTACTTTTATGAAACAGTTTGAAAGCGTTCTATATCTCCCTTACAGTTTCCCAACATGCATTGTCTTGGGTGAAATACGCCAAACCCAAAATATAATATATTATAATTATACTAGCGATGAAACCGAGCCGCATAGCGTTGCTTTTTCCTTCCTCGCATGAAGGGTATCGTTTTGTTTGAGATGTATTAACAAAATATATTTTCATCAAATAAAGCAGTGATTCCCAAAAGGACTGTTCCTAAGGGGTTCGCGACAACCACCAAAATTTAGCAAAATAAAAAGTTAAAATAGTAATTAAACAATAGTAGGCCTAATCTTAATCAATAAAAAGCTTCCCCCCTACCCACCCACCTGTGCAGTGCTACATGAACACATATAGAAATATACTCGACATGCACTCGGATTTTCTAGTCAAAGTGTCCAGCCTTCAACCTGATCTTCAAGAAGTGGTGGGCAAAAAGAAGTTTCACTTATCTCACTAATACTTGACTCAAATGAATAAATTTGAACTTTTTCATAATTAATAAATTTTCATGTAGGCCTAACTAACCTTTTTTGATCTAACTATTACTATTATATTTATTATTAATACAATTAAAGTTAGTGTAAAAGTAAAAGTATGTAAAAACACATTTGATTCAGATTTATTGTGCCAAATTCTCAATTTTGTAGGTTTTCTAACATGAATTATGAATATGGGGGGCGGGGAGTGCTATTTTCTATACATTTAATAGATTAGATTCTAATGATTAGAAAAAACGGGGGATCCGCCGACCTCAAAGAGCTTCTTGGGGGGTCCTTGACTGGTAGGTAATTAGGAACCACTGAAATAGAATATTTTAGAAATGAAACCTTATCTGCACAACACATTCGATGCTACCATTATTAAAATTCCCCATTTCACCCAAGCAGAGACATAAAAATGATTGTTTCCCTAACCCTTTTTCTCCAAACAAGCATATTTTTTGTCTTATTTGGTATAATCTCAGTCATCAAAAAGTTGTCTTATTTCCAGTCTATGGCTCATTGAAAAACTAAATATACTTAGTGACCAGGAATTAGTAGGCCTGTATTAGGAAGGCTTAAACTAGATTACATAGGGTAGAAATCTAGATAGAGATGAAAGTTTCTCGGTAGATTTTCAGTCGTAAAATCTTTCGCGGTGGCTGAAGGGGTTGGGTGGGGAGCCTTACAGCCTATTAGTTTATATATATATATATATATATATATAGAGAGAGAGAGAGAGAGAGCCATCAACTAGTGTGTTGGGTGACGAGAGTGTGGAGGTGAAGGACAAAAGTTGTTGGCAGGTACTTAAGCCGACCTTAGAATTATTATAATTACAGTAGAATGCCAACCACCTGACTTCGGTTATCCGAAATATTCAACAAGGGGAGGCAACTGATACTTATGTCATGTTAGGACCATCTGTGTCCACTAAAGAGCACAGCAATCAATTTCATTTTCAAATACTTGAATAAAAACATATAAAGGATTATAGCTGAGAAACTATTAGTTTTATAAAAATTTATTTCAAACCCAATAGTTTTATATTTAATGATAGGCCTACTACATCTTCACAGTGATAAATTATTTCGTGTCTCAAATAGTTACAAAGATATTGTCAAAATTGGAAATTTCCGCTTTTATAGAGTACACTCAATGTAATTTTAGTGGAAAAATTAAAATTGCAACAACAAAAATTGTAATATTAAACCGTGTCTAGATATAAAATTTAATCAAAATAGTTGGAGCGGATTTTGAAAAAATCAATTTCTTTTCTTTTTGCCCTTCAGTATATACTATCCTTAATTTTAGGTTCAGTCATGAAACGTCGACATTTTATAAATATCTATAGAGTTCGATTTTTTTGATGATCACAATACTTCTCTCTTCGCGGGGTCAAGAGAAAGTAAAAACCATCTTAGAGCATTCTCGTATGTCCATTTATAAGGAAATTGAATATATAGAACTATTATTAAAAGATTATCTTGAAAAAGCTTAGAAAAACATTTTTTTAAGTACCTATCTGCCTTGAAATATATTTTATCATCAAATTTATATTTAAATTGCCATTTTATTTTATATTGCGTTCTATCGTTCTTACCTGCAAGAGAGACGGTCAGCCATTCCGTTTCTCTCTTTTTTTTAAGTACGAATTATAAATACAACCCTTTATACAGTACTCAGCTTTTTTCCCCTTGTATTTCTTCTCTTTACCTATTTAATACGGTCCCATGATGCTGTCTTTTCATTTCCCAAATGTTTTTGGTCTACATTCAATCAACTCAAACCCTCGGAGTATTTTATTTTTTCAGTGTGTGTGCGGGTTGAAACCGCAATTAAGGAAAAACCCAAAACTCATCAAGTTAAAATAATATTCAGCAAACAGACGTTCGATTATGATGGGATACAAACTACGCACAAATCCTCAGAAATAAATGAAAAATATATATTTGTAAAAGTATTAATAGGAAGGGGAGGGGGAATGAGAGCGGGGAGGGTGAGTGGACGTTTTAAGAAGACTTGACACACTTTTGTATAACTTTTTAAAATTAATATGCTCTTGTATCAATAATATTTATCAATGACCATCCTAGCTATGGGTGAGAGTGAGGGTGAATTTTAAGAAAACCTCCAATGAAGTCGAATGAGAATCCAACACCAGCCATCCATAATCAGGTGTAGGCTACTAACAATGAGGCCCACCCCGTGGGCATTCTCGTCTAAAACAAACTATTTTGTTATCAAGTAAATGATCAAAAATGTGAAGTGTGGCGAACACGAGAAAAAGACAAGTGTTTTTGCAGTTTTTATAGCTAAACATTGTATTAGTCAAAAAATATCAAATAATTCTCCAGTAAAATCATAATGTTTAATTTTCTTCACATGGTGACCTCAACAGTTCTTGAATATCTGTGAAGGATGTCCTGAAATTTAATGACAGCTTTTTCTCATTTAAAACGTTTGTCAACTAATGTCGCCATGTTCATGATATATATTCAAGAACGATTGATATCACCACGTGTAGAAAGTTAAACTCTAGGTTTCCCTTCCTACTCTCTTCATGGATAGATATAGATGTCCAAAACTGTTAAACCAATTGTATACAGGTGCACATCGACATCGGCAGCATCGAATAAGAGACTACATCTCATTCTGTGTTATTCGCCTTGCTGACTGACCAATCGAAGGATACTTACGATCTCTTGTTTTCCCTGCTGACGGATTGCTCACCTAACTGATCTGCCGCAGTTTCTGCTATAGTCTGATTTACATATAAAGGGCCTTATCTGATAACCAGAAAAGTTACTAGATCTAATTCACGGCATGTGATCTGTTGATGCCACTTTTGATATATATTATTAATACCCGTACAATATTAATTGTCATATAGTAAAATGTTTTTTTAAATTTTGGCAGAGTAAAAATGTGTTTGTATTTTCTTAACGGCCCTTCCTATGAAAATTGGACTATATCAACGGTGTGAGGCTGTCAAGCTGCAAATTACACTTCAATTAGTGTTCATGGAGGAACTCGGAATCAGGCAGGAGTACGAGGAAAGCGCGGAATAGGGCCTTTGTGGTGTTTTGTCTCCAATCCCGTGGAGGAGCGGAACATCAAACTGAACTCCACGGTAGGAATGAAGTAATCAAACATTTGTACTGGAATTCTGATCTAACGCCTTGAGGAAGAAGCAAGTAGCACTTCTGATGAAAATGAAGAGTAAAGCATAAAGCTGACTAAGCATAAAGTCTGATAAAAAACTTAAAAAATTCGTTCAAGAGTTTGAAAGCTCTGGAGACCTGCTCAATGACTCAGAACATTGGGATACATCCAGAAGCTCGAATGAATTGGAAAATATTCGTAAAATACCGTCATAGTTTAAAGTAAGAAAGTTTTTTAAGAAATCTTTTAAAAAGTTGTTAAAAAGAAATAAAAAAACAGAGAAAAGGATTCAATTTTGTCGTCAACTTTTAAATCTCTTTGTGTGTTACTTGTTGAGAATAAGTAGATTCAATTCAATGTTTTCAGCGGCGCAGGTCCCACCGATTCAGAGAAATCAGGTCAGTTACACTCAAAGAAAATGAGGTCAGATGGTCTAAGATAAGAAGTGTCTGGGGAGATGTTCAGCCTCTCTCAAAGGTGTCCATGGAAATTAAGTCAGCTAAATTTAAATGTTCTTTATATTTTGTCTCATACAAAGAATTCATCATTGATATTTATATTTTATAATACTTTTAGATTTATTTGTAATGACACGATCGAGTGGTCGGGGAAGTGCATGCAGTTGATTACCATTGTTTTCTTATAAGTACAGATGATCCATCGATGTAAGAAGAAGGTAATAGTTTGAGCGCAAGTGACCCCGCCAATTAGGGTCATTCAGTGCACACAACTCAGTTAATCCGAGTCAGCCTCGTAATAAAGTCTAGTAGCTTATGTGTAACGAATATTTGCCTGTGTGTCGGGGAAAATACAACCTCCTCCATAACAACCAGGAGATGTGAAGAGAGAAAAAAACATTTCAGAAGCGTTAACCGCTAACCACAAAAAAAAACTCATTATTTCCTATCCTTATGTATTAAGAGGAGAAATGAATATAATTAAGAAACCAGATATTAATTATGAAAGAACGAAACCTTATTTTTAATTACTTTATTTAAGATGCTATACAAAGATTAGCTTACAACGTTAGTAAAAAAAATCTTAAAACCATTTTAAGTAAAGTTACCCTCCCTTTTTAAAAAAAAAATATTGTATAAAATCTGTACTTTGATTAATAAGTTAGTTGTGTAGAGAGATCTAAGCAGACTGAAAAACATGATAAATTTTTAAGATAAGTTTATCTTCTACTATTCATAAAAAATTTAAGGTTTGAATTTTCTTCCGGATTATATTTTCTTCTTATATTTTCTAATATATGTTTCTGGTAAAAAAATATTTTTAGTTCATTGTAGTCTAATATTATAAGTAATCTGTAAGGTGACAACAAAATGTATCTTCTATTTAGAAAGTATTGTGTTTATTCAGTGAAGCTTTTTTGCCCACCACGTAGGCCTATTACTACCCAATCGGACTATAAGAACTTTAACCACGCAAATGGAATATGGTTGAAGAATGAAATTTTTTTTCAATGTATCCGAATTTGCTTAAATGTAGAGTGGACAGCACTTTGAGGAAAAACCAGCCCCAACGCGACCGATTAATTTATAATAAATAATTCAACAACTTAATAAAATACTAAAGCTGATATTAGTTTATTTATGAGTATTTATTCTTCTAAACTAAATGAAATAGAATTTAACGAATAAAAATGATAGAAAAATGCTTCACGTTAAATTTGTTATTGAAAGTAAAACAAATAAAGAGCTCACAATAAAAACTTTTTAAAAAAGGAATCTAGCGAACGAAGGAATCAAAAGCGTGTAGTATTAGTATGCCGTCAAAGTATAGTAGAGTTCTTGTAGGAAGGAACCCTTATAAAATTGAGTTTTTTTTCCGCGGTCAATATTGATAACATTTTACTAGTTTATTAATATAATTTAATAGGTATTGATATCTACCTGCTTCAGTGGTCCAACGGTTTAAGGCGTCACCCTCGTGTTAGAATGGTCTGCTGAAGACGCGGAGACCGGGGTTAGAATCCTGATTGGGTCAACTGAGGGCAGTTTTTCCTAAATGGTTTCTCACGCTCCTTCCACGCCAATACGGGTGTATTAATTACCTTTAAAATGCTTCCTTTCTCATCCCTACCCGATTATAATGATTATCATATAAGTGCAGTATAATCTTAACCAGTAGAAATATATATGTATATATATTACTACTGGTTAAGATATATATATATATATATACCCCTATATATATCAAATAACAGCTTTAAATCACACGGATTTGCGAATATTCATATATTAAACATATTTTAGTTCCGTTATTGAGTGTTGTGGACTTCAGAGGTTTTGAGATAAATTGCTCTCCTCAGGACCCGATGTTCGTGGGTTCAAGTCCCACCGGGGTCGACAGATTTTTCTTGAGTAATGAAAATCCGTAGCACAACTTCCTTCGGAGAGTAAGTAAATCCGTTGGTCCCATGTCGATTGTGGCATGTAAAAGAACCCTGGAAGGTTTTTTGAAAATACCTTTACCGGCAAAATTGGTAGACCCTTTCACTATTGCTCATAGAAATCGTCGTGTACTGATATAATCAGTCGGTTCAGAAAGTGCACGTTAAATGCCTCTAATTATAATAATAAAAGGAAATATTAAAAAAAAGTGTCTTTCTATCTGAATCTGACTGTAGTATAACCGTATGATCCACAAACTGAACATTTTGAGTGAGCGTTTCAAAAATAAAACAGCCCAGCGTTCCGAAAATAAATATTTCCATCACTTCAAAAGGAAAAGAAGGAGGGGGGGGGGAGGGGGGCGTGTTTGCAATTTCCATAGTCTGCACGTTGAGTGAATAATGTTGCAATCAAAACGCTATTCATTACAGAGAGCAATAGAAAAAGTGACAAGATGACAGACAGCAAGTGAGAAGGGGTACTCTTAATGCCACGGTTTAACCATTCTATAAACGTGCACTGCTGGCTGAAAATAAAACTCGAAGCAGGCATGACGGTCATAATGTGCCCCTGGTTTTCAAGAAACAATTATAATAAGTGAAGTTTTCAATGTGATATTTAAAATATATGTTTTAAGTTAAGTATAGGTTTTTAAAGGCTGAACGCAGACAATTTTTTTAAAACTAGGTTAGCCAAAATTAGAATCGATTTGTAAAAAGTTTAGATGAGGATATATTTATCATATTTCTACATGTTTTCATTTTCGACAGTTTATCAGTTATTAAATTCATTCATTTCATAAAAATATTGTAGGCATTTTGACATTTACTAAATATATAAACTAAAAACCATCCTACGATTCACAGATATTAAAATAATTCTTTATGGCATGTTCAATAATAATAGAATGTTTTTAGCTCGTGTTTAAAGACTACTAAAGAAAGTCGAACTGCCAGGAATTTCTTATAAAAAAATCTTTATTTTATGTTATTGTCGCTTTCTATTATTTATTTGGTTGTAAAAATTGAAAAAGCTAACAAAAGTGTAGGATTCTAAGGCTTCGTAAAAACCTTTTAGTAAAACTCTTATTAATTATTTTTTAAACTCGACTTATTGATAGAGATGAGATGAAATCCAATACCCAGTATTTAAAAAAATCCATCAAAATAGAATTGGATCAGCATTAGTGTGTAGGTGGAATGTAAATTAATTTAGTAAAATTCATTCTGAGTAAAACTAGCCTGAATTCAATCTCCAATTTCCCCGCAATCGATAATTCAGTCTATTATGAAGGTGAGGCAACCACCAATGCGGGTCACAGTGAAAATCACGTACGGTAAACCACCCTTCATTTTACCGAAAACGAGAGTCGAAACTAGACCGACTCCGTCAACGACGACTGAACGCAAAACGCCTTGGACCGTTGCACTTGTAGACCCACGACAGCGGGTCTACCTTGTGATCGATGAGAGGACGTGCGGTACTGCCCGCGCGATCCATCAACCCGCGGAGCTCTGCCCCCCATCTCATCCGTTACAGTGAGACAAAGGTTTGAACCCAACCGGTGAACTGGAGGTCTGATTTACCACCGCCCAAGATCCCAGCTATTATTACCGTATTAATATGGCACCTCAAACCCGAGCTATACTCGAACCAAGGTACCAGGCAGGGTACCACCTAGACCTAGTAGTCTAGCAGGAAGGTATCGTAGAGGGGACCAAATAACGTATGGTAGGATTTTGGTAGGATAAAACATTTAGAAAATACAAACACGTATTTTTTGTGGTCAACAACGATAACATTGTACCATTTTAATAGTGTTATTTTTCGGTACTTATCAAAAGTGACAGCTGCTGATCGGCTTACATAATTTGACGTATGAATACTTGGAAGTAGATCTATTTACTTTTCTAGCAGTCAGATAAGCTTCTAACGGAAATTGGGCTGTACATACATAGAAAAGTGTTAACACCAGACTTGTAGCGTTACATTTTGGGGGAGCATAGGTGGTGAATACTATTACAAGTTGAATTACATATTTAAATGAAAGCTAATGGTTCCTTTAAGGTTCATTATATATTAAGGATGTGTTGGTTGAATTCTTAAGTACCCACTTTGGTTCTTCACCTAAGAATCCAAATTCATTTCAATCCTTTAGTTCTTGGTTAAAAGAGTTTTAAAAAAATCAATAAATATAAATTTAAAATGAAATAAATAGCGTACGCACAAATAAACTTACTAAATATTCACGTACAAGTATTTGTACTTTTTATACTCACCGGAGGGTGAATTTTGAAACAGGCTATACTACAGAAAGAGGAAAACAAGGAGACTTAATGATTTATTTTAAAGATTAAGTGTAATTTGAAACTAATAATCGATAAAATATAAAACCGACATCAGAAATGGTAAAATTTGTAAACCAACTCATATATGTAAGTAATGGTTCTTTTCCAATATTTTGCCGGTTCTATTTTTCAATTCTAAGTTCCAAATTCTACTTAACCTTACAACGTAATCTAAAGCAGTTTTAATATTTTTGTAATAAGGGCTATTTGTTTATATATTTACATCCATACATACATAAAAAAAGATACTATTTTTTACTTATTTAACTATCTATTTCACTGTATACATCGTAGTCATTTAATTTTTTTGAACTTTCAATGCTAGTGTTTCTATATTTTTAAATAAAATAATTACAAATTGCGGAAAATCTAATATGTAGGTGTAAAAAATGAAGATGCAACTATCAATGGTAAAATACTAATGCTGCGTGGTGAGATACAACCGAGGAATTTTCAATCTGTGAATAAAGAATTAGCCCTAATTTTAAGGGGGGCTGCCTCCCGAAGAAATGCGACGCCTTCACCTTGTCTTTGGAAGCGTTGCAGATGTTCAAAAATCCCTCATTATTTAAAATATAGCTCATGCCAAAATAGAGGCGGTAGGTATCATACATGTCTCTATAGAATTAAAAATCTTGTATTTGAGTTGCATAGTTTTTAAAATGTTTGCATAAAAAAAGTAGAATTAGCTCATTTTCAACGATGTTTAACACGAAATGTCATACTTATAAGATTAAGGCAAATCTTAAGAACTTATATTTGGTCTTCCTCAAATAAAGTAATTTTTTTAAATATAAGAGAATATTATTTTAGTGGTTTTGATGCTTCAAAACTGCCATTCTAATAATAAATATAGCAGTGTAAAGATATTTCACTTGGAGTAGGTGGCACCCTTAAATATTTATGAGAATTAGTGCGGGAATACGGGGTGCGAGTAGGAGGAGGGGTGTTTGATAGGTTTTATCGAAAAACAACTAAATATATTTTTCAAATGTGTTGAACAAATAAATGGAATCGATGAAAATGTTTAAGTATAGTAAAAAAATATCAAACGCATAAGTCTGATGCTCAAAAGTCCACTCACGGTAAATTACTTGTTTTTCATTTATTCACATATACACACATAGGTATAGTATGTCCATCAATTATTTAGTACATAAAAAACTGACCCGTGTGCAACCAACCCATATAACCAAAACAGATAATTAATAAACATTATTGAGAATTTACCACAGTCAAAATATATTTCATTATTTTGATAAAAACATATAAAAACGTGATTAGAAGGATTATATTCGATACAATTATTTTTAATTAGCGTAAACCATCCAAAATCAATTGTAAAAATTGTTATATATACAAATAGCTTTATAACCAGATTCACTGTATTATAAATTATAATATATTTTATTTTTACTATAATTAACCAACTAAGGGAGCGCATCACTAAGATGTATTTTCATATTTAATTTGAAATAAATTTTTAAAACGGACAACGCATGTTTGAAATTTATTAAGTGATAATGAAATATATCATCTGAATCTTTAACATAAGATATTATCGAGACCAAACATTTTCCCTAATATTGTCTTGCATTTTAATAGTTTTCTTCGAATTATATTGTAGGCCTACATTTACTATAGGTAGTAACATTATTCTTAACAACTGCAGAAAGTCAATCTTATATTATTTTAAATTAAAAGTTATTTCAATAAATGAAAATCTCAGGATGCTGAAAAGACCCAAGTCAAATAATAAATTAAAAGTTTGATGAGAAGAATGTATTTTTTTTAAGGTGACCTGGTGGTCTAGGGATAAAGTGTCAGACTTCTGTGCTGAAGGTCCGGAGTTCAATCCTCGGTACTGGCACAGATTTATCTGATTTCCAAACCCTTCCTTCACCTCTGACAAGACGTCTATTAATCACAGCTTGTGAATGTGTGGACCTCCACCGTGGTTCGGATTCCACGTTAAACTGTAGGTCCTCCATTTCATCTCACAATTCACCCTACCATTGCACATTAGCGTAAGTGCGTATAACCCGAACGGGTAGTAAGACGCGGTGCTAATAATAATATTAATATATTTTATTTCCACTATTTATGTTATAGGCATATCATATGCTAATTTCTCTAATAGGATGGGGATAAGGAAGGTATCATTTTAGAAGTGATCTAACCTCATTTGCGCGGAGGGAGAGTTGGAAACAATTTAGGAAAAACCGCCCTCGGTAGACTCGACAAGGATTCGAACCCCAATCCCCACACCATCAGCAAGCAAGTCTAGCACGATAGCGACGCCTTAAAGTATTCGCCCACTGAAGCGGGTTATTCAATATAAATATAAGAAATCAATTTTGACATGTTTCTACATCTATTTTGATGGTTTATAATCGCCAACATCAAGCGAAATTAAATGTTTTTGATTCAATGAAACCATTTAATCGATGTTTATATGTTTAAAATTGCAAACATGATTCATTTCCCACACACAACTATTCATGTACTTACATGGGTTCTACAAAGTTCTGTCCGAGCTTGAAATCTACTAATCTATGATAACATAAGTGTTAAATGAAAATAAATTTACCTTTTTACGGTTAATATTCTAGGTAGAAATATCAAGCCTGCACAACCCATTCTATTTCCACCTTAATTTCCCTCCCCTTTCCCCTTCTATAATAGGGAAATAACCTACCTCGTGGATTCGCTTGCATTTTCGTTGTAGAATTAAATACATTCCATCCCGCTGTCAAAATAGTATTAATAGGATCGCACGCCAACACGTCCTAAATAATGTGCCAGCCGGTACGGTCGAGGGGAGGTTGGGTCATAAGTACATTACGTCAACTATTGTACCACCACGATATTCACTCAAACAATTATGGATTGGTTAAATCTGACAAAATACCAATTATTTCGTTCACGTTACCTAGCCACTCCCATCATTCCGTGCAATTACGCGCATTTCCAAGTAGAAACCAGATAAATCAAACCAGCTTCGATTGCCGCATGGTCTAGCACGCTATTCTCACAGTTGAATAGACTGCCGATGACGGGGAGATCCAGATTAGAATCTCGCCCGAGTGTACTGGGTGGATTTGCCAACACTCTTTTCCACTCTACCTCCACGCAAATGCGGGTACATTTCCAAGAAATATAACCTTCCTTATATCTAAAACCATTCGCGTGATTAATACATAAGCTTATAACCCAAACAGGTAGTAAGACGCGGTGCAAAAAAGTAAAATAAAATAAAAATCAAGCCCTCGACGGTATGACAACAGAAGAGAGTCAGTCACAATTCCCCCACACACTTATTTTCCTCTATATTATAATACCTGATAAAAGTGTTTCTAGTTCTTTAACACAATACTTGCTTCGGTGGCCGCATGGTCTAAGGCGTCACTCTCACAAAAAACTGTACCACCTATGAGAGGGAGATCAAGGTTCGAATCCCTGTCGGGTGTCTTTTCACTCTCTCTCCATGCTAATGCGTGTACACGTTCACTAAATCCAATCTTCCTCATCCTTAACTCACTAGTGTAATTAGTACGCATGCGTATAGCCTGAACAGGTTTTGGACGCGGTGCTAAATAAATAAAAATAAAAATTTAACATAAGGGCTATTAACGACTCAGATGTGTACAGATCAATTTTCAAAGGAAGAACCTCATTTGACGTTTAAAAAATCTTTCATATTCATGTGTCGGGTTACGTGATCTGCACTTCTCAATTTTGATAGATACTATCTATCTGATGGTAATAATAATAATAATAATAATAATAATAATAATAATAATAAAGTATAAAGTAATCAGTTGACCGAAATAAAAGATGTGTTTACATTTCTTTAAAAGTATTTCCTAGCAAAATCCTAATAATACATGGTTTGTAGGGTAAAAGTTAAAATTGAATGATTCTTCCAAATGAACTAGACGATCTAGTTTACCTCAGGGCTATACAGTAAGGGCTGTCTCACTCCGGCTCGGGAAGTGGTCACCTACTCAAGCGAGACGTGACGTCACTGCTCTGACAGCCTCACTGTACCGGCGCTCGCATATACTATTTGTGTATATGCTATCAAACCTATCAGGAACTACACGAGTATGTTGAACCCATTGATGCCTAGTAATTTCAACTTATCATATTTAAATACGCTGTTATCATTTTTTTTAAAAAGGTTTGTAGTTTGTATTCTTATACTAGGCCTATTCTATTCTTAAGTACAGTAATATTTAAATTGGTAACATTAATCACTATACAATGTAGTAAACCTTAATTAAACAACCTAACCGTTCATTCAAATTACAATAATCTCAACTAATATTGTCTTATTACCCATTTGGGTCATAAGCTTAATGTTGTTAATATAGTAATAATAAAGAAAACTAGGTACGTAAGTAATACAACAGTAGACCAATGCATTAAAATTAGTTACTAAAAAAAAGAAGAGTTTAAATTATTAATTTAACTTTAAAATTCGCCGCTAAAATAAATTAAACTATTTTGGTCATAATGAAACATTGTGTATATGATGTAATGAAATTGTTGTTGAGTTTAGTTTTAAATAATACTTAACCACAACAATCGTTATATCCAAAATAATTTTACTTGCTTACTGTACATACATAAGATTAATATTCCAAACATATTTTAATTTCACTCGTATTTCACACATCCTTACATTTATACGTTCTTTATCTTTCCGTTTTAAAACTAGATCTAAACTAAACTAGTTTCAAATTATTTGAACGAGTACCTCCAACCAGCGGTACCAAGGCGGCAGCACCAACATCAAAGAACTGAGACAGCCCTTACTATATGGATTACCTTCTCGAAGTGATCTAGTTCAAACTGAACTACAAGGTAACGTGACAGTAAACAATCTATAGCCGACAAATGAGTTATGCTGCTATATAATAGCAGACTTGTTTGAATTGAAAGGGACATCATTGTTTGGCAATTCCCTCTATCGGCATAGCCTCAAAGGAATAAATATCATTATACCAATATATATATATATATATATATAGTTTTATACGAGTAATAATGTCACCACCATGGGGGTAAGTTACAAACTGTTGAGCGAATGAACTACAAGTTGTAGCTTGCGAACAAATGAACTAGAAATGAATTATTTGAACTATTTTCAAAGCTAAAAAGGTCCGCTCATCTCTAAAAAAAAATCCACTCTTTTATGGCAGGGACTCCCAACCAATTCTCAAGAGCTTGCTTTTTATCGGCCTGTCTATAATTTTTGGATAATGTGAAAATAGGCCTATGCTAAGAGAATTCGTGTAGTCGAAGAAGATGATGAGAAGAATGCCGGTAATAATGTTCAAAGTGAGACCAGTAAGAATATTTTGAGCACAGTTCAAGTAGCGGTACCGGTTGTAAATAAAAATAGGTAATAAATACTCTTGAAATATGTTATTCAAAAGTGTGAGTTAATTATTATTTATTTGCCCTACTGGCTAACACGTATATTTTGTAATTTACCCCCGTCGAACGTAATGTGTGTCAGCCAAATAGGGGTTCCCCGAGATTCTACGAAATATTTTAAGGGTTTCTCCAAACAAAAAAGGTTGGAAATCACTGTTCTAATGGATAATGGTTGTAATGGTAAGTTTATTTACTTTCCTAAAGAACATCACTAAATAAATGTTTTTATTTTATCTCGACCTTTAGGCAAGAGAGGTATAATTGTGATCGTAAAAAAATCTACTCGAGATTTTTATTAAATGTCGTTTCATGGCCCCCTGAGACAGAAAAATTTGTTTTTGAAGTGTTGTCTGTATTTCGGCCTAGAGCCTAAACCATTTTACCGATGGGGCTACAACTATGTATCTAGACTTTTCATAAGGCTCCCGTGAGAATTTTTTGGAATTAGATATCTAACCCTAAAATCAAGGGTAGTTTACTTTAGGGTCAAAAGAGAAAAAAATATATTTTCTCAAATCTTCTCGAACAATTTTGATTAAAGTTCGTATCTAAGTACTGTTTAATGTTGCAAACAAAATTAAGCATCTCATTTTTTCAGGAAAATGACTTAGAGGGTACTTTACTTACTCGGATGTATCCCATTTTGATCACATCTGCGCAACTCGAGATACGGAATAACTTATCATTACCAAGTTGTAGAACTATTAAAAAATTAAAAAATCTTTTAAATGAAATTTATTTCTATAAAAACAATAGCTATTGAGTTATTTGTAAATATTTTTTTTTAATTTGAGGTCTGGGAAAATGATTGTTAAGCTCTTTGTTAAACAAAGATATTACTTTTTTCTCGAAGTGTTTCTGTAACAATATATTATTTCATATATGTTCTTGGTGAAGTGTTTCTGCAACAATGTATATTATTTAATTTCGCATATCCTTCTAGTTTTAAGTAGTTATCTCCTTCATTTTTAAGTAGAGGAGTGAAAAAGTGTGTGCTGTACATCATACCATTTATTTTAAGATGCTAGGTATCTAACTATTTGTTCGAATTAACTGCAACACACACACACCCCTTTTTTTCTCTCTCTTTCTCTCTCTCACCGAGTCTTACTTATAATTGTTCAGGTTATACGCAAACGTAAACCAATTAATCTGACATGCGATAAAGATGAAATTGAATAAAAATGCAGCGTATAACCCGAACCGCAGGTAAGACATGGTGCTAAATAAATTAAAAACGCAAATTATCTCAGAGAGAGGTTAGGAATAAAAATTAAATCTTAATGTACTCATCCTTTAGAGCCAGCGTTAAGCATTCTAGCACTGAGTTAATTCTGCCAGCAATAATATTAACTTATTCAAGTATTACCTTGAACATAATATAATATGAAGCCCGTCCGTATAATTAGCCAGTCAACTCACAGGCATTTTACATGGGCTTATTAAAATTCCCCATAATTATGCCAATTGTGTATTTATTACTAGCACAAAGAGATATATAAATTATTGCAAAAATAATTTACAATCATTGGATTTGAAAAGCTAAAACAATTTTTTTTAATGTAAAACAATAAATTAAAAAAATTGCAAATAAAAATGTAATAATTCGTTGTGATATTTATAACAATAGAACTTGAGTACATATTATTCACTATCAAACAGTTGAGTTGTAATAATTTGATGTATTGACTATCAGAACATGATCTTAAGTATCTTCTGTCGAAAGTAATGGCTGTGGGTATTGATCTCGTAGTGTGTAATATTGTACCATTTGTCCATTACTTTCGACAGACTGCCTAAACAGCTACATCATAGGGAGGCAACGACACTTGTGATCGATTAATGACGCGCGCGTGTTTTTTATGTATATGCCCGTTAAAATTTAACCATCCCGTGCTTAGACCCTTACTACCCGTCCGACCTACATAGGTGGATTAAATGCCAGGTTCGTCGTCTCGTTTGCCAGTGACAGGGAGGTGAGGGTTCGACTCCCAGCTGGGATAACTGAGGGAGTCATTTTACTATATTGTTCCCCTCTCTTCATCCACACAAATGTGTGTACATTTGATCTAAATTATTCATTTATCGTCTTCACCCCGTTAGAGTAATATAGACCAAATGGTGGGTTAGGTGAAAAAATTAAATATACTTACCCTTTCTTTCCATCCGTATATTTACAACAATGGGGCAATAATAAGATTATTATTAGCACCGCGTCTTACTACCCATTCGGGTTATACGCACTTACGCTAATGTGCAATGGTAGGGTGATTGTGAGATGAAATGGAGGACCTACAGTTTAACGTGGAATCCGAACCACGGTGGAGGCCTGGCATTCCTCGCATTCACAAGTTGTGATTAATACATGTCTTGTCAGAGGTGAAGGAAGGGTTTGGCAATCAGATAAATCTGTGCCGGGACCGAGGATTGAACCCCGGACCCTCAGCACAGAAGTCCGACACCTTACCCCTAGACCACCAGGTCACCTTTGGCAATAATAAGAATGGTAGAGTTTGTACCCACCTTTTAAGTGAAATCACCTCTGAACAGCCTGACGAGATTTGAGCCTCTACCTGCCAATCTACCTGTAAAATAGACTAGACGGGACTGATGTCTTTGTTCGCACTTCAATAAACATTTGGGGGAAGGGGGAAGACTAAGTGGATTTAAACGTTTATAAAATGTCAATTCAAATATAACTAATAAAGCCATGTCAAACTTCTGGTAACGTAAGGTTTAAAAGCAATTATTGGTGTCCCATAAAATTAAAGTGAAAACTTATTCGAATTTGGGACAGCTATTCTCTCCTTGAAAGGCGAATAGTTAGGCCTACTCCTTTTTATAAAAAAAAAGAGGCTATAAATACTTATCAGGCGTTGACAGTAACAACCACCCCCCTCCCCCTCCACCTCCATCTAATCACTAAACCTCTCCCAGGGTCAACACTTAGTCCAAAATACCCCAAACTGTGCCACATTGATAACCAAAACTCAGCCATCATATAGGGGTCGCTTTTTTAATGGAGTCATCTCTCGGTCCGCCTCATTCAAATTCATTCGGTGATGGACGTACCTCACGCTGCAAACTGTTCGATTATCAGAGCTGCCGCTGAATAGTGGGCTAATGATAACATATCAGACTTGCCATCACATCAATCATTTCAAGGTTCCCCTTTCGCCCGACAGTTCACATACCCAGTCGTACCGAGCAGATGATTTTGTTTTACTTCAGAGCTTTGATTTAAATAAACAAGTACCTTTACACTAAGGTTATTAACAACTTACTAACTATGAGGTCGGAATGGGAGGGGTAGCCTTAAGAGGAAAAAAATACAAACTTACAATACAATCTTGGAGCCGTGCGCATATTTACACTATTAGGATAAGGATAAGGAAGGTATACTTTATAAGAAGTGTGTCCGTATTTGCATGGGTAGTAAGAGTGGAATGCCATTTAAGAAAAAAAAACACCTCAGTACACCCTGCTGATATCCTAACCTCGCTCTCCCAGTAACCAGCAAAGTAGAAAAGATGTGACTGGTTGATTAGTTGAAATCTAGTGAGTGAATGTAAAAAATAAAGGGTTTAGCCTAGAAATCCTTAGGAAGAACTGTCTTCTGCACGACATATTAGAGGGCAAGGTTGAGGGAAAGAGGAGCTTAGGAAGGAGGAGGATTCAAATATTGGATGATTTGAAGGAAGTAAGAAAGTTATGGGAGCTGACAAGAGGCAGAGGACAGGGCGAATTGGCGGTCTAACTTCACTGACAAAAGGAATGGACCTGTCGTAAGACAAAAAACACTTTTTTTAAATGTAAACATGTTTTTTTAAATATAGATTTAATCCAAGCGAACCTTTGCACGAAAATTTATCGTAGACAAACAATCTATGAGAGAATTTATCAGCCCGAAACGTAGGTAACTTTTAAAACCTAAACAGCTAGCCGTGATAACGGCCTCACCAATGATCTTCTGTTGGGTCAAGGCCGCTCTTCGAACAGCGGTCTCCAAAATTGATCGCATCCCCCTTTTTTTAATCACTCTTACTAAAGCGGTAATATCGTTCAAATAGGGTATTCAGATAACTGTGTAAATACATAATAATTTTAATTTATTTGGCAGAGCTCCGCATCAATGGACGGTATAAGCCGTCGTTTTGCAAAACAAAATTTTCAGTGACGGGGAGGTCGAGGTTCGAATCTCGGTGAGGTGCTCTGGGCGTTGTTTTATACATAAAAACTTATCATTATAGGTTTCCCATTCTCTCTTCAAGCAAAGTGCGTGATTCCTCTAAACCAGCGGTTCCCAAAGTGTGCTCCACGGAGCACTTGGTGCTCCGCAAAGCATCTCCAAGTGCTGCGCGAATAGATTGGAAATAAAAATAAATAAAATGTGACAAGATATCAAAACTGTGAATTTGTATGTCCACGAACTGTGTATAGGTAAGTATTGGGTAGAAATTATTTACAGACTGACCGCGGCGAAACCAGAGAGAGAGAGACTAGAGGGTGCCAGTTAACCCCGTCTCTCTGAGAACTTCGCCGCGCTTTCAGATACGATTGTTTGCTTTGACACCTTTCCAGAATTTTCTGGGAGTTTTCTATTGAATATTAAAAACTCGTGTTTTTTTCGCACCTTCAGTCAGTTGAAGTTCAGTCAGTATACAGTTGAGAGTCGAAACAAATCAAGTAGCAGTGCAATATTATTTATTTGAATGTCGTAAAAACCAACCTGGCATCGGAGCAGTATGAGTGCTTGAATGATTTGAAATCAGATTCTGCGGTAAAAAAGAATTTTGCAACTAAGAAGTCACTATCACAATTTTGATGTCAGCTACGAGATGAATTTGAAGTTTTGTCAGATAGAGCGAAAATAATCCTTCTTCCCTTTGCAATAACTTACTTATGTGGATCAGGATTCTCTGCCAATGTGGCTACTAAAACAAAAGATCCCGGCTCAATGCAGAGCCAGATATTTGGTTGGAGCTGTCCCAAATTCAACCAGATATAGCCACATTGTGCAAATCAAAACACAGCAGTCCCATCCCTCTCATTGGAAATTAAGTTCACGGTCTATACTTTATCGCTTTTTTTTTATGCCAAGTGACTTTTTTTTTGCAGCCATGAAAATGGTTTTAACACTTTGTGTGGGTAACATAAGAATTCGTTATCAAATGTGTTGGCTTAGGTTAATTTTTTGTTTTGTTTTGCGTTTATGTAGTTAATTTCCTTATTTCGCTGAAATTAAGGGGGAAAATAACATTTATAATGAAATAAAACTTGATTTTTAACACGCCCAAATGCTTAATCATTCGTTTCCATCGTGAATACTGCTGTAATTCGGTTTAGTAGTTATCTATGTAGGATCTATATGAAAATATCGTCGCCCTTATACCAAAGACACCTATGTGCAAAATTGTTGTTTTGAGAAAACTATATTTAAAGTTACAATTTTCAATGGTTTTCAATGAGAAAAATTAAGTTTAGATCAAAATTTAAGCTATTTAGAAATCTAAAAATAATTCGTGCTCTTATTACACGATAATATATCGACTGACAACAAAATGCAGTCAGGTGAACATAGCAAAAAATGCATGTGCATAACTTTAGCATCAAGGCTACTATAGTGCTCCGTGACGAATTTATTTTCTGAAAAGTGCTCCGCGATTCAAAAAGTTTGGGAACCACTGCCGTAATCCTTTTTTAAAATGTAGTCTTCTTTGTTTTCATCACTGTCTCTTGCGGGAATTCCTTGCATTACACCATTTATAATGTAAAGTCAAAGATACATTTAAAGTTGAGGGATTATGAAATTATGAGCAGTAGACTAGACCGCCGTTGACTGGGAAATCGAGATTCGAAACTTGGTCGGGTGTACCGAGGCTTGTTTTTCCAAAATTGTTTTCTTCTCTCTTTCCACGCAATTGCGGGTGTACTTACTCTTAATATAAGCTTCCTAATCCCTAAAACCATTAGAGTAATTAGTACATAAGCGTATAATCTGAACGGGTAGTAAGACGCGGTGCTAAACAAATAAATAAACATTTGTATTGGCTTCACATTTGTTAATTACACGGAGATAATGCCCTGTGTGTTTATAATTCGATTCATAGATAAACTTTTTTTTACGGTTCTAAAACAATTTTCATATTTATATATCAGGTCATGTGATCTGAAGCTATAATTTTGATAGATAATATCAATATCTATTAATTACAAAATTATATCAATGTCGACGGCAAAAAAAAAAGAAAGAAAGATGTACTATTAAAAAATCCCTTCCTACCAGAATCCTTCTATACATAGTTTATGATAGTGATCGGTCATTTCCAAAATTACCTCTGGTTTTTTTTACATTATTTTAACTCTTGGTTCCAAATTCCAATGAATTACATAAAATAACAAAGCCATTTTAGTCTCCATTGTCTTGTCTCTGTAATGTGTGTAGTTACAAAAGTTCTCATTCGGCGGACCAGTAAACATAAAATTTTCTATTTTTTTTTTAGCACCGCATCATACTACTTGTTTGGGCTATACGCTTATTTACTAATTTCACTAATGGTTTTTAAGGATTGGGAAGGTAATATTGATAGGAAGTGTACCCGCGTTTGCTCGGAGGAAAAGTAGAAAACCATTTTGAAAAAACCCACCCTTAGTACACCTGACCGAGATTCGAGCCTCGATCTCCCCGTCATTGGTAGTCTAGTCTATTGCGAGAGTAGTGCCTTAGAGCATGTGGCCACCAATGCGGGTAAACAGTTGCAATCAATTTCTATATTGAAAATAAGAAATTGATTTTATGTCAATTATATTAATTTCATTGTATATTATTGTATTATGTATTGATTAAGAAAGTTCTTGACCTGCTTCGGTGGTCGCATAGTCTAAGGCGCCACTCTATCAATCGAATAGACCGCCGAGGACGGGGAAAGATTCCAGTTGGGTATACTGAGGGTGGTTTTCCCTAAATGATTTTACTCTCTCCCTCCATGCAAATGTGGGTACATTTCGTTTAATTTTAACCATCCTAATCCCTAACACATTAGTGTAATTGGTACTTAACCCGAAAAGCTTGTACGACTCCCGGTGCACAAAAAGAAAAATGCTTGTACTAATTTCGTTAAGAACCAACTTATCAGGAACTAAAACGGTTTCCTGTTATTATAACCGGTTAAACCAAGATACCGAAGAACCGAACAGACTCATCCACTGTTTATAAGTATACATAAGATGAACAAAAAGATAATGGATTCATAAAAATTAGTGAATAATGATTGTACCCTAAAATATACCAACTTCAAGTATCAGTGATGGATAAATGTGTGCATCAACTTATCTTAAGTTGTATTAACCTTGTCATTGACCGCCTCTCTGGTCAGAGTTCCTGGCTACAGATCCATAAGTCCCGGGTTCGATCCCTGGTGCTTCCATATTTTCTGTGAAGCAGTAGGTCTGGAACGGGGTCAACTAAGCTCCGCGAGGTCAAATTAGGAGCAACTTGAATGAAAAAGTGGCGGCTTCGGTCTAGAAACCACAGATTAACCGCCGGAGAGTTCGTTGTGCTGAACACATGACACCCTCTAGCCGCAGAAGTTGGCACTATCTTCATCAACAGAGAGCAGCCGCTCGGTCGGTATGGCTCGATTGCAGTGTAACGTCATGTAGTTAATAACCTTGTCATAGTTCTCTATCTTTAAAAATAAATATTTATCATAATAATTGTATATTCATTTAATATTTTCTTTGGGTCAGCCTGTATAGTAATCCAGAATGTGACGTGTCAAGTGTTTGCCGCTTTAATATTTTTTCGTCTACAATCTTGAGTTTCTTGGTAGTGGTATATATTTGATCATTTTGTCTAAATCGGCATTTCCTTTAAACATTCTGGGATGTACCCATTTACTTAAAACTAAATTATAATTATGCCTTCTTAATAGAGGAAGGGTTCTAGAAAGTAAGACAAAGCTCGAAGTGATTTAACAAAAAGTCTTCGCACTAGAGATAGGTAAAACTGTTCACTGTTGAGAATAATTCAATGTGATTCAGTTCAATGAAATGAACAGTTCATTTACCAAGTTCAATAATTCACTCCTTCCCAAACTATACCTTTATTTTATTATGAACGGCCATTTTGAGCACCTTTTAGAAAATACAACTTTTTTTTGCGGTTGACATTGATTTTTATTTTATTATGTTTTATTTTATTATGTTTTATTTTAAAGCTATTTATAATCTATCAAAAGTGACTGCTGCAGGTCACATGACTCGACATATAACTATGTGAAAAAAGATCTAGCTTGGCACTTATTCACACAGAATAAATCTTCTTTGATGGAACAAAATAACGTTTTACTTTAATTAGGGGAACTAATAAAGGTATTAGGTATTGGCAACTTTGACTTACCTTTAGCTAAAGGTTGAACTTACGATCTTTCCATACTGTTTACAGTAAAAATAACTTTTATACAGATAATATATTTTTTCAGTAAATTATTAAATAAATTAGTACTTTCTATTAATATCATATTTGGAAAAAAAATTGAGAATAACACATAGTTAATGTACTCATGTCCAAGTGAGCATAGTTATTTTATATGAATCTATGCACTGCTAATACTGGTTATCTTTGATTCATTAAAATTATTTTAAATTGGGATAATTTTTCTCCTTAAAGGGATACTATGCGTTACAATAGTATATGGTGTTTTGATCTCTATGCATTATAAAAGTAATTTAATTGATATTTTTAACTAATACAGCATACTTCATTGAAGTGAAAGTTTAGAGTCTAATAAACATCTCCAAATACATTTTCTAACACAGAACAAAAATGTTCATGCAAAAGCAAAATCATATCAATTTAATATACTTTCAGTAATTACATCTTACCTCAACTAAAATGAATTTTTAAGTCAAACTGTGTTATCATTAACACTTTATGTGAGGATGAATATTTTATTTAACTATATACCATGAAACCACACTTCTGATATTGTAAAAATACAAAAATCAGATTTAAAAAAGATTTAAAATTAGTCTATTAGGTTTGGAAATAGTACATGTTATGTCCTCGCTTAAGCAGATCGTTGATCTCAATTATTTTAATTAATATGGTAATGTATGAATAATATTGAATACAGTTTTTTTTAGAGTTACCATATAGGCTCATTCAATTAAATACATTATTGCATTTTTATTATTTTATTAGCATGGTGTAAAATTAATTGATAATAAATACATTCTCATTTAGAGAATGCATGATGAATTATATATACACTGGGATGTGATGAGTAAGACTCGTCAAATAATGTTTAATGATGGACCTTAAATCATCATTTCATAACACATGAATATTTTGGTGGGCAGCCAAATCTACCTGTTCATCTACTAGTGTTGAGTTGACAAATTCATACAGTGTATGTTCGTGACACATCATCTGCTTATGATTTAAGGGGTTATACTTTATTTGAGTATAAAGTGTATAAATAAAGTATGAGTCAATTTGTAAAAAAAAAAGTATAAACACTTCTGCCATACATGAAGAAAAATTGCTTCAACAATAATTTATGATATTCCTTAAAATAAAAAATTACACATGAACATGAGAATCGAACTCAGAACCTCTGACTCAGTACGCAAATGCTCTAACCACTGAGCTATTCAGAAGTCGCCCTGTACCCAGGGTCATTTTTCACTTATATTTTAAGGCAGATGGCAAATATAATAGTGTGGCTAGTTAATTAATAGTAATTGAAGCGTTAAGAAGTTCATAATATATTAAACTTCTGCTATCATGAACATTAATAATGTCATGTTTGTAGAGCTGAAATAAATATGTATTGAACGAAGTGCAACATATCTAGTATTTATAACTATAATTGAATTTTGATAAAAAAAGGAAACCTGAAGTCTTTTTTCCTGCCAAAATACCACTATTTAATAGGATTCTAGTAGGAAATATAGGCCTTCCAGACTGTCTTATTACCAAAAATCAATATATACTAAACCAACAGAAGTTGTTTGGTGATTTTTAGACCATTTCTGGTGTCCTATATTAGATAAATAAGTTATTAATTGTGGCACTTTTTTTTTAACTTTTTAAGTTGTATGTTACAGTGCCACTATTGGATAAAAGTTACAAACTATCTGAATTAAAGGAATAAGATGATAAAGGGTGAATTTTAAGGTTAACGCAACAGCATTAGCCCAAAGAAAGGAAAGAAAACATAAAAAAAAAACAATTAAAAAAAACTAATGCAGCTGGCCTTTGGGTTCAGTCAAGAAAGCTGCCAAAACCTGACAGTTTTAATGTAGGTCTATGTAACAATAACCATTTTCAAAATTTTAATATGTATGAGCTTCAGCAAATTAAGTTTTTTTTATTCCTTTTATAGCGTGACTGAGTGTGTAGCACTTCTAGGACTGAACACCCATCTAAAAGAAATTGGTTCCAATCATGGCAAGCTTTAAAATTCTGTGTTTTTTTTAATGATGCGTTTTACACCAAATTTAATGTAATATAGAGGGAGAACTATTTTTGTGGGGAAAACGCCCATGAAAATTGCCAAGATTTGAACTTGAGTCCCAATCTTCTTCCTCAAAGCTGGGAGCACTAGTTGAAAACATTGGTGCTGATTTATCTCTGCTATACCTCAGTTTTAGCTTCTGTGGTGCTGACTGACAGCTCACAGCTGACTTCTGACGGCTTTGAAAAGCTACCAGACCAAATTATGTATCTCTACGCCGAACCATATGATCTGCAAAAAACATGTCTTTAGCAGTTGTCACTTCTGACAGTCAAAATGTATGTATATACCTAACTGTTGACTGTCAGAAGTCAGCTGTGAACTGTCAGTCAGCACCAAAGAAGCCATGGGCCTACTGTACATATATTTAGAGCTCTATGGCTCATGGCTCTAAATATTTGTATCAAAGATAAATTAACACCAATTATTTCAACTAGTACACCCAAATTTATTTATGTTATATAAGTTAGTCGAGATTTAGGTCAGCCAATCCCCATTTTGACCTGAACTGCATTTTTTTAACACCACATTTAACTACCCATTTGGGTTAGTGTACTAGCTACACTAATGTGTTAGAGATGAGTAAGGTTGAATTTAGTGGAAGTGTAGCCACATTTGCATGGATAGAGAGTGGACAACCATTTTGAGAAAAAAACCTTAGTACACCTGACTGGGATTGGAGCTCTGATCTTCTCGTCATTGGCAGTCTAGTCTATTGCAAGAGTGACGCCTAAGACCATGCAACCACCGAAGTGGGTAGCTGTTTGTTTTTCCATGTACTGGGATATTGAATGATTTCTGAGAAGTTCTAGACTATAAATACAGACGTTTTCACATGTTGTCAAAGTAGATAAGGTATATGTGATGAGGTTATTAAAAGTGAGGTCCTAGGTCTGTGAACAGCATATATCTGCATATTTAGACTAAAAGGGAAGGGATGAATAAGGTAGAATTTAAAGGAAATATAACAGCATTTATGTGGGAAAAGTGGGAAATCACCCTCAGTCTACACAACCAGGCGAGGTTCACACCTTAGCCTGTGTGCCCAATAATGCAAGTTAAATCACTCCCCCTTCTGATAGGTGGACATAAGGATTATTTCTTTGGCCACCATTTCTTACTACCCATTCGGGATATAAGCTTATGTACTTATTACACTAATCCTTAACCCATTAGTGTAATTAATACATAAGCATATAACCCAGACAGGTAGTAAGAAGCTGTGCTAATTTTTTTTAGGAACTAGGAAGGTTATAGTTAGAGTAAGTGTACCCACATTTGCGTGGAGGGAAAATGTAAAACTATTTTGGAAAAACTACCCACAGTATACTGAACAGAGATTTGAACCTCGATCTCCCCATCATCAGCAGTCTAGTCTTGCACGAGAGTAGCGTGTTAGACCATGTGGCCACCGAAGCAGGTGACATAAGAATTAATTATTTAAATGCTGTTTGTTAAACACATTAATGTCTTAAAATCCATAACAATAAAAATGAAGAGTTTGTTTGTCTGTCTGTCCTGAGCATTGTGCGATATCTACCGCACCCACAGGTCTGAAATTTAGTATCAAAGGTAGAATTTAAAATTTTTTGTTAGATTTTTTTAAAGTTATTAAAAATTGAGTCATAGAAATTAAAATAGAGAGAATTTTTTACTGTATGTTTAAATCAGAGAAAAGCATTGACCAGGGTAGCAACACAATTCATTACACAGTTTACCGCAGGCAATGCCAGGTACTTCAGCTAGTATAAACATAAGGCTAACAGAGTTTCGAACATAACATTTTGGAAAAAACTACTGGTAAGTTTCATCAATTACCTTCCTCCCCCACCCCCTCTGGCCTATACCCCACACCAAGCCAACAACAAGGTGCTGCAAATAAATGTCAAATCATTGCTATAGATGTGATATGCATTTGAAAGTTGCTCGCAATCACTTTTTGTGTTTTACTTTTTACTGAATGTCCATAGGCCACTTGAAAAAAAAAGTTATGTTTATATTTAAAATGGAAAAACAAAGCAATATAATATTTTAATTGCACTTGGTTATTGATTACAAATAAGTCAGGGTTTCAATTTGATACGATGCACCAAGGATGATTTTAAATGTTAATTATGTCTTATTTTTTCATCTTCTCTCCATTGATATGTTGATGAACTTGTTATAAAGTTACTTTCTTTATCCCAACCAGTAAAATGTGTGATGAACATGCTAGTTAAAAATATAAAGAATTAAGTGCAACTATTACAAGAAATTATCAGTATTTAGTGATGATAAACTCAACATAAAAGGAAAATCCTGCATGTATAATAACATATTATCCATTTCATTGGCCACATAATCTAAAGCATCATTTTTGCAAAAGACTAGGTGATTGAGGTTCAATTTCAGTAAGGTGTACCGAGGGTGGTTTTCCTAAACGGTTCTCCACCCTACCTCCACACAAATATGGGTACATTTCTTTTGAATTCAACCTTATTCATCCCTAACACATTGGTGTAATTAGTATATATATACATATAACCCAAACGAGTAGTAGGAAACGATGCTAAAAAAATTATCAATTTAATAAAGACAATAATTATTAAATTAATATTATTAAAATAAATATCTACATAATGTGAATTAGATTGAAACGCTAATTCGGTGAAAGTAAGTTAATGGGGTTTGTGTTAAGTTTGTACTATTTTTTAAATATTTTAATAATTCTTTTATTTTATTATTTTTTTGTCATTGTTGTGGTTGTGTCTCTGATAGCTCCAAGTAGCTGATCATCAAGGATGGATACTTGGACTAATGAAGGGAAAAAGTAAACTAATTCACTATAATATTTTAAAAATACAACAGCCTAGCAAATTAGCTATGATCTTTCCACTAAAACATTTGTTCAAATCGATGCACGAGTTTACCAAAAGAGTCAAATGGTCCTGGGACTCGCAATTCCTGGTCAGGTGTGATAAGGATAATGTTTCCTAAATTATTTCCCACTCTTCCTTTATGCAAACCTAGGTACATTTCCTCTAAATAATACCTTCCTCAGTTTAACTACCATATATGTGTATGACCCAAACAGGTGTCAAAACACGGTGATGAAAAATAGTTCCAAAAGTTCTAATAATGTTAAGATTTTTAAGCAAATCAACTCATACTCCACACATGTTGAATAGCAAGGGGAAAATAAGCATTGGTGAAACCCAATTAGTGTAGGTTGATTAAATACAGTTGAATTAAGGAAAAAGAAAGTGTTATTTAGTACATTACCATGACAGCACGACTATAGAAAGATGTGTAGGCTAGCATTTAGTGGAAGAAAAACAAGAAGGAACAATCACTTACCTGAAAAGAGAGAGAGATATATATGATAAAGAACAGTCAGAAGCAGTGAGTGTAAACAGAACGAGAAGAATTCCAAACAAACAGAAAACTTAAATCCCCAGTTAATAAACTGAGAAATCGCCACTACTTGCTCCCTGTTGAGTCGCAAAATCCCAAATAATTTAGGGCTAGAGTGTTAAAACATGACAAATTTTAAAATAGGTAAAGATTGTGTGACAAATATTTGAAGGGCGAAATATCTACAAAGAAAATCAAACATATTTTAAAAACATTTTTACTGTAATATCAACAGTTTTATAAAAAATATTAATGATTAATGTTTATGCCATAATGAGAGTAGCTTGAATTAGTTACTTGGATTGCCTAAGGGCACCAAATACCTGAGCAAGACCCTGTGAGGAATTGGAAGCTTAGTTTTTCTCAGCTATAAATTTAATGAAATGTTAAACTGATTTGGTATTCCTCACAAAACTGCTGCCAAAATATGGCCTCATGTGTACAGTGCTTTTCAATAGATTTATCAAATTTAGTGATAGTTATGAAAATAAGTTAAGCAATTGTTTCGGAATCCTTCTTATTATATTAATGCTATATACACATATACACAAATTGATTAAAGTACCAAAGTTAAATTCAATCATTCATAACTAGTGATGAGTCAGTTTGAAAATTTAATGGTTTCAGTTATATTATTACGGTAATAAATCACAAAAACTAAAACCATAGATACATGCAAATATATCACTAACTACTAAATAGTGATATGTAAATCATGTATCTTATAAATTAAATTCATAGTACTGTATTCAATTATATTAGTTTCATTGTATCTAGATATTTAAACAAAAACCCAAATAAATAAAAAAAAAGAGTTGAGAACCTTCTTTTTAGGAAGTGAAACTGGTTCCAGTTTACAAGTTAAGAACTGGAAGAATTTGAGTAGGCCTACCAACTTAAGAACCAAACTGACCCATCCCTAATCATAGCCCATTTTGAAAAATGTTCTGATAAGCTTAAATGTAAATTATTTTCATTGATAAAATGTATTCACATAAATGCAAGTCTGTTAAGATTAAAGTTGCTCAAAGCAAAAACAAACAAAGCATGCAAGGGGGTTTGTGCACCATTGAGGTGCAATTAATAAACTTATGGTTAGTAATGATTAAAGAAAAAAAGTTGTGTGCCGATTGTGCCATTCGAATATTTTACTATCTAATTTAAGGTGTTATTAAGAGGAAATATAATTTCAAGGAACTACACCAGCATTCACTAGGAAAGAGGTTGATAAACCAAAGTGTCAGGGGAACACTCCCAATTAAGCCAGTCAAGGATTGTACTCAAAGACAGAATCAATCAAACCACCACTCACACAATTCCGCCATTCAAAACATACAACTTTTTAATGTTTTAATGTATGGTTTTAAACATCAATGAAGTTTAATATTTTATAAATCTTAGCTTTTTAAAAACAAAGATTATTAATTTCTTTAATTCATAAGTTTTGACTGACACCCAATGGGATCAATAGAAGTTAAAGCTTAAATGATTATAAATGGAATATGTCAGAAATAACTAAAATGTAGTAATTAGGTTGTTAATTTTGTACATTTTTTCCTCCATATATATAAAGGTATTTATACTTGTTTTAAGTGTAGTTTCCAAAGTTTGGGTATAAAATGGTGATTAGTAGGTAATTCTATAAATCTACGCTTTAGGATTATTTTGAGCAACTAATATATTTTAGTTTATAAATGTAAACAACATTATTGATTAATCAAACCTTTCAGCAAATAATAATGTAGGCTATAGGGTAAAATAAATAAAACAAAATTTTAAATTTTAAAAGATAATATGCATTCAATTAACAAATAATATGAAACAAATCGTCAAACACATTAAAAGAAACATTTTTTAATAAAGAAACAAACATTCCCAAACATTTTCTTAATAAGAAAAAGTATATTATAAAATATAAATACATATGTAAATAAATGTGAAAACATCACATAAAAAATTTGTTGGGACTCCACATTTAGTTTTAAATTACATAGCCAATTTTACTAGCTATTCACAATTCAATTTTGTATGCTTTTTTTAAATATTATGTTGAGTACATTGATTGAAAATTAAAAGCCATTGCACATTGATTCTTGAGGAAAATATATAATTAAATGCCTGCTAAGGCTTATTTAGGGTCAAAATTTGCAAGTTCAAGATACTGAAATAATTATATGAATTTAAAGAAATTGTGCATTCCTTCAATAGGCTGGTAAATGTGGTGTGGCCATGGAGTTACTGACTCAATGGCATCAGGAACTCGAAAGTTCATTGCCGCATTTACAAAAGCACACTATCTATCCTCCCATCTACGTCAAGGTCTTCCCAGATTCCATGAAATTTAGAGTCTAGTATAAAAGTTTTCACATTGCTAAGTAAAATAAAAAAAATTTGGAGTAATTATTCTAAGTTCATGGTTATATCAGCTGATGACTTATAAAATTAGCCTTACCTAGAACACATATAACATTTAATTCCTCCTCTACACATTGTTCCAAATATCTCTCTGAATGTTTTATCGAATTCCGGTGTCACAAATGAAGCCGAATGATAGCTGTCCGCACAATTAGTTTTATTTTAGTTGAGCTCAGTTTCATAGAGGGGTTGCTTGCTCGGTCCCCTTAATTAGGGCCAAAAAACTGATACAAAGGTTGGATATGTTCAGCACTCATCGAGCATTAATAAACGAATCCAAGCAAAGATGAGTGCAATATCTACACATTCACCCTCGGGCTCACTTCCCGAATGTGTAGAGGAGGCTTAAAGCATTGTTTCCAAAACTATCGTGTGTATCCCTCCAGTGGTACACAACATTCCCCTGAATTTTATTTTAATCATAAAATAAAATGTGATGACATTAAATCTAGTAAACCAATTAATACAGTCTCAAATAATGTCACAGACTTTATATAAATATTTATTGGCCTTTGTCACAGCTTTCGATTGCTCATGCTTTTTTTTTAAAAAGAGCTAGAAGGTTAACTTTTTGTCAGGCCATGATTTCAAATGGGTATAAGACTGGTAAATTTTAGGGAACAATGCCATAAAGTAAACACTCAACAAGCAGACCATTAATTTAACATAATGGTATGGGGATTAACCACAAAACAAACACCTAAATTATTATTTCAGGCAATGACAAACTTAGGCCTCTAGATGAGTAGTCAGACCCCTCAGTCACGTTGTTGTGAAAAGAGAGATATGTTCTTCTTCTCAAAGTTGATCAGCTGGGCACCTGTTCACTCCACAAATGTACATAAACTTCAGACACAAGTTAGAATTAATAATATACCAGTATTCATAGTGAATAAAACAAAACAAGTATTATTTTCTACCTAAAAAGTTCACTGATTGATAATTTGTTTATGGTTTAACTGTATGATTAATATTTTACAGACTTAGCAGGCAGCAGGATATATATATATATATAGATTATTCCCGTCCAGCTCGTTACTATAATTTCTAATTCTTTTTAGCACCGTGTTTTATTACTTGTTCAGGTTATATGCATATAGGCCTATACTAATGGCCTATACTAGTGGGTTAAGAATGAGGAAGTTTGAATATAGAGGAAGTGTACCTGGATTTGCATGGGAGGAAAAGTGAAAACTATTTTGTTAAAACCACCCTCAGTACACCTAACCAGGATTTGAAACTCGATCTCCTTGTCATTAGCAGTATAGTCTATTAAAAGAGTAACGCCTTAGACCCTGCATCCCCTGAAGCAGGTCAAATTCTGGAAGCGCTAGGAATGAGCCCAGGACCTCTGGAACTGTAGCCTGGAACTCTTAGCATTAAGTTATTTAAACTTATCTTGGATAAATCTATTTATTTGTAGAGTTAGCTCAGCACCAGCGTGTTTGACCCGGAAGGTCGGGACTAGAACTTGAATCCCCGTGAGGTGCAATATTAAAGTGATATTTTTTCTAATAAAATGTGTTCATCTTACTAAACAAATTCTGGTGAATGATCTCAAAACTTCTGATCTTTTTCTTACAAAATAATTAAAGCACAATTTTTAATCTATAAGAACTTTTAGTCAAACTAGTTGATCGGGAAGAAAAATATTGAATTTATAGTTTGATGTTAACAAAGAGTGAAAATGAAAAAAAATCTATGGTAGATTATTACCACCTCAGACCTCCTAATTACAGTGCATTCTGACATATGTTTTATCCTTGATATTATCAGTATTAAAATTGGAGAAATTTGCTGCTGAGGTACCAATTCAAGTACAGCACATTAGAGTACAGGTACTGTTTGACTGCAAATGGCCTGGACCAGGTCGTTTTAGGCATTATGCCTTCAAAAGCTGTCCAAATACTTTGTTGGCTCTAATTTTGGCGAGGGTGAAGTTTCTAAACATTGACACAGTGTGAGAGCAACTGAGGTAAGGGTCATTTGGAACTCATTCTAGATGTAATCCCTAGCTATAATAGCCCTCAGACCTGCTTCAGCGGCCCTGTGGTCTAAGGTGGCACTCTCATGTTAAACTAGAATGCCGATGATAGGAATATCGGAGTTCAAATCCTGGTCGGGTGTGGGCCTAAGGTTGGTTTTTCCAAAATGGGTTTCCACTATTCATCCATACAAATGTGGGTACACTTTCTCTGAATTCAACCTTCATCATTCCTAGTGCATTAGTATAATTAGTACATATGTGTATAACTTGAACAGGTATTGAGATGCAGTTCTGAAAAAAAATATAGCTGTTAACTGGTGCTAAGGACCTTAGGCTATAAACCTTCTGTAACAAAATTAATAACCCTAATTTTTAATAAAGGTTAGGCCTATTAAATGACCATTTTATGAGCCAATTGATTATTTCAACATACAACTTACAAACTAGTTTTATTATAGAACAAATACAAAATCATAATCCCCAGACATTTGTTAATAAATGTGTAAAAATGTAATAGCTCATTTTAAAGATTAAAAATTCAGACATGCCAAGAACTAAACTCGGAACTTTAATTCAATAGAAGGATATGCTATTAATGTCTTGTCCTGTAATGAATGAAGAACTTGGCCACCTCTGTAAAGCCTATAAGAACAATTAATTAAATGTCCCCATTCACATTTTGTACCATGGTCTAACATAAGTTAGACCACATCATCTTCCTACAATCCAGGACCTTTATTGATAACTTTGTTAAACTTACCATTATTTAATTTTAGATTATGTGTAGCCCATATTAGGTAGGCTGTGTGGTGTTTGGTGGGTAGTGTTAATTTTAACAAATGTAAGACCAGTCAAAATGTTAAAATATTTTGCAGCACTACCAATGACCGACTTTTTTTTCTTTCCGGAAGGTCCAATAAGTGGTAGTCTATAAGTTTATTAATAAACAATTTTAGGTGGGCCTACAGATTTATAATATTTTAAAAGTAATTTATGAATAAACCTGATGACTTAATACAGAGACAAGTTTATTTTTTTAAATTTGTGTTTAAAATGAGATTATTTTTGCAATTAAATATAGAGACGTGGAAAGGATAAATTCTGGAATGAAATTTGGATCAACATATTAATTTTTTTAGTGAATAAAAATATAGTATAATCTTATTTTGATTGATTGTGATCATGAATTTTTATTTTTTTAAATTCTTTGCATCTCCAAACTCCATGTCTTGGATCATCTGGTGCAATACAAAATAACCCCTTTAAAAAAACACAGAAAAGGTAGCAACCTTAGTGTGGATTAAAGAATATCCAATGAATGGTCTAACTAGCTTCTATCAGTTCTATTCTTCAACAAATAACTTGCCACTCTCTTTGTGGATTTATATCATTGTAAGTCACACTGCCACAAAGCATGCTTGAAGTAAAGTATAAAAATTATAGTTAGATTGACCCATTTAATTACTGTGGGCATTTAATTATTTTCTTATTTGATAACTACTCTGGAACAAAAATAAAATATACAAATCACCAAATCAGCTTTGCATGGCAAACCACATTAAACATATTTTTTTTAGTCTGGGGTGGAATGGGGGACACAAATGGTTACACACAAACACATATACATACATATACTCTCTTATGCACACACATACACACACACACACACACACCACTGGATATTAAATTTAAAATAAATTATTAGGGCTAAAGTAAGCGCTTAGTGATACTCAAGAAGCAAGTTTTGAATTGTTTTAACATATATTTTGTTGAGAACCTAATAATTACTGTCCTCTCATGATTAACAAACTTTCGTTTTAAAATAAACATTGTTGGAGACCTTACCATTTTCATTGTTATAAAAATAACTTAATATTTACTGAGGTTTCACTAATGAGTCTTAAAAATTCAAACAAATATTGTAGTAAATTTTGTATAGCAATGAAATCTTAAGGAATGTCCACAACAATGTTTATTTTAGAACAAAAGTTTATTTATCAAAAGAATTGAACAAAAAATGGTTTCCCAAGAATAAATGTTAACATTATTCAAAACTAGCTTGAATTACCTTAATGTGTGTCAGTATAGGTTGAATATTGAGTTTAGGTATATATAAATGACCAACATGTTCTTTTAGATGCGGCTGTCTGCAAATATAGCAAAATTTTGAAAATCTAGCATAAAAAACTTAATATTCACTAAAGTTGAGGAGAAAATTTAAATTATGTGAATACATTACAAAGACAGCTCTTTTAAATAGACAAGATTTATTTTTAAATGTTGATGCACCATAACTTGCTCCTGGCAAAGGAATTTATAGTAAGTGATTAGTTGATGACACCAGCATACAGCAAAAATAATGTACGAGGGACAGTTAAAATAAGAGCCAGCAAATATATAATTTAAAGTCAATTTTGAAAATATTTTACTAGGCCTATAATTTATTATTTTTATAGGTAAACATACTTTTTATCAAAGAATAACCTCTGCCTGTCATTTAGCAAAATATGACAGTTCACAGTTAAGATACATTTTGAGATAATGATGGAGCTGGGTAAAAGTAGGTTTGGACCTGTTAAAATAATGTTTATTATAATAAAATCTTATTTTCATAGATTGTGGTATTGAGTGTTTTTAAGCAAAATAGTATAACAATGAATTATGTTCTTAATCTATTACTCAAAAATATAATATTCAGTCAATTCGTTTTATTTAATAAACTTTTCATTTTCGTTGTTCATTAAAGATCACCAGTCATTTTCAAACCATATTTTAATCATTGTACAAACCAATCATTCAGGGAACATTTGACAACTTTGAACAGACATAACCCTATTTTAATTACCGGATTCTAAAAAGAAAATCTTATTTTGTTTATATATAAAAATATGGAAAAATTAGTGTTATGTATTCAGTTTTTCTACAATGTAAACCTAAATATAATCAACATTCTTAAAAATAATAAACATTTTTTTTTAAAGTCTGTAACTGACTATTGTAAACATATTTTGACAGACATTGTGGTACATCAATAGTTTTAGCTTATGAGGTTATTCTTAAGGATAATGATAGTACAAGTACAATTAAACATTTAAACAAAGTTTAACCTATAGAATTCAATATTCTCACCCATTCATCACGAATAATCAATTAAAAACACGAGAGTCCTCTTCAATTTAATAAAAATTCTAACCCTGCTCACGTTTACTCTTACTACACAACAAGTGGTCTCACAACAATCCAATATGGCGACCACCCTTCTTAGTAATAAAATGGGGAAAATATTTTATAAATATTCAAGTTAACAAAAATTTTGGCTACAACAATTCGATTATCTTTTTATTCATGTTTCCATTCACATTAGGAATTCTTTTTTGCGTTACATGGAGAGAGTTTAATGGATTTTTTTTTTCAGAATATCTTGACATCCAACGCTACCTATTGAATAACATGTTAAGTAAATGTTATTACCGAAAGCTCAGTTGATAAGAAATGTTTTCTTAAATTTGTAACTCAAATTTAATTTAAAAAAAGTTTGCACAGCAGACAGTGCTAGGCAATACTTATTTATAAATTTAAATGTGGCATAAAATAAGATAAGAGTGAGGTAACAATTATATATATATATGGGTTTTAGGGATTAGGAAGGTTATAATTAGAACTAGTGTACCCACATTTGTGTGGAGGGAGAGGATAAAACCACCCTCAATACACCCAAACGAGATTCGAACCTCAAGCTCCCCATCATTGGTAGTCTAGTCTAACACAAGAATAGTGTGCTAGACCATGCGGGCATCGAAGCAGGTAAAAATGATATTAAATGTAAGATAAAGTCAATATTCTAAAATTGTTTTGCTAAAAAAACTGGTTTTATGTGTTTGGTAAATTTACTATAAATGTGATATAAAAATATTTACTTGCCCACTCTAACCACAACAGATGTATTTTAGCCTTATTAATAACTTTGTCTCTTGAGCTACCTATATTACATTCTTGGATCAAATAAAACAATAGGCACTCTGTTTAAAAAGGACTTTTGTTTTATTATTACATGTAGAAAGTAAAAAAAAAGTAAAAAATTATAGCTTACAATATTCAGTTATTTTATCATATGATTTTATACTTTATATTAGGCTATGCATTGATGGTTTAGTCTAAGCTAAGGCAGTTCTTTTCAATATATTTAATTTCCAGATAAACCTAGGATAGGTTTTCTTAATTGGTTTTCCACTTTCACTCATTGCAAATGATGAAATTGTGCTTATTTTGTTAGATGCTAGAATATTTTTAATTCTTCATGCTAAGCAAAGTATACTTAAAATTATTTAAGGCATTTGTATATCAATAAATTGAAAAAAATAAGTTAAATGTTGATTAATGACAATGTAGGCATAAACATTTATATTTGCAAAATCTATATGTAAGTTACTTATTGAATTTAATATGCACCTATGGATTTCTTTAGCCCCCCTCCTGATATTCTCGTAATTGTAGCTAAAAGCAGCCCCTACATTAAAGTTAATGTAAAGCATTTTTTCAAAATACATAGTAGGCCTATATACATAAATAAATTATTTGAGGTGAAGGTTTACCTCAAAGTAATATTTTCTTACTTATCACAGGCTCACTTTCATTAACCTAATTTGAGTGCCTTAATAATTGATGTTTTTCCCCATTTGGGATTTGTGATGTTGAGTCTGCGAATTTAGCATTTATCTTCAATGAACTAAATAGTTTTCAGTGTCTTTATCTCAGTTGTTTTACATCCTTAACTTCCTCTGCCCTTAATTGAATATAAGCAGTGCTGTAATCGAGCCAGGGCGGTCCAGGACGGCACCTTGGTACCTTTTTTTTTATCAGCCAGGGTGCCATCCTGGTTCTTTAAAAGTTAAAAGGCAAAATATGGTACATCGTAAAATAGGAATTATTGAATACGGTAATATGTTCCTAGATCTACCGCCGTTCTACAAAACCGCGGATATTATCGACCTATTATATAATGTGATATTTATGCAACATATATAAAAATAGTTAAGTTTAATTGATAAATTATTCACAGTAAGACATTACCAACATTAAATATTATTATTAGCACTGCGTCTTACTACCCGTTCGGGTTATACGCACTTACGCTAATGTGCAATGGTAGGGTGATTGTGANAATATGTTCCTAGATCTACCGCCGTTTTACAAAACCGCGGATATTATCGACCTATTATATAATGTGATATTCATGCAACATATATAAAAATAGTTAGGTTTAATTGATAAATTATTCACAGTAAGACATTACTAACATTAAATAACGTACATAATAATAACATGTACTGTACACTACAGTGGACTTACTATTCTCCATTCTTCTTGTTGTGATGATAACTGATGATGATTATGATGATGATGACAGTGATATGATAGTACTATGCCCACAATGAGGAGATGAAGTGGGGGGATGGTGTAGGCATTGTGACTTTTAAACAATTTTTTTCTTTTATTAAAAATAAATAAAATTGGGCAGGGGTAAAACGTGGATAACTGAAACTACGAATACTGAATCAGCGGATACGGGGACCCTATTGTTTATTAAATTCAGATTAAAGGAAGAGTAAAAGAAAGTATAGAAGCAGCTGAGAGTGGGAAATCCCATAGCATGGAGATTTATGAGAATCCACAACATCAATCATGAAATAGGATTGGTTGCAATTTTTGAGTAACATTATCGGCAGTTTAAGAGCTAGATGTTTCACAACCCTTCCAAGACATGGAGTGAAAAAGAGTGACATTTGTCAGGAAGAATATTCCAAAATTTTGAAAGACTTTGAAATACTGACCTTACACTTGTGGCAGAGTAATACGGGAGTGACATATAAAAGGAATCCCTAAACAGCCTTTGCAGTCACTTCAGAATATAACTAAAAACAAAAAGTTTTATAGCACCGCATCTTACTACTCGTTCAAGTTATACGCATATGTACTAATTATACTAATGAGTTAGGTATGAGGAAGGGTGAATTTAGAGGAAGTGTACCCGCATTTGTGTGGAGAGAGAGTGGAAAACCATTTGGGGCGTTCCCCAGTTTGAGAACCACTGGCTTAGACCATTCAACCATCAAAGCTGGTAAAACAAAAGAATTGAATGAACTTCTGGACGATGTTGAATGTGGTGAAAGATGTTTTGTATTCCAGAATCTCTTACACCTCTAGCAGATGGCTTTAAACCAATTCCTTGTAGTTCAACTGAGTGTGAACAAAATTTTACTGTATTGAACTTAATAAATACTCTATTACACTGCTTATTAATCAAGTTGCATTATTAATATTCACCAAAATAAATCGAGCACCTTTGAGGCAATAGGACATCTACCATACGTTCATACCTGGTTGCTAAATCATCAGTCATATGTGAGGATAAAATCCTGTGATGTCAATGAAGAAGCTGCTCTTGAATATTATATGAATGAATTTGCACATTGCTTTAAGAGTTCATAAAAGTAGTAAATTGAATTACATTACCATTGAGGTGACCTGGTGGTCTAGGGGTAAGGTGTCAGACTTCTGTGCTGGGGGTACAGGTTTCAATCCTCGGTCCCGGCACAGATTTATCTGATAGCCAAACCCTTTCCTTCACCTCTGACAAGACGTGTATTAATCACAACTTGTGAATGTGTAGAATGCCAGGCTTCCACCGTGGTTCGGATCCCACGCTAAACTGTAGGTCCTCCATTTCATCTCACAATCACCCTATCTATAGCATCATTTAAAAAAATTCTAAATATTTAAATACTAATAAAATTTTATATTTAGATATTTAGATATACAGTTACTTTAAATTGTGGGAATGACAGCTCCAGGTACCTTTTTCCTCAAGACTACACTACTGAATGAGTTACAGATAATACTTATGGGCAGTAGAACATGTACCTCAAACAATGTAAACTAATGTTATTTTTTTCTTTTGTGGGAGGAAGATGCATAAAACTCAAATTACCATTAGAACAACATCTAAATGTTTTCTTCCAAATAAAATAAATGGTTTTGTGTGAGAGAGGTATGCATCAAACTAGATTAGAATAACCAAAAATAACTCCATCAAATTACTTCTAGAAGAATCTAGTTTTCACTTATATTCTGGGGGGAGATCCTTTGGATCTTACTCTTCACCATCTAAAACCCCTTACTCGGGCCCTTTGGCAAAATAATGTTCCATCATTACTGAATGTTTGAAGAAATTGGTTGTTTGTTTGTTTTTTAAACAAATAGTGGTGGTTTTTTGAGTAAATAGTCGTACAACTCAGAGCAGTCTTGATAAATGTTCACTTTGAATTGAATTTATATGTTGACAACTTAAACTTCTTGGTTATTATGAGAATGCATCTCAATATTCCCGAACTTAAAAAAAAATCTGTGAAAGCAAAACTGTTGGAAATTTGTAGCAAAAATTCATCTAGTCAACTTCACTTATAGCAAGCACCTTTACAGACTCAAGTTGTACTTTTGTAAGTGTGAACTTTCGAGTGCTTATGTCATAAAGTAAGTAGTTGAAGGTGCTCTTTTGTTTCTTTTCTTGACAGGACATTATTAAGAGGAGTGACTGTAACTGGGTTTTGTCTTTGTTAGCAACTGCTTTTTAAAGGTTTTTTTTTGACAAGATAGTGTCTATATAATAATTTTTTAGCACCGCATCTTACTACCCATTCGGGTTATACGCTTATGTGTTAATTAGGCAGGTGGTTTTAGGGATTAAGAAGGTTATATTTAAAGAAAATGTTCTCCCAAATTTGCATGGAAGGAGAGTGGAAAATAATTTTGGAAAAAACACTATCAGTACACCCAACTAAGATTCGAACTTTGACCTCTCAGTCATTGGCAGTATAGTCTACTGTGAAAGAAGTGCCTTAGACCATGCGGCCACCAAAAAAGGTAGTGTCTATCTTAATAGTTGACAATTATGTATATCATTGTGAGCATATTATTATGTTTTTATATGGATACGTTTGTATGTGGCTATAAATTTGTATTGTGAGATTTTAACTATCATTAGTCTGTGACACTGAGATAATGACCATTTGATTAATCAAGTATGAAATTAGTTGGGTTTTTTTGTGTGTGTTTATGGATGTATCGTGTCTAAGGTGCTTACTAGCCCTTTCCCAGCCCTATTATAAGAGCTCAATTCCCCACCACTATCCCCTTTATTTTTGATAACATGAACATTTGCACATGAGTCTATGCTATAAGCAATAACTCGAGATATAATTAACATATTACGTTGAAGTTTTTAGAAATAACTTAATATATTAGGGATTACATTGGCATTACTAGGAACTACATATTATAGTCCAAACAATTTATTTAATTAATATTTACAATTAGTTTTCAACTCCAACTCCCCTTTCCTGGTGGTATTCAAGAAAACAATCAATTCTGCAGAGGGGCAGGACACAGTTCCATGAAGTCTGGATGCCTCAACCTGAAGGAGCTATTTTCTTTTTATTGCTGTAGTTTGCACAAACTTTATTTCTGCCTTCAGTTATTTTTATTTTATGTAGTTTTTTTGGTGAAGGTACAGAAACTGAGAGGCTTCTCTTCCTCCCAACTCTTTTGCGCAAATAAAAGTTTCCTATCATTTGCTTGTAAAGTGCAAGTCTGAATGATTTTTGGGTAAATCCATGTCTTGATAATGCTGGTTGATTTGTTTCATTATAGATTATGAAACTGTTAACAATGGCAGTGTTCAATACAAATCCAAACAAATATTTCCACAATTTTTTTTGTTTTTCTGCCCAAATAATAGTAGCTTCTTATCTGGTTGGCTCTGTCAACACCACCGATAAATTTGGTATACTTGACTAGGGTAAGAGGGCAAGAAACCATAACCCTTTCATTTCCGTTACCAGTTTTCCTTTATACTGGCATACTTTCATTAGGGTCACAATTGGTAGACAAAACACAAATATCCCTGTTGTCGTGCCACACAGTGGCTGCCACATTACCTGACTGCAGTACTTTGCTGTCACCGCTCTTCAGTTTTAGGCAAATGTTATTACCTAACACTAGTTTAGTAAAACATAGTAAATACCCCAACAGATGGCTTAGAGAGTGCCGAAATACGGCAAGCACTTTCGAGCGTTAAGGCCCTGGAACGACAAATTAACGGCGAACGCTTTCAAGCGCTTGGGCTGGGAAAGGGTTAAAATTGGTTAATTTTGAATTTTGGTATGTTTTGTAATTATTTTGGTTATGATATTGAAGGTTAGATCCAGACAATTGAATTGATGCCAAGTTTTATAGATAACTCTAGCTATAGCGAATATTGATAATGTTATGCTGTACATTTTTGCTATAGTTGGATCAAGATATATGCACTATGTTGTCAACATCACATCATGTGAAATGTAGACATTTGACAAATGTTTTTTTAATTATTAATTTTGGAAAATACATTTAGAAAATGAGATTCTGTGACAAGTTTGTCAATTTAGTGACATAATATTTCATTTTTGACCTTAAAATAAATTTAGGCTGGTGGTGGTGGTAACCTCCATTTAGCCTGAAAGGTAGTGTAGCTTATAGGGACAGAGGTGGGTTGTAAACTTTCCCTATAAACTGAGTGTATTGCTTGGATAGGGTCTATAAATAATCTAAATTTGAGCTTGATCCGTAATCTTTAATATAAACTAGGTGTGGACAAGATCCTGAATGCTCGGGGAAAATGTCGGGAATTTATTCATTCCCAAAAGCCTGGCGGAGTTGGCTTGGGTATAAGGGGGTATTTTAACGCTTGTGACACAAAGTTGTGCTCTGTCTATAAACAGTTATTTGTTCGGTTCAGAAAGCGAGATAGCTTGAAATATTTATTATACTATATCATATTTTGAGGTGTGAAAATGAGGGGAAGGGGATGAAGTAGCTTTTCGAGGGCAAACTATTTACGATCAGACTGTCTAGTGTTAGCGAACCAAACATCGAGAAGAGATTACATGGGTCTTAAACTAAAGAATCTTTAAGGCAGAGGTGGGCAAACAGCCGCTAGTTCAGTCGATCGATTAAAAAAGATTGAGAAAAAGAAAATAAGAGGGTTTGCAGATTTTTTTCAAATCAACATTAGAAAATCGAAATATCAAAGCTTTCTGACTGATGACCATTTACAATCCTGCCTTTGTTTATGACAGAATAATTATGATCGCTCATTCAACAAACTATCCTAAGTTATTCGGTGTCGTGCATCAATTTCAAAGTCAAGTGGTTAGTGAGAAAATACTTTTTTTTAGGGAAATTATGTATTATGTGGTTTGATGAAAAACTCAATTTCAGTGTATGAAAGGATTATAAGTTATATACAATACAATAATTTTTACTATTGAAACCCCCCAAAATTGGGTTATAATTTTTTACCACCTAAACAAACAAACAAGTCTATAGTTCCTTAGTGGATCATAATAGATTTTCCTTCTCTCGGGTGGATCTTACATCAAGGTCTGGCCAGTGCTGCTTTAGGGAGTGTCAATTCTAGAGAATATTTAAGGTGCTTCAAGACTAAAGGACATTTAACAAGGGTAAAACAAATTTTTGTTAAATTTTTTGCACGCTTCCAATAGTTAAATATGAAATACAATTTTTAAAAGAAATTTACTAATATATATATATATATATACATTTAATTTATATACATAAATTTAATCTAAAATTATTCTAAGGCGTCATTTTTATAATTTATCGTTTATGTCTCGATATTTTGACTCATTTATTGTCCCGTTCCGCAGTAAAAATGTCATTCTCACCCATACTTAATATAAACTCAAGTTCAAACTAGACAACTTTATAGACTCGGAAACTTTGAGCTCTATGGCCATTTTTCTGCTGTGGTGTGAGTTTGGTAATGGTTTATTTTTTTCTCTACTTGTCTTTATTTTTGTGAAATGTGCATTTGTAATACTATTGTAATTTCAAAGTTGTTTATTTCATCATCATCATCATCATAACCGTTTCCTGACCCACTTCGGTGGCCACATGGTCTAAGGTGCTACTCTTGCAATAAACTAGGCTGCCGATGACAGGGAGACCGTGGTTCGGTCCCAGTCGGGTGTACTGGGTGGTTTTCCCTAAATTGCTTCCCATTCTCTGTCCAGACAAATGCGGGTACACTTCTTCTAAATGCAACCTTCATCATCCCTAACTCATTAGCTTAATTAGTATGTAAGCATATAACCCAAACGGGTAGAAAGACGCAGTACCAAAAAAACTTTTTCCAGCCTGTGGCCAGGTCGGTTTAATAAAATTCCTCCATCTTAGTTTATCTTTTCCCTATTCTTCCTCCTTTGTCTTTTTCAAGAGTCTTATTATCATTTAATTTGGATTTAAATAGTGAGTTTTATTAAATTAAAGATTGACTCAGAATGGAAAAATTTGAGCTCAAAGACCTCGAATAATAAGCATATTTTGTTAAATTATTAAAAAATCATTAAATAGTGTTTATTGATTTATAAGTTTTTTCCTTGGATGGGGATATTTATGTACAGTTTATAAATGTAAATTGGAAGCCTTGAAGTTTTAGAAATGTAATATTAATTTTTTGGCTAATTCACCTAACTGTTAAATAGTTGAAAGAAGTTGAAAATTAAGCTATCATTATAACTTATTTGAAATACATATATTAAGTATGTAACATGCAATCCTAATAGCTAGATATAATAGTTCTAATAAATTGCACGCACACACAAATTGTAACATATATTTTTCCTTCTCATCTTTCAATGTTTTGTGCATAGTCTACCGCCATGGAAGTTATTAGTATCATAAATACACATTAAAATACAGGTGGATCACAGAATAACACTAATAATAAACACATCACAAAACAAATACATTTTCAGGACACTGGTCACAAAATATGTATTTATTTTGTGATGCATCGTATACGTGCTCTTATTTTGACTTGGTGAGCGGCTTTATTTAATCAATTATTTTACATCTATTTAAAGATGTTAAAAATAATATTCTTTTGCTGTTGTGAATAATTTAAGGAGATACATTAGAGGCAGAATTAATCAACTTGGGTTTATCCATATTATAAACTCACTAAGTTTTATTACACCAATTAGAAGGTACAGTACTAGTTAAGAATTATTAATTAAGAGTATAATAATTTTTTAATGTGACATATGTTTAATAATGAGGAAACCCAATAGCTAAATGATTTTATTATATTTAATAAAAGAACAAGGAAACACACTGCACAAATTGAGTAGTTGAGTAGTTTAGTGATAGTGTAAAGTGTATTTCCTTTTCCCCCTTTTTTTGGTTGATAAAGACAACAATGCCGAAATATTACTCAATTTATGTTTAAATGTGACTACTTATACTCTAGAAGACAGAATAAAGAAATTAGGTGTCACCTTTGTGCATTGGATTCTTCCCACATTTTTCCTCTTTTCCTAGCTGGTCTTTCTTTATTAAAATTGCACTTATTAGTTTGTTTGTTTTTCTTTATTTTTATCAATTTCTATTATTATAAAATCATTAATGTAACATTTATGTTTTTAAATCTTTTTATTACAGATCATCTGGAATATTACATTAATATTAAAATAAGAGCGAGAAAATAATGACATTATTAACTATTAACAATAATTTTAATTTAAAGTATATAAAGTAGACAAGCAATAAAAATTATTTAATTGATTATAACACTGGAAACAACACACTAAACAACCATGAGCCAAAATATAAATACATTCATACAAACAAGAATATCTACAATTAATAAGTCAATAAAATAAACAGATTACTATACAAGCTATCCAATATATAACAAATAATTAGAGTCATGACTACCCTTATTCTAACCATCTGCCACAATATTGGCTTAACTACTTGTAGATGAAGAGCTGGTGTTGTCTGCCTCCTTGCTATACATCCACCTCCAATAAGCAACCTTCATACGGTCCCAACAATTCTCCCAGGAGTCCATTGCAGGGCGAACATCTAGGATGGCAAAGCTGTAGCTTCCTGGATGGATCGGACCATCGTAATAGTCAATAATGTAGCGAACCTCTTTTCCACATCTGTCCACGACCCAATCATGGCGATCAAATGGGAGTTCATACCTAGGAAAGATATATCAAAAATGAGTTTTAATTAATAGTTAAAGTTACATACCTTATTGGCTTAAATATAGTGCAATATTTTTCTGATAAAATGTCTTTCTGAAAACTGTATTTGTATTATAAACGCAGCCTAGCATTTTTCAATGGAAAAAAACAACATATCAGTCTCCTACAAAGGTTTATTTTGTACTGGAATTGTACCAACCAGCTGGCGGGAATCATGTCCATCTAATAACAAACTTTAGGTCAAAACTAAGGATTTGCACCCTTCAGTGGCACTGTATTATTAATTCTGTATGTCAGTGTTATTCGATGACAGAATCTGTGATGTGTTATGGATGTAAAAAAAAAATCACGCATGGCAGATCCGCAAGTGATCGTGTTGAAAAGAAGGCTTCCCTGGTCTGATGTCTCAAGTAAACAAAGGTATGAGAAGAACCTATGATATGAATGTTAAATTAAGAGACATATGCAAGGCACATCAAACAAATAACACGCAGGCTACTAACAAGTTTGTTGTTTCTGAGGCCAATATACAACTTTGGAGATGAAAAGAGAAAAATTTAGAAGTGCTTGCGCATCAAGAAAATCATTCTGAGAGCTATGTCAACTGCATCAAATCCATTAAGTTTTTATTTCAAAGTATATTTGAAATCTTTTATTTTCCATGTAGAACACCTTAAAAATTTTATGAAACTAGTATAATGTGCAAGGCCATTTTAAATTCGGGCCAATACAGTATATTATATCAAGTTTTGATCAAAGCCAATTAGTTAAAGAAATAAAGTTATTTTGACATTTAAAATGGATATCATTCAATAAAAGTTATTTTATTTACTTTTCAACATGCATTAATGGGTTGACGAACTAAATATAACACCAATCTAGCCTGATTTAAGAATCAAATAGCCAAAGCTATTATTTATGCTTTTAGTGAGGATTACTCTATCTAGATATCATACTGTGGAAATTGAAAAATGACACCTGGACACAGGAATTGAACCCGGGACCTTTGGCTTAGTACGCCAATGCTCTAACCACTGAGCTATCCAGGAACTGTCCCGTGCCCAGGGTCATTCTTCACTCATATTTTAAGGTAGAGTCTATGATGGACATGCACGGGACAGGGTTTTCCAGTTTCCTCCACACAAATGTGGGTAAACTTACAATAAATTCTACCTCCTTCTTCCCTTGTTCATGGATGTAATTAAATGTGGCTAGCTCCGACAGGTACTCACCCCATCCAATGTCTGATGCGAGCTCTTGGGGAGTATTCTGTGGCTTTGCCTCCAAACCTTTTTAGTCTGGGATCAGCGCATTCTTTAGCGTGGAGAGCCTCCCACTTGAGTACTTCGTGCCATGCCTCCTCATTGTTCGCATTATGGATACGGATGATGTCATCCATGTCCTTCTGGGCAATGTCAGAGTCCTTCCAACGCCACCCCTTGCGCAGCATGGCATTCCAGAACATCTGCATTTCATAACACATCCTTAAAGATCCAACTTAATGATTAATTTCACAGTAGTGGTGCAGTATTCACTGCTGGTATTCACCACTGGTACGTGTGACCAGAGGTAAATTTTGTGTTTTGAGTGTGGCAGCCCTTATTGACCTAGGTCGCTCTCCTCCCCAATACTTGCCCCCCACCGCGGCAAGCAGGATTTTGTTCAATTTGAGTGAAGCCTTATACAGCAGGCCATTGATCTTTAAAAACATATGGATCTGAAATACCAAATAGTTTGGACTATGCTTACTTTTACTTAAGTCTCAGATACTAGATGTTTCAGGTTACAACATATATAAAAAGTTATTTTATTTTCATAATGACAGTCTTATTTAATTTTACTGTGAATAATTAATATGCATTATGGATCATCCCTCTACTATTTAAAACGTCAATGTACTGGACCCAGACTTTAGCAATAACATACACAGAATGCTGAATGACAACGAATCCGATGATGAATATGGTCCTAAACAGTGGCGGATTTACCAACAGGCTGAGTAGGCTGGAGCCTAGGGCGGCAGATTTTAGGGGCAGCAAATTTGGGGTAAAATTTTTTTTTTTGTCTTACAGAAATTAAAAAGATTCATATTTATATACCTAAATGTTATTAGGTCCACACAAACAATTTTAGGTCCACACAAACAATTCAACATGTAATATGTTTCACCACTTAGATAAATTTTTCTACAATTTGCATAGTCGCGTTTGGTTGCGGCGCGGGAACGAAAGACATGAGAGATAGATATAGAGCGGCGATACAAATGGGGAAGTCCCATCCCGTATTTACTTCAAAAATTATTTAATTTCGTTTACCGAATGTACATTATTGTGTAAGTAGTATTAAGGCATACCTTACTCCCCTTTATTAGTAGTACATGATTGAGCTTTTATTAGCTCAGAAGTATACCCAAAAATTATTTCTTGTGCAATCTTAACTAAATTGTTGGATTGTAAAAATAATCTGACATTGTAGAGGTCGGTAGGGGCGGCAATATTTGAATAGCCTACTGGCGGCAAATGTGTAAATCCGCCACTGCTCCTAAAGAAGGTGATGTTATTGATTGTTCTGATGCTGATCCAGACAATGTAGGCCTACTGTCAAACGAGAGAGTGTTAGCAGTGACACTTAAGGTGTGATTTTGGATTCCAAAGATAATAACATGTTAAAAGAAGATGGGCCTGATGTAAATAATGCTTTGCCTGGTGATTTGAAGCTGCTTGAATTATATATATGGGGGTGGGGGGGGGGATTGACATGGTTTTTAATGGTG
>CABFWB010000134.1:79112-99032 GCA_902151455.1 Timema bartmani | reverse complement strand
GGGGGGCGGGAAGGGGATTGACATGGTTTTTAATGGTGCAGTAAATTCACCTAAATAGCAGGACCCACAAGGGCTTTGGAAATTCCAGCCAAATAAATTAGAGATTTAGAAATTGTTGCTTGATGGCAGTAGGGTATAAAAAGTAGTTACAAATGCAAAGGTAAAATTATTAGCTATTGTGAGTTATACATTGGGCCCTGCGAAAAATAAATAAAACTACTGGGATACAGACATTGAAAAAATAAATGCCCTTATTGGTTTGTTACTGTCGACTTTTATTCACAATTCTGAAAATTGAAAAATGACACCTGGACACAGGAATTGAACCCGGGACCTTTGGCTTAGTACGCCAATACTTTAACCACTGAGCTATCCAGGATTCGTCCCGTGCCCAGGTTCATTCTTCACTCATATTTTAAGGCAGAGTCTATGATGGACGTATTCCCAAGTCTAAACACGAATAAATTATTTTCTTACTTTCAAAGGATGTTACTAATCAACCTTATTTAGATGTTACAATATCAGCAAATCGTAGCAATGTACTTATATTCTGTTTAAAATTGTACAAGGGGTCTACAGGACTAGGGTTTTGAAATCCCAGTATATTTCCAGTATATTTTATTTTAAACATTCCAGCATATATGAAAGGCTACCAAAATCAAACAATCCCTATTTGAAAAGTATTAAATGATAGAAAGTTAGGGTTATGTCTGTGATAGTTAACTATTTTTTCTTGAAGAATATTAAAAGAATTCTAAAAACCAACACAGTCTGTCATTCATTTGTGTAAGCTAATAAAGTGAACCAACAGAAATGTTACCGTACATCTGACAATTGGTTTACCTTTATTGACTTTCTTGATCAACTCGAAGGTCAAAATAACTTTATTTCTTTAACTAATTGGCTTTGATTAAAACTTGATATAATATACTGTATTGGCCCGAATTTAAAATGGCCTCGCACATTATACAAGTTACATAACATTTTTAAGTTGTTCTACATGGAAAATAAAAGATTTCAAATATACTTTGAAGTAAAAACTTACTGGATTTGATGCAGTTTTTTATGGACTGCTAAACATCAGCAGTGTCAATTCATTTTTTACTTATGCTACAGAAAATGTCCAATCCCCATTCACTTAATTTTTATCAACACAGGACCTTTTTGTTGCAGACCTTAGGAGACGACTTGAAATACCCAACCTATGCTGTGATGTCAAAGATGTGATATTGAAGGTCTTTGGCAACGAACAACCATAATGACTTCCAGATGGAGTACCATGTGACCAAATGGAGAAGAGAAAAATTTGTAACAAGTGTCCTTCAGTCAAAGAAAGGAAAAGGCCTACAAGTGCATCAAACTAATCTACCTAGGGTGCAGCAGAAAATTTTGCAATTGATTGGGTGTAACATGAGTATGAACCATATGGACAGAAACACTTACATGCCCTACACATTTACTAAAAAAAATTTGTAGCTTTTACGAATAAATAAGATTTTTCCGCATAAAAATGTTTTTGTTTTATATTTTATATTTTATCAATGCCTATATAGTATTTCATATTTACCTAGTTACTAAACTTAAGAAAAATCTGGATTAAAAAATAAATAATTAAATATCGGTCTGACAGATTGATGTTTCAGCTTACATACTAAACAGAGATGGTTCAATTAAAGTATTAAATAAATGATTATGTATGTGTACCTGTTGAGATGGGTAGACCCAGACTTCGTCCGTCCCTGCCTTGGGTATTGTGGACAACTCTCTCTTGGTCGGTAAGGAAAACGGCTGCCCAGGGGACGGAAGTTGGTTTGGTGCTGGCATCTGTGGCAGGAGAGATGAATAGATAGTTTATTATTAAGATAACTCAAACACTCATATTGTATCATTTAAAATAAATCTGTTTTCTTATTTACTGACAACTTTGAGAATAACACACCAGAAGTTCAGTCAACTTATGAGTCTAATAATACCAACTATTCAACGCATAAGACAATATGGGAAGTTGTACCAGCAAGAGTAAAATTAGAAATGACACTGGCTTTCCTTGCCTCAGTAACAAATTTCATAATGTTGTCAGTCTTTTTCTGTGTTTCAAAGTGGCCAGTAAAACAAAAATATTTGAAGTAGCTGGCCAGGCCAAGCATTATTTTCAAAACTGACACTTCAACTCTCATAAGAAATAGCTATAGAGCAGCCTGGCTCATAAATCCACGAAAAATAATAAATAAACCTTTTTAACTGTTAGGTAAGGTATTTCCTATGGGAATACCAAAATATATGCTGAGGATGTTTACATACCATATTAAGCGGGTCGACACCTCCAGTATCTTGAGAAACTGGACATGCTGATAGTGATGGCTGAAACAGTTTATTATTATTTATTAGACCATTCTCTGTATTTAAAAAAAAAAGCAATGTTATGGGTGAATAATAAATAAATAAAAATATCAAAACATAAATTAACCAAGCATAATGTTTTCATTTCCACAAAACCGAAATAATTAAATATTTTTTAATAACTAGTTTAAAAGTAGTTTTGACAAGATAAATAACATAAGATATGTTTACATTTTTAAAGTGATTTGTTTGTTTTTATATGACATGTTTAAAAGAAAATATCTGACACACGATCTAAAAAATATTTTTACAAGTGGAGAAACATTTAAAATATAAACATCTTTCAACACTAGCACCAAGAAAGTGATAAAACGAATCCATATTCATTATTTATATTGAGCTTAGCCTTCTCAAGAGCCCATCTCATGGCCAATTAAAAAAGATGTTAGATACATAACTAGTTGATTATTTTTATACTGGAACCAGAAATCACATCAAAGTGTGATTTTTTTTGTAGTCTTGACGTGTCAACATCAAAATGAAGATTAGAAAAAAAAAGTTAACCTAATTTATTTATTCTTTCAATTCTTTTTATGATAAAATGATTTCACTCGTCTAAATTTCACTTTCTTCTAATGCAGACTATAGAAAACCGTTCTATGACCTGGGACCTAGTTGGAGCTATATTACCTCCCAATGTTACACATTATACAAATTGTAAGTCAATCACAGAGTCTTATACTGTATGTTTAGTGTCAAGTATCAACAATCAGCACATGTCTGAAAATGCATCTTTTTCTGCAATTCTAGGTACCTATTAGGAACTATCCTCACCACTTCTTTCCTGTGCATAGGACACTCTGGAGGCGGATTCCCATAGTTTCTTGGTGCATGTGGATGGTGAACATCAGAAAAACTTTGTTTTGAATCAGATGGGCCAACTATTTGAGCTGCTGTCAGCTGAGCCGTAGTGATTGTGTTACCCATTGCTCAGGCTATTTGTATGTAGTTATTCAAAAAATGAAGAAGCTGAAAATTCAATTGATAAAACATAAACATACGTGTGATATCAAGTGGAAAAGATGGGTGTACATGAATAATTATTATGAAGTAACTGGTGTGTCAACAAAATTAGTATGACAACATAAGTATGATTCTTATATTTTAATGATTGTATGTATTAATGTGTGTCACTCTCAGGTTATTAACAGCTTGGTGCTGTTTCACACAGCAGTTTACAAAATGTACACTAGGTCTATTAAGTGACAAGTCTACTGCGCATTTTGAATCTAAGAGTATTTTCAAATCAATGTTTCTACCACGCAGTTACTCATCTCACAAACAAAATATTTTATGCTTCAACACACAGCAGTCAGTATCTTTTTTTATCTTACAACACCTTCAAACTTATTAGGGTAAAATGCACAAATTAATTATGAAGGTACCCACATTTTCTTATAAGGAGAGTGGGGAAACAATTTAGAAAAAAAAACCTCAGTCCGCCCAATGGAAATTTAAACCCCAATCTCCTTGTCACCTGCAATCCAATTGAGAGTGATGGGTTAGATCATGTGACCTTTGATGCAGGTGTCAGTAGCTAGTTGTCTGGAGGTTAATACCGTACAAGCAATTGCAAAATACATGTTAAACTATAGAATTAAGCAAATATAAATAAATTAAGTGACAGGGAAATTGAGGTTTGAATCTTGGTCGAGTGGTTTTTCCAAAATTGTTTTCCACTAGCTTCCTCCTCAATGCAAACGAGGGAATTAGCCTATAAATGTAACTTTGCTCATTCCTAAGACCATTAGCGTAATTAGTACATGAGTGTATAGTTCAAACGGGTAGTAAGATGGTGTTAAACAGAAAAGAAAGAAAAAAGAAACACAAATTTTTGGATTCACTTGACTGACTTGACTGAGAGTGTGTTTCGCTTGATATTTAATAAATTAAGACAGCATCCTCTACATTTTTCAAATATCTTGAATATATCTCCTGTATATTCTTTACAGCTTAAGTCCCAGAAAAATTGTGTGTATATTCACTCAACAAATCAGAGTCTCTATCAAATTCCCGGCTTTCTGGCTCCAGGGGCATGAGCGAGGAGCTACGGGATGAAGACTCAGACATGACCTTGCACCAAAAGAGCAAAGTCACAACTGAAAACATGCGGCAGATAGCACCCTTGTGAAAGGTCTTCTTATATTTCTTTGAGGTTGAGTGTTGACCTCACCACCAACCATTGAGAAACTTCTGACAAAATGTGGAGGTGCATTCAAATCAAGCTAATCGCATGTTAAGATCAACGTGCATTAACCATGTAAAAGGGTTCATTCGAACCAATGTATATCGACAAAACATGTGATAGGCTTAACACGAGTTTTAAATAAGGCTGTGCAAAATGGCACTTAATTTGAGGAGCAGGGATTGGAAGGATAATTTAGAGCTGTGGTCCCTAAACTTTTAAGGGCCATTGGCTCCTTGGTTCCATAAACTAATGCCCAGTGCCCTCTACCCTAATCTATAAAAACAATTATTCAGAACATCAGTTTGCACTACCTACCCACTTATGTAAGATAATAACACAATAACATCCAAAACAGTAAAATTTAACTGCACAATTTTTTCAAAATCCAATAAAGATTTTTATTTCAAATAATTAAAAACAAAATGAATTGTTTCCAGTAACATTAGTTTCTCAAGGGTCTGGTTTAAATTTGCTTAGTGGGAGTCTAAGATTTTACATAATCAACTACAAAAATAAATAGGTCTTTTATTTACTTATTTTACAAACAATAAACGATTTTTGCTTTTTGCATGAAGAAAAGTATTACTTTTTTTATTCAAATGGCCAGCAACTAACAACTCTAGTAAGACAAATCATGCTACCTTCTGCTTCAAAAAATCTCAAAATAGGGAAAAAAACAAAAAACATACAGTAGGTACTTCATGAGAAATCCTAATCCATATTTGGAGTATTGGTATATAAGAATGAGCTTGTAAGAATATTTTAATATATGTATTCAAGCTGAATATTAAATATAAGACTTTGTTTTTAATTACAAAATTGATAAGTCAAAGTAGTGATAATTTAAATGAAGTTAATTAAGGTAATTTGAAACCTTAAATTGGATTGAAGACGTTTGATAAATAAATATAAGTGTTTTACATACAAAAACTATGTGTAAATATAATTTTATTCAAGTTATAGAATATAATGGGGTTGGTAAAATGTTATGAATATGGGGTTATGATAAAGTTATCTGGATGTATTTTTTATTTATTTATATTTTGCATAATTCAATGTGTCATAACAGTTTTAACAGTGTTATGAAACATTTGATTATACAAAATCATTAGTGAATTCAATAAGATGTTTTAGTTATTTATCTTTAACCTTTTAATTTTAACACTTCAATATAATTAAATAGATAGAAAATATATCCAGATAACTTTATCATAACTTCACTTACATAGCCTTTTACCAACCCTATTATAGTATAGCCTATTACATGTATTATTGTATGTTTACATGTAGTTTTTGTATGTAAAACACTTATATTTATTTATCAAACATCTTCAATCCAATATAAGGTTTCAAATTACCTTAATTAACTTTATTTAAACTATCACTACTTTATCAATTTTGTAATTAAAAACAAACTCTAAAATCTTATGTTAAATAGTGCTCCTTACTCTCAACTTTAGAAGGTTTCCTAAAATAAATCTGAATATTGTCGGTTCAGTAAGGCTTGTGGGGAAACAAGAGACAGAAACTTTGACATAAAAAGGTTGAAGATTAAGTTTAAGGTGTCTCTCTTGTGTTAGACTGGCCTGCTCATGACGGGGAGGTAAAGGTTCAAGTCTCGGCCAGGTCTACTGATGGTGGTTTTCACCAAATGGTTTCTCACTCTCTTTCCATGCAGATGTGGATAGATGAGAAACTTCAGAATTTTGTTGTGTATAAAGGTGATGGGAAAACCTTATATTTCTAGTAATTTGGCACCAAAAAATAAATCCTGCCCTCGCTTCATACTCTCCCCATGTATTTGCTATAATATACCAGTAGATAATAATTTTATCATATAAGTTTCTTATTTATATTAATATAAATAATGTATACGTATGTGTACAATATAATACGTCAATACTTTCTGTCAATAGTTAATTATGATTAACTTATAATTAACTTGGTGTTGGGAGAAAGGGAGGTGGGCGGAAAAGGTGGTAAGAAGTGTGGTTATAAGAGCACGGGCATTATGGCCTACTGTGGATTAAATCTAATATTTAATGTTATTTTAATAATAAGCTACATTCAAAGTCAGAATTTGGCTATTTACCACTTTAATCTGTTCACTTGTTTATGTATTTACCATACCCAAAATATTACAATAATCCGTTAATTAATTAAATTGGACACGCAATTTTTTTAAACATTTTAATATTTTCAATTAATAGATCATAGTAACCAACTAGGTTAGCTCAATAAAATAATACATTCAATTATATAAAAGGTAACGAAACAATTGGTCTGTAGACTAAACTCACCATTTATAAATTTATAAATATATGCGTTTAAGTTTGGGGGACAAAGTGTGTTGATTTAATAAAAGATTATATTAATAGAATGCACGAACAATTTTTGATAACAATGGATAACTGGGAGCTCTATGCTGGTAAATTTATCTACAGTGCCATTTTTTTATAAATCATTAGTACAAACAAAACAAAGCAAAATATTTTAGCCATATCCATGTATTTCCCTATAAGTGCTGTAATAAATAAATCACAAATGTGGTAGTGATGGGTCGCTCTTGAGCAAGTCATTCAAATCGAATGACTTGTGAGTGGTGAGCGAAAGCAATGAACGAGCTACGTGAGTGGATCGTTCAAGCAATCATTGCACATTATGGGATCACGAATGTCTTGCGTTTAGACCATTTGCTATTTAGTTTTAACACACCACTCCCATTTAATGACTAACACAAATAAGTATAGATTTATGATTTTATATATTAATGTTAACACTTAAATTCACAAAATATTTCAACCTCACAATTAAAGAAAAAAAGTTGAAATTGTGATAGCTAAAATACAACTAAAAATAAATAAAGTATCACTAAAACGATGACATATTCTCGCTAATATGAAGTACATGCGGGGAAACTTGGAAATACAGAAGGATTATAAAAGGTGTGGGGGTAGATTACACAAATAATACGTTCAACGGTCCTAACTAAGCTCTTATAGGGAGCTAGAAAGGGTGAGTTATAGGAGTCATTTTAACGGCTCTTCGTGAACGAGTCTTTTAAGTGTGCCAGACTATGGGAGTTGACTCACTCCAATGGTCTGTCAATAAGAGGGTGTAATGAGGTGGACTGGATAGATCTAGCTCAAGATAAAGATAAGTGACATATTTTTGTAATTGCACTTTAAAGTTCCTAATGCCATAGAGTAAGTAAGTAAATGTAGAGGAGGAGAAAAAATTAAATCTCAAAGCGTATCTATCATATTGTAATGGGGGGCTCGCGTGCAACTAATAGTCCGCAGGCCGTTCATACGTCATCGTGTGAACCGTGAGTTTTGAGGATATTGGAGTAGATTTCTGGTTAAACACGAATTAAAACACGCATGGATGCTCAAGATTTTGATTATTAGAAAAATCATCCAAAAAAACATTCAGTGAATCAACTATAAAGCTAAACAATTTCACCAAATTAAGTAATAAAAGTAATAATCTGTAAACTAATAGCTAAATTAAATTATAATAAACAGAATTACGCTAAATAAATTATAACCAAACACTTCACGGAGTTAAGTAATAAAAGTAACTGTCTGTAAATTAATAAACAAATGAAACCATGTAAAATAGAATCACACTGGATTAATTATAACCAAACAGTTCACTGAATCAAGTAATATAATTATTAATTATCTGTAGATTAATAAACAAATGAAAACAATAAATAGAATTACATAATCAAGTAAACAGCTTATTGATAAAAATAATAAATAGTTAAATATCAAAATACCAGTTTCTTATATTAGTGCACGGTACAATTTAAATTCAATGTCTAAGAAACTCACGGGATCCCACTACTGGTCGCTGCGCTATGCACACTATACCAACACGTGTCACACGAACACTAAATCCACTCCCAGACTAACTGGTTGGGAACCAAGAACAACAGATAATAGGAACTGAGAACCTTTGACTATCGCTGACCGTGTATGTATAGGTGTTGTCACAGCTAAGGATCTTGAATTCTCAATTTCTAGAATTTAGGATTAGAATAAAATGAATCTAGACTCCTACAGAAGTGTGCCTTATCCTCCCCCTGAGCCCTCTAATCCTCGATACAAGTGAGACTGCCAATGCATACCTGCTAAACAAGGAGGGAGATAGAGAGAACAAATAGCGCAGTTAGGGTAGACAAGAAAAGCGCGCCAGTCCCACTGTCAGATACTAATCTTGATGCACTTTTCCTATCTTATTTCTAGATATTAACATGAAATAAAAGGGTGTTGTAGATTTTGTCTAACTGGTGTCAGGCGTGCTGCAGTGTAAGTGTATTAAGTGAGTTGTTATTTTTAATAATTAAAAATGATAATTATTAATAACACGGATGAAGGTGTATCTTTAATATTGGGTGAGCTAGGTATTTTTGGAGGATTATAAATTTTAACGTAGAATATTTTAGTGTATTTAACAAGGAAATAATTCAATATAAACTGCTACCTTTCAGAGTAAATGGAGTACCATGTTCACTTAATAATTCACCCTGAAATGTAGAAAGCTTACTTTGACAGGCTATACAATGATGCAGATAAAATAATTAAGGACTAGTTGGTGTAACAATAATAAGTGGTTTTATCTTAAAACTCATGTTCAATGGCCCCATTGAGGGTGCGTGAACACCGAGAGTAACTAGCAACGACAACGTGGCTAAAACTTCAGGTTTAATAGGTGATTCATGATAGTTTCTGGTTTTTAGTTGCCTTCAGTGTTTATATCGCTTAAATTTGTTACCTGTCAGCTAACGGAATTTCGTTATCAAAGAGGAGCATGTCACTTTGTATTACATTCATTGACAGCGGAAGGAGTCAAGGCCTATTCACACTTATATGGAGTGAAAGAGAAAGTTTGTATCTACAAATATCCCATGTGTGCTGTTGACACAAATTCTGGACTAGACGCTGGAGTGCCAAACTTAACCCTAACTTAGCATGTTTGTAAAGAAACCCGTTCCACATCTGGGTTTAAGTCCTTATATTTCGGAAGTGAAGTGGTCAAAACCTATTCACATTTAAATGGGGGGAAAGAGAAAGATGTTATCTATAAAAGTCACCCTGTGTGCTCCTTACACAAATTTTGGACTCTATGCTGGAGCACCTTAATCGTAAAGCTATTCTATAGATTAAACTCGTTCACCTCCCTGTTTAAGGAACTAAAGGGGTCAAGGACTATTTACATGTACATGAGGTGAAAAAGAGATTTTATCTACACAAATTCTGGGTTAAATGCTGAGGCGCCTTAAACCTAACTTTAAATTAGCATCACTTCCTATTTTACATTAATTCTTGGATTGATGTTGCAGTTTTTAATCTATATTGCTATCTCTTGTATAATTCTGAAATAGATTTCATATTAGTTCTATTTTATTTTCTTAGTTTGGTTACGTTTAACAAACAGACAGGTTAATGTGTTTGTAGAGTTTATCGGTCCACTATTTAAATATATAATTAACTTATATATTTCAAGGTAGATAATTAATCTTGTTTATACATTGTTTAAAAACGAATTTCTGTCAAAAAAAATATAAATACAATGGTGTTAAGTTGGAATTTTACTATTCAGTGTTTACAAGCCCGGTATCTTACAAATTTTAAATCCGGGCCGTTTTTCCACATAATTTTGACTTTACTTTTACAATTACAATATAAATTTCCTTTTTGAAATTATAAAACAGATTTTGGCTCTTAATTTAATTGAAATTCAACTACCTCTAGTTCCAGTTGGTCCACTCCAGGTATATTACGCCGACGGTATCCTCCCTCGCTAGGCCCTTCGCAGTGCCCGGGATTTCCCTCCCGAGTCCGCCAAGCCCCCAGCAGAGGCGGGCATCCCCCTATCCACACCAACTGGGGAGGCACCCTATCGTTGGTGCCACACCTACTTTCTGGCCACCCCACTTACGTTTTCACCCTTCCTCCCCCCCATTGGCAATTGAATTTCCTAATTTATCCCCTACCTAGTCCCCTCCGTCCCTGATTTAGCTATTCTAACTACTAAACTAAGCTAACTTAACTATTTTATTGCCATTTCTGCCGGGGAACTCCGCCACCCCGATGTTACAAGAGAGCTGCAGGGCAACCACCTTTCCCCATCTTGACTCTGAGGGCCCATCAACCACAATCCACCTCTCTTGTTTCCAAGGTGGTGAGTCATACGGTGCACGGAACCCCTCAGAGTTCATATTTACTCCACTAACCTTTGTTCACACGACTGGAAAACTGTCCTGAATATCACAAGGGCATCCCGTATGTTCCTCCAGTTCTCAGGGCTCGTGCTTGCTCATCCCGGAACCTAAATTTTTACCACAGTATGGATTGTTTCAGCTTGTCCCCCTTTAACAATCCTTTTTTCTCTACTCACTCCCTGCTGAGACCACACTAGTGTCCGTGTCAGTCTTACCCTCCGTGTCGCTGTCATCATCTTTATCATTGTCATTGTCAACTTCCCGTCTTATTTGTCCCTGTGCCTCTTTAAGTATATCTATGTAGGCGGTCTTTGCTCTATCTGACGCTTCGAGTGCAATCTGGTCTAAGAATTCCCAATAGATCGGGTCCCTCAGTACTTCGCCTACTAATCTTCCCTGGATCTCTCTCTGATAGTTCCTTCTTTCTTCTAGTACGCACTCGAGCACCACATGTGCTCAATTCCCCGACTCTATTAATCCCAGCTTCCTTAGAGATGCCGGGTACGGTCCTTTCCCCATGATGAAGTGGACAAGACCCCGAGGTGGCTGGAGGTGTTTATTCTCTAGTCTCTCAACCACATTAGGGAACAATTGATAAGTCCTCCTACCTGTCCTACTTTTCTCCCAACGTCTCTCCCACTCCTTCAACAAGGCTATTTCCACCTCTCCAAATGTTGTCACGTCGGGTGTGGTGAGGAGTCGCACCTTCTCCATGTTTCCCTTTTTTATCCAGTACGCCACATCTTTCTCCCTTATAAGTAAGTACAACGGCCATACACCTAGGGCCACACTCAGTACATCCATTGCTACAGTGCGATAGGCTCCCGTCAGCCTTAGTAATATGTTCCTCTGTGTACATTGAATCACCTTTGCCGGAACGACATTGGTTAGTCTATGAGCCCAGATGCACGCCACATAGCTTACAATGGAGAGAAGGATCGCCTGATGATATGTCCTTACCATCCGCATAGGCAGATAAAACCACCTCTGTCCCATGCTTATAATTTTGTTCATCACCGGTAGAGTTTTCCCCATCACTTGCTCCATGTGCGCCGTGAAGTTTCTGTTCTCATCAAGGGTCACTCCCAGGTATCTGACCGTATGGCTTCTTCTTATAGATTTCCTACCTACATTTATGGTTGGATCCCTAGCCAATTTACCCTTGAACAGCATGTAGATCGTCTTCGCCGGTGCCATTTTTAACTTGACACTTTTACACTAGGTGTCAAGTTCAAGCACCTGGCTACTTTTCCCCTCTAAATTCCTTCTAGAGTACCCTTATATTACTATTAAAAGGTCGTCTGCAAACGCGACCACACCCTGGGTCCTCTGTATCCCCTCCAACAAGTACAACACTGGTTTCAGGCTGATATCCCAAAAGATCGGGCCACATACCGATCCTTGGGGACATCCCTTCATCAGAAGCTTCTGAACCCTGTTTCCTGGACATCTCAGGGTGGAATATCTGTTACGACAGTAATCCTTAAAACTCCTATACAGCTGTCCCAGACACTGAATCTCTCTCAATCTGTCAAACATCGCCGGCCACCATAGGTTGTCAAAAGCGCCTGAGATGTCCACGAATATTCCTACGACGTATTTACCGGTTGCTGAGTCAATCAGTTCCATTGTACTGCAGATTGCGTCCTCTGTCGATTTGCCTCTTCGGAAGCCATACTGCTGCTGGGCTGATGCATGCCCATGACGATTGTGTGTCTCAGTAATCTTTCACACAATATCTTCCCCTGCAATTTCCCTGCTGTGTTCAGCAGGCAGATGGGTCTATATGACTTTGGAATCAGCGGGTCTTTATCTTCCCCCTTGCTTAGCACAATTTCCTCGCTCTGCTTCCATATGTTCGGGATTCTGCCTTGAGCGAGGCATTCGTTTAGCATCCCTGCAAAGAAAGGAATAATACTGTGCGTACAATGGTCCACAAATAGACGTACGAGTTTATGGCTGCACTCCTCAAATTTTTGGCCTCTGATATACCTGAGGTTACTAGGGCAAACTACCACAAAATGACTGTGGAAGGTTTCATTTGTAGGCTTCTCACGTGAAGATGTAAGTACAGCTACGGAGCGAATGAATACTACTGTACCTCCTCTGGATATAGATCGTGTGGTTATAGCGAGGTTGCGGCGGGTCAGGACGGTGGTGTCTCGTATCTTTGGGACTATGAGATAGTCGCATCCGGACTCATCGGGGTTTCGTCGACTACATGTTTTGTAAACAGAGGAGAAAGAGATAACCAAGGCAAACCAGTCGTGAAGGATGTAGTTAGTAAAGGGTCCATCATAGGCCTGGTAGGGCCAAACCTGAGGCATGAGGGGTGCGGAGTCAGGTTGTACATGAGCCCTAATCCGAGAGATGACCCGGTAATAAAATTTATTAGGGATTATTTTGAAAATGATACAGAAGAAGGGTGGAAGACATTTCCAGCCAGGCATGGCACCGGGATCTATGAGTATATATATAAAGGATAGGAATTATTCTATAGATGTTATTCTGCGAGGCGTACAGGATCTCGGAGGAGGTCTCACGAAAGGTACGTGTGCAAATCGTGAGATATGGTCCGGGAGTCTGGAGTGGTTCAACACACCAGAATGAGCTATTTTTATAAAGAAATAAGGGAATGCCTACTTGATGCCTATGGGAAGTATGGTGCAGGTTCGGGTGCTGTTGCGGCGCTAGAGCTGCTGTGGATGGATGGGGTTATGGAGTATTTTGAGGATCGGAAGGAGATTCTGGCGGATACGGGTGTACGGGTAATATCAACTCGGCGAGCTCCTTATGATATTTTCGGGGAGGGGGAATATTACCTAGTTACTACGTATGCATGGGATGGAAATAGTTGGCCTGGCAATGAATTTTAGAATGGGAAGTTTGCATCAACTGGGGACTCAGCAGCGGCGTCCTCCACCCTGATCTCACAACTACACAATGTGGTAATAAATCCGCAGGTGGCGGAGAACATATGTGTCATATGTGAGGACATGAATAGGGAATCGGTGGAAACCACCAATGAAATCAGGTGCGAATAAAAGGAGGAAACGCCAAAGAAAGCTGGAGGGGGGACTTGCGGAAAAGCAGATCTGGGGGCGAGACCTAAACAAAATTGGAAGTTCTGGAGATTTGGATATGGCAAGAAAAAGGACAAGGTCATGGACCACAACCCAAAAAGCAGGGGGAGCCAGACTGCAGAAGTGGATATGGAGGTGGAGAGACAGCTGAAAGGAGTGGGGGATGTACCCTCTCAGGCGTACGGAGCCCTCGAGGAGACGATGCGGTTATTCAGGCTGGAAGAAGAGAGAGTGCTACACATGGCACTGAGGCACGTGGTGATACTGGGTCATGAAAAGGGGGACAGTATCACTTTTCCCACTACCGAGTCGTTGGATAGAATTCAGCTGAGATCTAAGAATCTATCAATGGACGTGGACAGCTTGCGGGGATTATTTGAGAAGGTTTTCAAGAAGAGAGAGGAAACTTTCAATATAGATAACACGTATAGGCAATTTGTGACAGCATACGGACGCAAGATGTTTAACCCCAGCGTGGCGTACTACGCGCACACATACTATCCGTAATGTGGGATAACATCATTAGAAGAGGACAGATTAATGGAATGAGGAGCGTGACCGTGTTGCATGAAGTCCGCAAACCGGCTGAGGAGACGGGACTCGATGTGGTGTGTCTTCAGGAACCCTATACCTTGAGAGGGAAAGTTCCGCATAAGCCAGTGGTCACTAGAGTTGTTAGTGGTGAAGCTCCCATGAGCGCAGTAGTGGCATTTAACAAGGAAATCGCCGTAACTAAGGTTGAACAGCTCTGTAACCAGTGAGTAACATGCGTAGAACTGGGGACTAGCTCAGGCAGGTGTATAGTGGCAAACAGATATTTTCAATTTAGTCATCCGATTGAGCCATATATCGACCAGGTGGAGATAATATGTAGGACATAATCAGGTGTGCCACTCATAATTACCGCTGATGCTAATGCTAAGTCTCCCATGTGGCATGACCATAGGGAGAGATAGAAGGAACGTGGTCGGACGGCCCTGCAGAAGGGGCCGTACCTTGGAGGAGTTAATCTATGGTCATGGGCTCAAGGTTACAAACCAGCCGAATAATCCCCATACATATTAGGGGAGAGCTGGTGCGTCTCCCAACATTGACGTCACTTTGTGTAACGCTGAGTCCATGGATATGGTGGGAGGTTGGAGAGTTGTGGACAACGTTACAGTCAGCGATCATAACCTGATCATCTTTGACTTTGCCACGGGGAGGCTGGTGGATGGAAATGGGAAAGGGAAAAGGAGATACAACATGAGCAAAGCTAATTGGGAGAAGCTGAGGTGTGAATTGATACTGCCGAGCCCAGTGGAACAAGGCGACAATGTCAACACGAAGGCAAAACAGCTGACGTGGGCTCTGCAGGATGCAATGAGGAAGTCGATACCTGTGGTGAAAGGTGATACCAAGATTGGTAATAAGCCATGGAATGACAGACTGCAGAGTTTCCATGCAAGGGCAAGGAAAACTCGTGGGAGATATCAGAGGTGTCGAGACCCGGCTGGTCGGGTGTTGCTGTTAAATATCTACAGGGAGAGGAAGAGGGAGTTTTAGGATGGGTTGTTTCAGGAGAAGAGGAAAAGTTGGGAGAAGTATGTTCAGGAGGAGCTACAGAGGGGACTTTGGGGGGTGCCGTTCAAGATAGCCTCCGGGAAATTACGGCCACCAGCCATGATAGCCACGCTATCAAAGAATGATGGAAGTACCATGACCAGCTGAGAGGAATCTGCGGTTCTTCTAACGGAGACATTGTTGCCAGATGATGAGGGGACAGAAGATATTGAAGAGCACCGAAGGTTGAGGGAGAGGATGGAGAATGATAACTATGTAAACGAGGAAGAGGTGGAGCCTATATGTCAGGAGGAGGTAGTCAGGAACATTGCTCTGATGGGTAAGAAAAAAGCGCCTGAACCGGACGTGATCAAGGTTGAGGTGCTGGAGAAGACGGCTGACGGTTGTATGTAATAAAATAAGTTTGAGATTCTCTAACTTAATAGAGCTGTTTATTTCTGACATTTTAATTTTGTTCTATGATGTAAAGAAATACCGCCTTTGTGGTCTATTGGTTGGAGTTCGTGCTACAGATCCCAGAGGTCCCGGGTTTGATGCCTGGTGCTTCCAGACTTTTCTATAAGTTTGGCTTGGGATCTATACAGATGCATGAGGCCAAATGAGGAGCTACTTGAATGGAAAAGTAGCGGCGCCGGTCTAGAAAACTGAGTTTAATGGCCGGAAGGTTCGCTGTGCGGGTCACATGAAACCCTCTATTCACGGAAGTCGGCACTATTTTCACCAGGAGATGGCCGCCGTTTGGTCAGTATGGCTGAATTATGAATATCCCGGTTTCTCTCTCTCTATACATATATATGCATCAATACATGAATACATGCATACACACACACACACACACACACACACACACACACAATTTATGAACTGGATGAGTTTTTGCCCAGTCCATGAGATGAACAAGTGAAGAAGCCAGTAAACGGAATGGGAATAAATTTACTCATTTCATGAAATGGCCAGTTTCACTTTTGGGGTGTAACACATATAAAACATGATTATTTCCAAAATATCAACTTTTATAAATAACTTACTGAAACAAGTTAATACCGTAGTGTGTATTGATATAGGACCAATATGTACGAAAAAAAAATTACTTAAGATACCGTATTTCACCACATAATGGTCACAACTTGTTTTTCAGTCAAAAAATTTGGTCTAAATGGTTCCATCGCATAATGGTCGCAACCTGTTTTTCCGGCCTTGTTTATAAAATTTCCCACTAAACTTTTACTTTAAAAAAAGAATGTTAAGTTTTGACCTTAAGTTGACTAGACTTATTTGCTCATAGTAACTCCATCCCTTTGTTTTTTCATTCAATCTATTTATAGACAAGCGCGTGGGACTTTTTATAAGTTTATAGGCCGATCTGGGACCAAAAAAGATTTCCAAACACTGCCTAAGACCACTCGATCAAACAAGCGAATCAACCAAAACATTAAATACAAGCGACAGAAGTTTAAGAATTCCTTCTCATTTCCAAAGAGCAAACACCATTCACAGTAAATTTTAACATTTTTTTGGGCTTTGCATTTTACTGCCCTTCCAGGTTATTCACATATTCACACTGTAATAGTCGACCTCGATGATTTTTGGGTAAAGTGCTCCCTTCAGGACTCTGTGTTTTTGGGTTCAAACCCAGCAGGTGTTGACGGATTTTTCTTGAGCGATACAAATCCGTAACACAACTTCCTTCATAGGGAAAGTAAAGCCGCTGGTTCTATAAGAACCCTGGAAGGTATGTGAAAATACTATTCCCGGCAAAATTGGTAGGCTATTTTGCTCTCACTCATAGAAATTCTAATATGTTGATATAATCAGTTGTCAGAAAGTGCATGTTAAATACCTCAAATAAATAAATACATTGTAATAGAGGTGAGGAATTTAAAATTAAATTTGAAGTCAATTTATTTTTGTTTTAAGGTAGACTGGAAAAAAATTTAGAAATCAAAACCTCAGCTAGTTGCATACAATCTTAAAAAAAATCTGTGTGCAGACCAAACTAATATTTTACAGGGGCACCATATTTAAAAAAAATTTCATTAAACTCCCACTTGATAATTTTTTTATAAAATCATTTGATTAGCAAAAAAATTCCAGGCTAATGACAACTCCGGATAGCTTCTAGATACATCTGAGATAAAACTACTTCAAATGTCTTCTAAAGTCATCTAATTTTGAAAAAAATCCAGGTAAGAACCCTCCCAAGCAAATTATAGAAGCATTATAATTTCAAAAAGTTTCTGGTAAAGGACTATTCCAAACAGCTACTAGAGGATTTTTTTAAAAATTCCACTCCAAGTAGCTTTAATGGGCATACACTTTTTAAACATTTGCCATCAAATTTGTTCACCTTTGCAATATAATTCTTTCGACCATTTTTAATAAACACATTTTCAAATTTAGATAAATTATCACTACAAAAAAACACAACTAATTTAGTGTTTTTTTAAAGCCCCCCCCCCCGATAAGCAACACACACAATAATTACTCCTTAAAAGTATTTCTTGTCTTTCTTCAATGTAACACACAACTTTTTCTTCAGATATGTGACACACATTTACTTAGTTTGTTTTCTTTGTGATATTTTATGGAACAAAGCCTATACATCGTGTTCTGGGCCCATAACCTTTTGCAATAAAAACACCTTTTATGTATTTTATTATGTATGAATAAAATTTGAACATAGAGACATGTTTGCTTTGTAAAACACTTGCGACTCATGTGCCTTTTCTAATAATATAACTATATATTTTATGAAAATAAAACACAGTAATCTGGAAGAAGGGAATCATAGCTTTAAGTGATAAGAGTAACTCTTTCTAACAAGACATATTCATTATGAAAAAGCGTTATCTATGTTGCTGGGATACCTCCATAGTGGGAGATTACTGTTGGTTTCTTAAAAGGGGTTACAAAAGGGACTATAAAAAAAACAACCATCCGTGACACTAATTTTTAAGTATATAGATTGTAAAGATTACCTTTATGATGATAATAATCATAATAATAAATTAATAAACTCTTTGTATTTTAACATAGAGATTATATTCACTAAATTAAAAAATGACACCTGGACATGGGAATCGTACCGTGGACCTTCGGCTTAGTATACCAATGCTCTAACCACTGAGCTATCCAGGAGTCGTTCAGGACCTAGGGCCATTGTTCACTCATAATTTAAGGTAGAGTATGTGATGGATGAGCAGAAATCATCAGCTACATATGTGTGAGCAATTAAGATCACGAACTATCAGATAACGCAGCCATGTTTGTCTCGGGAGGGCCATGTCCATCACAGACTGAGTAGAGAGTGACCCTGGGCACGGAATGACTCCTAAATAGCTCAGTGGTTAGAACATTGGTGTACTAAGCCAAAGGTACCATATCCAGGTGTCATTTTTCAATTTAATGAATATGTTATTGAGATGCGGTTCTAGCCGTAACTAACAAATATAATAGCTTGGCTATTTAACTTATCATGATGAAGATTGCATACTATATATATAAATGTGGGGTAACAAAAATTGGCAGATCTTTAAAATAAATTAAATTTGAGTATATATTTTGAGGTACACACAAAAATTTCTAGTATTTTTAGAATCAGCACATCAATTTCGCTGAGAATTAGCCACTTTTGTTCCGAATGTATGAAAACAATTTGTTTTTGTTTTATTATTGAGAAAAGTGTTGACCTATTTCAATTTGGGATAGGCAATAAAGATCTTGAATTTACATTAGTTTTCAGCTGAACAGAGCATTTTGGTTATAGAGCTAAATATGTACTAAGTCATGATTAGAGGGTCAAGTTTGCAGGAACGAATGAAATGATTTATTGTAAAACATGTTTGTAATTATGTTTATTAGATAAAATAACAGTCCTTAAAATAGTTTACATTGTTTTATGTTGCTTTACCTTTACCCTCAGTAGTAATAAAATTATTTAACAAATCAGTATGACTAATTGATAGACATGCAAAAGGTGAGGTTATTTTTCTCAAAAAGTGATGATATTATAAGTTGAAAGCAACATTATTTACATAAATACGAGTTGAATTAGTGTGCGTTAAAAAAAAAGAAAGATAAAACTGTCTACATTTTTTGTTCATATTGTGTATTTAACTATGTATTAACATATTTGGAGAAAAATCAAATATAAATATGCACAAAACATTTCATGCTTAGTAATATCAAACTCGATATCTCAATATATTTTACCTTCGAGGCTTACAAATAGCAATATTGAAATAATCGATTATCAACTTATGCTTGGACCAAATAATAACAACAATGAAACATGTTGTCATAGAAGACTAAACTACTATCAAATAAGGAGAAGGGAATAAAAATTAAGAATATATAATTTTGACAAACATGACTGCCTGTAGCAAGGTTCATATTTATTAATGTACTTGTTTGGACCTAGCGTGAAATCTTTTAAAGGTTGAAAAAAAAAAAAA
>CABFWB010000134.1:64615-78989 GCA_902151455.1 Timema bartmani | reverse complement strand
AAAGAATCGATCTATCGAAATTTAGGTATCGTAGTGTGTAAAAGTAGAAATCGTGATTTTAAATGCTAACATAAATATTCTGAAAACACTTATTTTTCCTGTGATCCATTTCATACCTATAAAATAAGTAAAAAACTGATACTATTTGTACCAACGGGAGCCATGGTATAAGTGCTATCACCAGTGTTACCGAGTTGAAAATTATATTGTATGATGTGGTAGTTGTTAAATTACAAAAAAAATGTGTTTATTTTTTTAAAAAAAGTTTAAATTTGTGTTATTCGTGTGAAAACAGTAGAATTAGTGTAAAAATTTGTTTAATCACAAATGTGAATTTTGCATGTCCCTACTAATTGATTGTCAGATATTAGAATAAGGTATACAATTAGATTGTTTTGACATTGTTGAAATTCTAGTGTGGATACTTTACTTACATCTATTACTGTTTCCAGCCTGTGGCCTGGGTCAGATTTCTATTCAAGTCATATTTTTCCACTACCGGCTTGTTAGGCCTGTCGTAGTTTCATATGTCTTGTAATATATCTTTAGACTAGGACAGGCACAACATCCAGTCCCCGGCTGTCAATTTATCAATGTGAAAGGGTAAACCCATATTTTCATCAATGATAAATTTTTGACCATGCCGAGAATCGATTCCGGGACCCTTAGCTCAGTAGGCATACATGCTACCGACTTAGTTAAGGTGTCGGACAATTTGACTACTTGAAAAGTTTAATTTTATTTTCATTCGGGTAGACATATACCAATCTTCATGTAGGATAGTATTTGTTTAGTTCTAATAAAAATTATAAAATTAATGAGATAAATTGAAGTTAATTACAATTTTAGCACTGCAATGAGAGCATTAGACATTGTTTGTAATAACTAACACTAACAATCAAGTTAAATAAATCTTTGATACTCTTTCAAGTCATACAGCTTCAATTTTGACAATCATGTGAAGCGTTTCAACGACACTTATGGATATTCCAGAGTTTTTTGTTTTTTTTTAAGTTTTAACACTTAAGTGAAATTGGAAACTCCACAATACAAGAGGAAAGGGGGGAAAACTATAGTTTGGTCGAATCCACTATTTTACAAATCCGAATCTTGGAATAATTATGAACATAAGAGGAAATATAAATATAATAGAATAATAGAAAATAAAAAAAGTAACCAAATGTTAACATTCTTTCTTATAATCCATTCATACATTCAGTTAAGTGTTAAATTACTGGTTTGGGGCCTGGTTGTTAAGTTCATCCTATAATTATAACAGGTTCTGAACTACCAATAAGCGATATTAGTGCTCTAAAACAAATTTCACTTTAAGAATTTGAGTTTCAAATATGAATTTTTCTCGAATATACTTCAGGATTCAAGGGTACATCCCTAAAAATAAAATAAAAAAATTAACTAGTGAGAGGTAACATTAGACTGAGGCCCACCTAAAGGTAAAGGCTAAAAAAGATAACCCATCAATCTAACACAAATTGCCACAATTTCTTCTATCTTTTTAAGAGTAAGTCTGCTTTACACTTGTTTACAATAACATTAATTATATTGCTAGCAACTTCGTGACTACATGCTTTAAGGTGTCACTTTTCCAATAGACTAGCCTGCCGAAGCCAGGAAATCAGGGTTCAATTCCGGTCAGGTGTACTTTGGATGGTTTTATCTAAATGGTTTTCCACTCTTCCTCCACACAAATTTGGGTACACTTCCTCTAAATCCAACCTTTCTAGTCCCTAACACATTAGTGTAACCAATACAACCTAAACGGGTTGTATGACATGGTGCTAAAACAAATATATTTTTGTTTTTGACCTTTATAGCAAATAAATATAAATAAAAAATAAAACCGAATGTTGTTTGTATATGGCTTCTCTATTGTGCTGTCAATTTTTATAATTGTTGATATTAAGAGTATATCTTCTTAAAAGCCAAAAACGTGGGTTAAGGTGGAAAAAATTAACCCTCTTCTTACCAATGAATGATGTAGGCCTACTTACTAAGGACATTATTATTTTTTGCCTTTCCCTGGGTGTGCCTCATCTTGAACATACCCCCAGCCCCTCAACCATCATCTAATTTTACATATTTTTTATTAATTTAAAAACGACTGAAGTCTTTCAGAAAGCTATGACATGATTTTACTTACGATCAGTTCATTCTGATGTTTGTACTTTTAGTTTCATGCGACTAATCAAGAACATGCATTTAATGTCAGAGTTAAGGTCACTTGTTCAATAAAAGACTGATTCTTATCTTCTAAAACAGTTTCTTTTCCACAGTGTCGCCAACTATAACAAAAGAAAAATTCTGTATTTTGGAGAAATAATCTTAATGTGCTTCTATTATTTCTATTAAATGATTAAATAAAACTCTTTAAAAGATTTGTGTTATCTTGTTCAAATATACATAGTGAAAATTTTGTTTTTTAAACTGTTATATTTTCTATTTAAATAAATAATTTGGATTTTTTTTAACCAAACGATTTGAACATAGATAAATAGTGTTTGATGTCCAAAGTCACATTGTACTCATGCCCCAACTTTTTTTTGCAACAAATAAATAATCGATTCTAAAACTCACAAGGATTTAAATAGACGACTCAACACACTAGTTATGGCTGGGGTTATTTATACTTTAATAAAATACTTTTTAAAGAATTTATTTGACAGAAAATAAGTAGTATTTAAAATTAAGTGCTATTTTCGAGAGTTTTTTTCCCCACTGTCCCTAAAATTATAATTTTGTCAATTGAACAACAATTTTAAAGGTACCTGTTTCCCTTGTGGTCAGATACACCCACTTGATTGAGGTATATTTGTGGTGATGGCAGCAGTGTGTCAGCCTCATTGGCTGTCTGGAAAGTAAGTGACTGGTAGCTCAGCGTAGCTACAATAGTTGGTGTAAGGAGAGGGTCTATAGTTCCAAACTCAGCTGCTGCCAAACCCCACATTGTGCGACCCCCTTGAACTATGTCCATGTACCTGGTCAAGGGTCATTCCCTAAACTAATCAATCATGTTACGAGAATTCTTTATGAATATAAAACACCACACAAGTTAAAAAACGGCATTGATGACTCATTCATTGTCCTGCTCTGTACAAATTATATCGAGTAGAAGGAAATAATTATTTACGGTGATAGTAAAATAAGACTGAACTCATATTTGCTAGAATTCTAGTTTGAATGCTAATTTAAATTAAAAATAATTATTATAGATCAAATATAATTTTAGGTTAACCTATCAGCTTTAATGATATGCATTTCTAAATCCTCAAATTATTTAAATTTAAGCTGTATATATATTGTGACCCCCTTACCTTTTACCAAAACTAATTGAAAATCTCAAAACTACAAATAAACCATGTTCGACATGGCAACATTTCTTTAGAGGAAGCCATCGCTTCATCATAATATTATGATTATCTTGTTAATATAGTGCAAATATAATAAATAATCCTGATTTAATTAATTTAAAAAAAATATATATATTTAAAGTTTATTTTGTTCCTACGTATATAGCATTAAAATGTTACAGTATCAACAAAACTTTCAGAAAGAATTTAATTTCAACACCAAACTTATTGATTATGTTTTTATTAACTTTATTCACATGCTGTGTGAAAATGTTTTCCCAAATCAGTAACCAAACTTTAAATCACTCACATCCCACCTGTTTTCTCATGGCATGAAGTTTAAAATCCAACCCACCGGGGTTCAAAGCACAAAGCCCTCAATGAAGACTAAGATCAAGTCCTAGCTATTTGTTAGGAAATGGTTTTATAGATTATTTGAACTTACTCGCATTTTATCTGAAAATTGGTAGAACTGATTCCATGCTGCAACTGTAGGTTCAAAATACCTCGTGTTCTCTGGGTTTTCTCAGACACGTATATTGTAGCCCTTAGCTGCTCGCCTGAATTAAGAACATTATGGTTTTAAGTTTTGAATACTAAGAAACATAGTTTGGATTAAGAATGGTTGCAAATTCACGATTCAACAAAAATTAGAAGACAAATTTTAATTGCAAACCTTTAGTTTTAATACAAGGTGGCTTAACGATTATAAATTTAAAATCTATTGCATTAAAGAAACCTGCTTCAGTGGCTGCATGATCTAAGGCATTACTCTTGTGTTGGACTAGACTATTGATGCCAAGTAGATCAGGGTTTGAATCCATGTTGAGTGTACAGAGGTTTTTTTACTTTTTTCAAAAGAGGGTTTCACTTTCCCACCATGCAAATGCGAGTACACTTCTTCTAGAGTCAACCTTTCCCCTTCCTAACTTATTAGTATAATTAGTACATATGTGTACCTGAACAAATAGTAAGATGCGATGCTAAATTTGTTTTCAAGAACTACACTATTACTCACCACAGTAAGGTTCTGTGTCCCTCGTGACTAAATAGAGAGCACCTCGTCCCTTAGAATGCTGAGCGTCATACCCCATAAAACCGCAAGACTGCTGAGGGTCTCCATGACTGATGTTACAGGCATCGGGAGCAGGGAAACATGATCCTTGAAGAAATCCTGGCAGTCCAGCTTGGCAAGGGTATGCCATAAACCGACAACCACCAGGTGGTGTTGTCATACTCTCGAGAAACAATTTCCAAGCTCGCACATGGCTGCACGCAACATTGATATCCACAGTGCGATCTGCAGGGAAAGGTTTTGGGTGTTTGTGATTAGTTTGAATATTCAATAAAGAGGGTGTTTGAGGATGCCTCATTGCCAGAAGAAAAACAAATTATCAACTTTAATCACATATAAAAAATAATGAACCGACTAAAAATTATCTGAGTTGTGCACTTTCGTCTCTCACACCTTATATTTCTCAACTCGTAAAGAAAATGCAACAACACCTTTTATATTAACAACAATGTAGGCTTGCATTCAAATTTCAAAGAAAAAAGTTGTGTTTCTTAATTTAATTTGTGATAAAATTTAATATTTATTGATTATTTGTATTAAAAATATAAAAAATAAATATTTTGTATCTAGCTGTAGTTTAAATTTTGTGTTGTATTTTTTTAAATAGGATGGGTGAGAGGTTTTATTAAAACTAAAAGAAGTATGTGAGGCCAAAAGATTTGGGAACCACTTTTTTTAATATATAATATGAAACATTTTTATCTTTAAACACAGGGTTATAAACATTATTATTCACAAGTAGGCTATTTGGAAAAAACTAGTTTAAGCCTGACCCATTGATTACGAATGATATTAAAATAATACCAATAAATTAATAACTGTGCACAAATATTAAACAGTATATTAAAATAAAACTAAATTGTCACCAAAGAATTGAAATCTTACCAAAATGACTGACCACAACTGACCCCCTCCCATCATTACAGCTTGGTTGCTCCCTCCCTCCATTTGGAAAGAAGTCGACGTGGCCCGACTGCCGCAAGAGACCGAAGCCATCAGTCCATATGGGACTGCCATCAGTGTGAATAACATCGACAAAATCGGCATCACTAGCATCTAGCTTACGATATGGGTCCAACAAAAGATGATTTTTGAAGATGGGTGATGCAGGATCAAGTCCTGAACAAAAACACTAGAAATAAAATCTGTGACAGCACATTATAAGATTACTTAATTAAAAACGTGTTCTTTACAACAGATTGAATGAAGATATGCAAAGAATAACAAAATAAATACTTCAAAGTAAAAAAATTAAGTAAACACACTGACTCACACTTTAATTACCTTTACATTAATGTACGGTGTTTCTATAGTCATATTATACATTTCCAAGCCATTAGGCAATAATTCATTTCTATTATTTTTTATTATCTTTCCTTATTTAAGTGAAGCCTGACTTTACTTACCCTCGTCCTAGGGACCCAACACTGCAGGGTATAAATTTAAAATAAAAAAATGCAAATAAAAATACTGCTCAGTTTCTATTTGGCATCGCTAATTTTTAGGGATGAGGAAGGTTGAGTTAAAAAGAAGTGTACCCACATTTGCATAGAAGTAGAATGTAAAACCATTTTGGGAAACTTCTCAATACGGTACCTACGGCCAGGATTCAAACCCAAATCTCCTTGTTACTGGGAGTAAAGTCTATCAGGAGAGTGACAGCTTGGACCATTTGACCACAGAAGCGAGTTTTTACTGCTCAAATTGGGGCATTAATAAGCTACAAAGGAAGATTTTATTTAAAATAAAAATATATATCAATTGGAATATCTGTAGAATAAGCCATGACCAAATCAAATACAGTAAAACCTTGGATTGCGAGCATAATTCGTTTCGTAAACGTGTTCGTAATACAAAGCACTTGTATATCAAAGCGAATTTCCCCCATAAGAAATAATGGAAACTCAGATGATTCGTTCCACAACCCAAAATTATTTAATCTGAAAATGATTAATACCTTTTTTATTTTCGTTATTTAAATGTAACTGTACTGTTATCAAAGTTATTTATTAAATTTAATGGTGGCTGGTGTGAAGTGGACGAGAGAGATGAGAGGAGGAGGTGTGTTATTGTTTAGGATGACTTTCACTGCTATATGTTGGCTCACTCAAATATTTTTCTTTTTGTGCGACTATAACAAAGAACCTATCCAATGACACTGCTCGGCAGACAAAGCGTAACCATAGTACTACTCGTATTGCAAGATATCGCTCGTTTATCAAGTTAAAATTTATTGAAAATTTTTGCTCGTCTTACAAAACACTCGCAGACCAAGTTACTCGCAATCCAAGGTTTTATTGTAATTAGAAAGATGATTTAAAACAATTTGTACTGACTTAGTATATAGCATGGAAAAATATAGCTGAATAAAATTGAAAATAGACAATTATGTGTCTCTAATGATCAATCTTATTTATTTAAGCAGGCTCTAAAAAAATTACCTTAGAGGTTCCACAATAAGGCAAATGTGTTTGTTTCTTTGAACATACCACTGAGGATGTTCTAATATACATGGGACACATACGTTGACTAGTGCAGTGTTGTGAAAACTAACTCATGTTTGTACCATGAGAAATAAAATTACCCATCCATGATATGAAACTATAATATTTTAGCGCTAAACTCAATCTTTCTCTCGCCCACCTGTAATTCTGCCCAACTTGATGCCCCGGTTCTGCAGGATGTGGCCAGCACAGCCAGCAATGTGGGCACCTAGACTGAACCCTATGACATGCATCTTGGCGGGGTTAGCCCCTAGGGTCAACATGTCAAACAAAAGGAGACTCATCTGTCTACCGACAAGCTCGGTGTTGGCTACGGCGGCTGGATAAGAGTTAGCTGCCCCCTTTTCCCAGTCCACCATGATGACATTGACATTCTCCTGAAATATATTCACATGCAACCCACTAGTGGACAGTATCATGTATAGATTGACAACAGGGACATTCAATCTTTCACCCAGAAATGACAAACATTTCCATAAATTCTTCACCTTAACTTAACCATCTTAACTTTAGTTGCAACGGCCCAGCCTTTTACTCCTGTCTTTTGGGCTCTCTTTGGGCACCAGGTGGATCTTGAAATTTGGTTATTTTTTATCAATGACAAGCCAAACGTGTTCCTTTATGTTGTATATTATCAAACTCAACAAAATATATACACTGACTTTCCTGTATTCTGATCTCTTGTGTTTGGGTACTTGGCTCATCACGCCACCCAGCTACATGTAGGTAGGCTAAGCGGGCACCTATCAATATAATTTGAATAGTCCAAACTTTCTTCATTGACATCATGCCCCGAGTTAAGGCAACCCCTCTGCAGCATGTCAAAATAGCAAGTCTCTGAGACAACACAGAAAACCCAGCATGTTTCTGAATAAGTGTTTATTTTTAACACCACAGCTCGATTTTACAATTAATCCGAAATTTTGACTATCCGAAATCGGGCCGATCACCTTTATTTTGATTAACTAAGATTTTATTGTATATATGGTTCCAGGCCACTCGGTCTGGATATAAATAATATCTAAATTATGTTCAGAAAAAATTTTGTCCAAAAATGTCTAACTCTAAAATGTCTAAAGTGGAAAAAAGAATTTTGAAGAAGAATGTCTAATAACAAAATGACTAAGATCAAATGTATTATAATATGTCTAGAGTTTAAGCTGTGAAACTTATTTGCATGTTATATCCAAGTTTATGAACTGTAGACCTACAGCTTACCTAGGCCTACTCTTAAGGTGATTGGCCCTTTTCATTTAGTGTGGAAATGCAGAGCCGTGGGAAAAAAAAGGTTATCTCCAAGAATTTTTATTGTTTTGCAATTTTTTTTCAGAAACGGTTTGTTAAAGAATAGAAGCATGTTGATTAAGTTATACTTTTTATATACATATCTCCTCTATAATTTTAACAGTGATCTAATATCGATAAAATTGACATTTTTCAATAGAAAACTGCCGGCTACATAGCAAAAAATAAGAAAATTTAACTAAAGATAAGGTAATTTCTAAGATGGGGGGAGAATTACGATAACTGTTTGTCAGAGGTATTGTTGAATGATGGGTGCTTATTTAAAAATCTGTAGTAACCACAACCACAATAAACTCACCACTACCATAACACTACATATATACTACTACCAGGACGAGAAATAGAAATCAACTGATTAAAATTCAAAAGTTGCCCACCGATGTTTGCGCGTGGGTACACACCGAGCGATGATTACCATTGGAGGTGGGAGACCGAGACACTGACAACATTCTTTGATCTTTTACTCGGGCGATGTTTCCGTGCATCCAGATACACGGGAAACATCGTCAGGAAACATCGGCGGTCAGCGTGCATCTGGCGATTATTGTCCAGTGTGTACTAGGCTTAATATGTAATATCTTTTTAATATATACAACTTTTTTTTCAAGCTTTGTATTGATCCAAATTAAAATTTGTGTGTGTGTATGTATATATATATTTTGGTAATATAAATTAACTTTTATAAGAATCACAATATTATTTCAACTATTTTTCAGACATCTGTTAATAATCTATCTGATTCATCTTTTAGGGAACACATAATTTATAAAGAAGTTAATATCATTATTATGGTAGAAAAAATACACACATTTTACAAGATTTATTTTGATACGGTATAAATAAAGCTTTTTTTTACAGTTGTATTAGTTATATTATTTAGGCAACAAATCTGTTGATTGTTAATTACTACAATCTTGCATAATATTAATTATCTTCACTGGAAAAATTGAAGTATGAACTACTTCTAAACAAAAAAAAACAACAACTAAAGGACCTAGTCAGTTCAGTGAAAAACTCTGCAAGAAATATAAAAGTTGGTACCTTGGTTTAGTTTACTTGGGCAGTGAAAACACAGTACAATGCAAGACCACTTTGTACCCGAGTAACAATAGGATTAGCTGAGCTAGGCACTATATTTTGGAAGATGCTGACGCAGCTTACTGTTGTAGTTTGGCTGTGCAGTCACACCTTTCACCCTCCTGCCCACCATCCCACAAAATAGGTTTTAGACTTGCACTCAACAGGGCCAAGGGCCTTAAGCTAATGATGTGTGTATACTTGGTAACAAGTGGTTTAGTACAGTTTGCTCAAAATGCACACTATTCCCACGTCCGCTCTTAGTTCAAATAAAGGTAAAACATTATTACATGACAGGGAGTACCAATTTAGATTAAAAAACTAACTAAATCTTATAAAAACAGAGAATGAAAGAAATGTTTTTCATTCCCACACATAGAAAGGTTGGGAAAAAAATATATTTTCCCCATTATTTAGTCATCCAATGCTAGTAACAACTTACCCGGTCAAGAAACGCTTGTGCCCCTCGAATTGCACCTTTATCTTTGCCACTGCCCTTGAACCCATGGATTAAGACCTTCACAGGTAGATCGTACTGGAAATCAGACTTCTCCAACGAATATAGCCTGTCACCGTATTGTATCAGCTGAGGGGATGTAATGTTAGAAAGTGTGTACAACCAGAACTTTGTGTCTACAATATCAGGTGATTCGGGGGTTTTCTTTAGAGGTGAATGTTTCCGTTGAGTTGTGAAACAACCAACCATATCTAGCACAAAAATTTAACATAATATAAAAATAAGTAATTTGATTGAACGCAAATAATTATATTTTACTAATTTAAACCATTTTCTTACTTTTTAAATCAATCGTCTCAACTCTAGATCAGCAAATAAAGACAATCAGAATTTACTGAAAGTCAGTATTACCAAGTTATAACTTAAAATAATCTGTAAATCATGGTTTAAATTATAAGTGATAGGTGTCCATTGTTTTAATAGCAAAGGACATTATTTAAGATTAAATAAATGTTCTTTTTTCTTTTAACTTCTTAGGGGAAATATTTGTACAGCAATGATACACTAAATCAACATCTTTTATCATTGTACATGAAAATATGTATGTGCTGCCAAATTGTACCCATCTTAAAATGTGCTTGTCACACAATGGTTGGTACCTAAGAGCTATCATTTACAAGAACTACTTTCATATAATAATAAAAATAAATAATAACAATAAAAATAATAATAAAAATAAAAATAATAATAATAGATGATGATGATGATGATGATATAGTTACATTTTGCCAATGGTGAACACAAAATAATAAGTTTTACAAGTTCTTGGGAATCTAATTGGGACCTCTTGTATGTAGGTCTTAAAATAGATAGGGTAGTGCATCTTTTGATATAATAAACCACTTTTCTTTAGAGAATATGTTTTGTGTAGATGAGTTTTAATTTACATTGTTATTCATAAAAGATAAAAGTAATTAATCAAGACATTAAGCCAAAATAGCATAAGTAATTGCCGCACTTACAAAAGTAGGCCACCTATCCCTATATTGAGATAGTTCCATCCAGTCCACCTCATTACACCCTCTCACTCTCAGGTATATTCTAATGTTATCCTCCGATCTGCGTCTAGGTCTTCCCAATGGTCTCTTCCCATTGGGTTTGTCAGTCATTACCCTGAACAAGGTTCGTGAATCTCCCATTCGCCCTGTATGTTCTGCCCACTGTAATCTACGAGACTTTATTACCCTAACAATGTCTTGTGAGAAGTACAGAGTACATAACTCATCATTATGTAACCTATTCCACTCCCCAATAATCTCATTCCTTTTTGTACCAATTATCTTCCTAAGCCCATTGTTTTCAAACATCCTAGACTTGTTTTCATCATTTAAGGAAAATAGCTTAAGTCTACAAAATAATATAAAAAACCATAGAATTTGTCAGGAGCCAGGGATCCAAGCGCCAGTGTCTCTTTAAATAAGTGAGAAAAATTACCTAAACGGTACCAACCAAGTGACCAAAAGTAACAAATGTCTGAGCAATATGAGTTGAAATTTAATTTGCTAATTTATAACAAAATACATTTGTAGTTCTGCATTTTTCTGTTTCAAGTTTCTGCATTTCTTTTAGTTCATATTCATGTTTTAAAATGCCCTTCCCTTTTGTAATTCTTATTAAATTTTCTTTTTTTATGAATTGCCTTTAATCTTTTTATTATATATTTTTTCCTTCAGGTAGCTTAGATAGCTTCTGTGTACACTTTGGGAAGGGAAGGGACTCCCCTCAAAATTTCTAAAACCAATAAAAAAAATTCAGAATAGTAGAAAATTTCAATATTTTAATAAATGTAACAGGACAAACCCAAATAACCATAAGAGTCTGAACATTTAAAATTTAAATCGGGGGTACGAGAAATGGTCAGGATTGGACATTTCCAAAACTAGAATTATTGACCACTTATAGATGTAGTAAAACATTTAAATTTGGCAAGAAGGTAGAGAGGCTATCCCAAAATCTGCGTTGTATTAAAAAAAAATTAATTCAAAAACAGGAGGGGTGTGGGTGTAAAATGGGGGTAAGCAGAAATTTCCTAAACTTTGAAAAAACCACCTTTCACAAATAACTAGAAAAGCTATGAGGTATAAAATTAAAATTTGGCAGATAAGACCAGATAATCTAAAATTTGAAATTCTAAGAGTGAGTTGAAGAAAATGGTTTGGGGATAAAGGGTGAAAAATTTACAAAGCGATTCGGCAGTCAGGTAGAGAAATCATTCCTAATAGCTATAAAATTATGTAAATTTTAAAATGGTATGCTAGGAGAAAGGGGAGGGGGCTATTAACATTAAAAAACTCTTGTTTGAGTGGCAAAAAAAAAATCCCAGGCAGGTAGAAGTACGACTCCAGATTATAAAATAGGTCATAGAATTTTAAATTTTTAAGTGTGAGTCGGAGAAAATGGGGTATGGGTTGGTTAAGATTTCTGAAACATATAGAAACAACTATTTCTCTATGCGTAGAAAACTAAAATTTGGCATGCACTCCAAATAACCAAAAAAGTCTGAAAATTTTAAAAATTGAACTCCAGGAAATAGTGAGGTCACAAGTAAAAATAAACACCTTTACTTAAGATATAAAATCTAAATTGGCCAGGAATGTAGAGGGATCACTCCAAATAACTGAATATGTGTTTAATATTTAGTATTTCTTATTGGGCCCCTACACAATCAGTTAGACTGTCAATATTAATAAAGAATTAATGAATTAAATTAAGCTAATTCTTACAATGCCCCTAGCATGTAAAGTCAAGTTTACACAATATAAAGTTTATTTAAATTATGTATACCTGTATATAAAAAATAATGCACAACATACCAGTATATCAAATTGACTAAAAATACAAATCATGAAGAAAAAAAATGTATAAAGTACATTATGCATGGAGTTTTTTTAAGTGAGTAGGCAAGTTTGAGCAAGTCAAACTTGTTTTACATGTCAAGTAGTACCTTTCAAGTTTGGATTGAAAAAATTGTACTGCCTCTATTGTGTAATATGTAGCCATTATATAACACGCTCATTCAAGTGATTGATGAATACTTTCTATTGTAATAACAGAAGATCAAATACACATCAAATAAGGTTTTGATCACTTGACATTTTGTACCAACTTTCTTATTTTGTGATGTAAAAAACCATCATGTTTATTCAAATTTTTATGTAAATATATATATAGTTTTAATTGTGTAGGCATAGTTGTTTCAATATATTTTCTTGTAATAATTTAATAGATAAGTTCTTATCATACTTTAAAATGAGTTTTCACAGTATCATGCGATTTACTTCATTGTCAAGAATTATTTATTTATTGTATTTAATGTGTACTTTCTGATTATTTCAGAAAATGTCTTACAAACTAACTTAATTCTAAAACAGATACAACATCAAGTACCCAAGCTATTAATCGATATAAAAGGGAAAGCTCCAATTTCCCTAATGATAACTTTTTTGGCCATGTGGGGAATCAAATTGAGAATCTTTAACTTAATGGACAGACACACTAACAACTGACCTATAATAAGGCGTCTGATCTGATAAATATTGCTACTCTTTTAAAAAAAGTTATTACAAAAATCAACTGAAAAATATAACATTTTAACTTTAAATTATGAGGAAAAACTATGTCATAAAACCATCTTCAAAATATTGTAGTTCCTACAGACAAATTTTAAGTCTCATTCACGGTATTTTATATTAGGGCCTAAAAGTTGAAAGGAATCGATTAAAATGTAAGCATAATGGTAATCTGTCATAGTATATTATCTGAAATTCATCTTTAAACCCTCAAAATACTTTTGTTTTAAATATGAAACAAACTTTGGGACAAAAAACATTCATGAATATTAATGGTGACAATAACTCCATGACAATAGTATCCACTTGTGATGGCTCGTTAAGTAATGCTCCAGTGAAACTGTATTATGCAATGGGCCTTTGAAAGTTGGCTGTTCCTCCTTGGTGAACATGTTGTCCTAAACAAACACTAGTGCTCCTCCCACTAAATGGCTGTTAGGTAATCACAAGGGGGACAAGGAAACTCTTTAAGTGCACAGAGGATAGACAGGGTTTACTAGTCACCACCCCAAGGCTACACACACTGTGTGTGTGTGTGTTTTTACCATAGAATGAAAGTATGTTTCCTTTACAACAAGGAATCAAGGTCTTATAAATAGAGGGAGACATTATTGACTTCGAACAATGGAAAAGAGCCGAATCAAATATCAGTCACTGAACAAGAGAAAGGTTCATTTAAATAAAGTGTAGGTGAAAAGCTGAGACGTGTTAATTGATGGGACAAACACTCTAAACATGTGTGACCCACTAGTGGTGTAGCAAGGGCATCTGAAGACTGAGATGAGTCTCGATTTTGGCACCCTCTAACTGGTCAAGAAACAAAATTCTTAAAAAAGCTTAGAAAGAGCTTAAATAAAAATAAGGTTGCAAAACCAATCTTGTAAAAAGGTATCAATGTAACGAACTTCACCCTAATAAAAGGCAGCTAAAGCAGTGAACTTCTAATAGCAGGTGTATAA
>CABFWB010000134.1:46793-64483 GCA_902151455.1 Timema bartmani | reverse complement strand
TATAACCCCCCCCCCCCAACCCCAACACCCTCTTGGTTACACCATTGTTACCCACTCTTTATTACTATTTAAAAAATACAAGACACCCTTTAGTACTATTTAAAAACTACAGGAACATTGTTGACCAGATTAAAGTATATACTTGTCACTCTTCACTTAAGTTCATTCTCTACTAAGGGTTTCCTTTAAATTATAATTCCTGGACACAAGGACATATTTAATTTAAAATATAAGGAATGTATCAGAGGGTGCCACTGCACTGTAAAAAGATTGCAAAACACTGAAAATTATCTTCAGAGAGATTCCCTTCTAATTTTTTATTGTTATTCTAATGTTATGCATCTCCAAACAAATGCTGCATTTTTTTTTTTCACCTATCAAATTACTTTTCAAATAACAGAATGTGTAATTACATTTTATAACTAATACTTCTTTTAAAAGAATTAATCACATGATTCATCTGATGCTCTGCAAGTAAGGCCTACAGTTTGAGGGAAACATTGCAGTATTTCTTAAAGAATAACAGTTCTGAAGCATAAAAACCACTAAAAGAACACTTTGTCTTCCCATAAAACATTGTTGAAAGTTAGTAAAATTTACCTTTTCAAAAAATAAAAATAAATAAATAATGTAACCAGAACTTAACATATTAAGTTTTTATTCCTGTACTGACATGTTGATACCTTTCACCTCTATTTTGGAGGGAAACATATTTTAAAATAAGAAATCACTTCTTAAATAATCAGTATGTGACCCTCTTAATGCATAATACGTGTAACTGATTAATTTTATAAATATTAATTAGTTATTGTCAAAGGGAAAATTTTAGATTAGAATCAAAAAACCGGGTCACCTGCCAAGGCTAAAATGCAACACTTCAATTTAGTCTCATCTTGAAAATGATTAATTTATTTATAAACATTAGTTAACACAGTTGGTGGGACAGAAAATTCCTTCTTTATACATATAACTATATTGATGTGCATTCTACATAATGTTTAGGTAAATGGATTTGGTCTGGGCTGTCATATTATTTACATAAAAATAAAAATTGTTTGTTTTAGTCTTGCTTAAAAAAAACCTCCAAGCTATCAACAAAGCGGCCACCACTTTTTGGCAAAGTAGTGCCAACATCTGCAGATAGAGGGTGTCATGTGGACAGCACAGCGAACCCTCTAGCCATTTTTCTCGGTTTTCTAGACTGAGACCACTACCTCTTTATTCAAGTTGCTCCTCATTTGGCATCGCGAGGCTGAGTTAACCCCATTCCAGACCCACTGCTCCATAGAAAATATGGAAGCACTGGAGATCGAAAAACGTATCGCTGGATCTGTTACCAAGAACTATGATCACTAGACCACAGAGGCGATCAGGGATATACATATTTACTATAATTAGGTATTGTTTGTTTGCGCACATGTGTATATATTATATAAATAGCCTACGATAAAGGGGGCATTACACACAAACACATGTATAATACACACATCTGTATATGTGTGTATGTAATGCCCTCTTTACCTTCCCTTTCACATTGTTAGGCCTACTACCCATTTTTGTTGACACAACGCAAGATGCACTTGCATCTTCTAGTCATTCATTGCTTTTATATAAAAAATAAAATTAATATACAGCCTACCCGCTTTGATGACCACATAATCTAAGGCACTACTCTCACAGTAGACTAGACTGCCAATGGCAAGGAGAATCTCAGTTGGGTGTACTGAGGGCGATTTTTCCAAAGTGGTCTTCAACTCTGCATTCATGCAAATGAGGGTACATTTCCTAAAAATATAACCTTCATCCCTAAAACTATTAGCGTAATTAGTACACAAGCGTATAGTCCGAACAGGTAGTAAGATGTAGTGCTAAATATATATATATATATATATATGTATACTGCCTAATGCATTTTACCAAAAGGTTTAGTAGGATTGATTATTATGGACTTTCATAAAATAAAATGTAGTAATCCTACTTCAAATAAATATAAATAATATGAACAATATTAACTGGCCTAATTAATAAATACCAAGCAAGCTAAAAAAAATTACTTACATACCGATAACTTACTACAATTATACCAGTGTGACATGACCATCAAATATTAAATAAAACAATCTTATACAATCTAACCTTGATCTTAAAGAGATTACAAATAAATTACAAAAACACTAGGCCAACCTTAATTTACAATTTACTAGCTCTGTATATGTGTTTTATTAAGATCTTGTTTACATGAAAATAATCTGTTTTGGAGTCAATGATATTGAATGAAATATGATTGCGTCTTAACCTCTACTAAAATTATTTCCCTTCTACATATTTTTAAATCTCTTTATTCAATAATTATATCAGGCTGTAAGGTTAGGCTCTATTTATTAAGTTACTGATGTAAGAGGACTACAAATAACTTTCAAATCTATTGTAAATGGGTTTTTTTTAAATAATGATTTCAATTCCTTTGGATACATGTCACATGGTGAAGCTTGCAAAAGACAGGTAGGTTGGTAGTCTTAAATATATTTTTTCTTTAAATATTTACACGTTTCAAATATCTATGGGCAATGATTAAAGTCCAAAAGTTTTATATTTAATGAATATTTAAACCAGCCTTTTTTAGGTTATTATTGTGTACTTATTCTTTGTCAAGTTGCTTATCTTGTATCAGTGAAATAAACACAAATCATAAATGGCACATTTATAATAGGGACTGTACGATTAAATTGTAGAGATTTTGAGAAATTATTTATAGGTCTCTATGGGTGACCTGGCGGTCTAGGGGTAAGGTGTCAGACTTCTGTGCTGGGGGCCCGGGGTTCAATCTTCTGTCCCGGCACAGATTTATCTGATTACCAAACCCTTCCTTCACCTCTGACAAGATGTGTATTAACCACAACTTGTGAATGTGTGGAATGGCAAGTCTCCCCTGTGGTTCGGATTCCACGTTAAACTTTAGGTCCTCCATTTCATCTCACAATCATTCTACCATTACACATTAGCGTAAGTGCGTACAAACCGAACGGGTAGCAAGACGCGGTGATAATAATAATAATAATAATAATAATAATAATAATAATAATAATAATAATAATAATAATAATAATAATATGATTGTAAGGACCTGATTGGTGTTTATATACAACCGTAATGTCCTGGTCCTTTCAACTTAATGTTATCATTCAATGTTTAATATTTATTGAAATAGTTTGTTATTTAAACTAGAATGAGCTGTAATGACTGCACATACATATTTGAACTAAAGTAGTCTAGAAATAAAATATATTATAATACAATATACATTGTTTTATTCAAATAAAATATTGAATCACATTCTTTTAAATCTTGGTAAAATTTTACTAAATCTGCGATGAAATATTCCATTCTAATATTAATAGCAGACATCATATTACAATGTATGTTATGACACTAATGTTTGATAATAACTAACAGCTGTGATATGTTTTAAGAATACTGATGTTTGTTATTAAGGATGAAACTCTCGAATCTAAGATTCGTCGAATCCCTCAAATACTATGGAACTCTAGTGATACGTATAATACGTCGAATACAATATTATTGTAATAATAGTTATAAAGACCTTGACTTGAGTAAACAATTTTAAGAAATTGTGGGTTCACGCCATGTAGTGTATTTATAGACTGGTGTATCTGAGAGAGAGTAACGGAATAATAAAAAAGAACAAAATTGATTTAATATTATAATTAATATACTACATAAATGATACCGTGAACCGCGCCTAGTTTCTCCCAATTTTATCTTAAAATAGACATTTACTAAAAATTCGTAAGATTTGTGAAATGAATTAATGATAGGTAAATACTTTGTTCTATAAACACTACACCAAATATCATAAATGAAATAATATACACTGTTACTTACTCTATGTCATTAGGAGCTAGGAACACTGTTACAGAAAAAGTGAGAATAGAGAAACATCTTTGTTCACCAAAGAGCATAAGAGTAAAATTCATTTTCAAAGACTTGAGTTTAAAAGTATTATATTATAATTGTTTATAGCTCAGAAACTGTTCGTTTTATAAAGATTGTTATCTTTAATAGTAATACAGCTTTACAACAATAAGTTATTTCGTATCTTAAATAGTTGCGGAGAAATGATCAAAATTGGAAAATGGCTTCTATATAAAGTACCCTCAAATTAATTTTCATGATATAATGAGAATTACTATCTTGTTTATAAGGATAAACAGTGTCTCTATATATTAAATTTAAACACAATGGTTATACCGAATTTCGATAAAATATATATTTTTCTTTTTGCCCTTCAGTAAAATATCCTTAAATTTAGGGATGTATATCTCATTCCAAAAACCCCTCTGGTGGATCTTATGAAAACTCCACATACCAAATCGGTAAAATAGTTTTTGCTCCAATCCGAGGTACAGACAGACAGACAGACCGACAGACAAACGTCATTGAGTAAACTTTTTTTTGTTTGTTTCAGGGTGTCATGAAACGTCAACATTTATCAAAATCTCGAGTTCTAGTTTTTTTACGATCACAATAATTTATCTCCGAGGTCTCGAAAGAAAGTAAAAATTGTTCTCTTTGTTGTTTATAACCTAATGTAAATACACATGTCAAACAAAATATTCTATGCCAATGGGAACAGACCTTAAACAACTCATTTTAGATTCAATTTAAGATATTTTAACTTGAACTAAACTTAAACATTTTTAAAGATTCGAGGACTCAAATTTGGATTCAAAATCGCAACAAAAAAAGACTTGGATTCTGTAAATATAGTATTTGACACATCTATATTTGTTGTTAAAGGTGTATTGTGCTAAGGATACTTATTTGTGTAAAAAATCAAGCTAATTTTTATTAATAAGGATATTTGTTCATAGAGGCTACTTTAAAGGAAAGTGAATGTTTATAAACGAGTAATGTGTTCATTAAAAGGTGTTGTCTATTGTGTGAGGTTATGTGTGCTATGTAAGGCTATGTGTGTAGGTAAGGTTATGTGTGCTATGTAAGGCTATGTGTGTAGGTAAGACTATGGTTGTTAACTAACGAACTAATGTGTGTTGTGTGTTCTCAGGGGATGGCACAGATGACCAGCCTTTCGTCACGGACAGAGAGAAAATGTCCGGATATGAAACTAACCTCTACCTTTACTCGGTGAGTCCCTCCATCATCTGATTTTTATAACACTTACCATTGGCTATCACGTCAATAATTAGACACTAATGTGAGCGTAGTGGGGTTCTGTTTTAACTTGACCATTGAGCAGTTCATCTATCTGCCTGCCAAGATATTTGTTACATTACAACCTGTCAAGTGTATGAACCAAGTTTAAGGATTTTTTTTGACCAAGGACAAACAAGGAATGTGCATGGTTTTTATATTTTGATATCCGTTTAAATATGGCGGCCACGCAAATTGATTTTCGTTAAAAAACTTTTCTTAAGTTTTTTATATACATTTTTTAGCGTATTCCACCAGGTTTTGTTGCTAGACATTCGTTTCCACTGACAGTGGCGGATACGTAGACTAACAGTGTTATTAGGTTGGGATAACGTGTAGTTGTGGCTACTCCGTGATACGAATACAAGTCTTAAACCTAACCTAACCTAACCTGACCTAACATAATTAATCATACCATGATAATCATAGGAACACTGCCACTTCAGGGAAAATACCTATGGTACCGCCGGGAAACGAAACTAGGACCTCTAGATTAGTAGGCAGGAATGCTGATCACTAAACCAAGATGTTGGTTTCATCTCAAGTGATTTGAATCAATAAGAAATAATACTCGATTGAGTACCTGTTTGTTTTTTCTAAACTCTGACATATATTGCCGAGCAACGGGTAGAGGTACTATTGAATATAATGTACTATTGAATATAATATTAAATTGGTTTATGTATGGATTGATCACAGAGGGAAAAGATCTGCTTACAGATCACGGAGAAACTAACGGAGATATTTCAACTTGAAAAACTAAAGAGAAATCTCAAGACTGTATTAAAGATAAAAACATCACATCATTCTTAGCATGATGTAATAGCATTTTATTACTGGATCACAGGCCTCCACCGTGGTTCGGATCCCACGTCAAATTGTAGGTCCTACATTTCATCTCGCAATTATCCTACCATTGCACATTAGCGTAAGTGCGTACAAGCCGAACGGGTAGTAAGACGCGGTGATGATAATAATAATAATAATAATAATAATAATAATAATAATAATAATATTTAAGGTCTACTTACTTTTACAAAACACTATTAACAGACTTTTATAATGATAGTTGAATGAGCCTTACCATAACAAACGAGCTTTCTTGAAAACCGAGATTTGTTTCTTTCTTGTATTCGAGAGGATATTCTGCCTCGAACTGCAATTCCATCATATCGTTTTGCGATTTTTATTGGCGAGTTCTCATCAGCATCTATGAAAATAAAATAAAGAAAATTAAAGAAAAAAGTGAAAAAACTGTGTGAATGTATATGTTACATTTTGTCTATTAAATGTAAGAGTTTAATAATTAATTGTAGAACTAGTTCTAAACCATTATATTAAGTGTAAAGAGTTTCACAAGCATAAGCAAGAAATGTACATTAAATTACTTGCTGTACGTAACAATGAATTAACTGAACAACTAATATAATATTATAATCGTTTGAAACCCTACCATTAGAATTTAAAGAATTACACTTAATTTTCAAAGCATGGAAATATAACATGACACACAATACTATCAATAATATTTGATTTTCCATAACTTTTACTGTGCATTAAGGAACGAAGAAAATATATCTGTAACTTAAACCCGGGCACAACCATAAATGTTTACCTGCCAAGAAGGAAGTGTGCCACCACTACTTTACTGTGTCACTTTCACTTTTTAATTTCACCTCTCTTTTTACCATTATAAAGCTTAAATTGTACATGCCATCTATTGAGTAAAATACACATCTTAATTTTACAGTATGACCACAGTATAGAACGAATTGGTTGGGTCAACTCAAAAGTAGTAAAGAGAAACCAAAATCAAATACTTAAAATACTTTACTAGATAGCAGTAGGCAAGGCATGTATAAGTATAAAAAGAGAGTGAATTCATTTATTCATTTATAGGTTATTACAACCTAAAAAATGAACTCCTTCTTTTTATATGTATAAATACCTTTTTTACTGTTATATATAGGTTTATTTTAAAGGAGGTAAAATATGGAAAGAGATCAAATATATCATATATGTAAGGTGCATATTAGCTTAATAGATAATAAACTGAAAATTTATTATTTTTAATTACTTTCTGCTTATTGTTTATGATCTTCAATTCGTATTATTTAGCCTCATTTACTAATTGAATGTTATAGTTACAATAATTGCCAATAGAACTCACTACCATCGCAAAATTAGTTTCGTTTTATTATTGACTGCCAGGCTACGCTAGTTACACTATTGGGGTAGAGACGAATTTTTTTTTAAACCATAATGATAAAGGTTAGGAAACTATGAGAAACACATAAAGTGAACAAACATATTTACTACATGTTTTTTTAGATCCATTGTTGTTTCCAGCCTGTGACCTAAGTCAGATTTTTATTCAAACCATATATTTACCACTACCGGCTTGCTATGCCTGTCGTAGCCTCATAATATGCCTTATAATCTAACTTAAGACAAAGACAGGTACAACATTCAGTCCCCACCCGTTAATTCATCACTATGAAAGGGAAAACCCACATTTCACCAATTATAAATTTTTCGGCCATGTCGGGAATCGAACCCAGGACCCTTATCTCAATAAACAGACACGCTACCGACTGAGCGAAGATGTAAGATACATAGGATACATCTAGTAAAACTTGCAAATTTTAATTTTGCTTTCCAATATCGTCATTTTGATATTTGAGTTGAAGAGACAAGTAATAGTAACGCGATAATACACAAGAGGACAATGAACTGGAAACTGCTAGTGGTGGTCAGTCAGTTGCTAAGAGGTTGGGAACTTGAGGTGGATGATTCATAGGTTGTGAGGGAGGCGATTGGTTTTCATAAGGCTCCTAAAAGTATCAATGTAATAGTTTTAATAAATCAAGATTTTAATTTATAGTAATAAAACAAATGACTTTAAAGAAAACCACAATTTTGATTAACAAATGTGTGATTTACATAAAAAAAAGGACAAAAAGTCAATGTCACAATGAAACTAATAAATAAGTACATGGGCCTGAAATGTTTTAGTGGGTATTAATATAAAAAATATATTTACAACATCAAAGTATTGATTTCAATATTTTCTATTATTTTCTATGCAGATTTACAGTGGTTCAAATTGGTATGATTTGTGAAGGTGTTCCGCTAAAATTAAAGATTGACTTTGAGGTAGACATTGATAATTGGTATACAAATCACTTTTAACAGATTTGAACAAAACTAGAATCTGGCATTCAAACACGTAAAAAAAAAATTTACAATGACTAATTGTTTAAAATAGAAAGATTGCAGTTTGTAGTTTTTAAATATTTATCCAAGCTCAACTTTTTTTTTAACACTAAGAAAGTATAGGCCTACTTCATAATGTAATTGTGTCATATCTTTATTCGTACGTTCATTTAAGGACACTGTCGTGATGCATTGGTAAAATTGATTATTTTTTAAACTTTGTAAGAAAAGTAGGCCTATATTTGAAAATTAGCTTAGATTCTTCCATTGTTATCCTTTGCCAAATTAATTGAAAATTCTTAGCAATCTCTAAGTACCTGAATATGCCTGTGTGACTTTTGTTTTACCATTTATATATCGATAAAAACCGTATCGATGATCGCATGGTCTAACCCGTCACGTTAGTGCTAGACTCAATTGCCAGTGGAGAGGAGAGCGGGGTTCGATTCCGGGTCATGTGTACTAAGAGTGTTTTTTTTTCTAAATGTCTCCTCACTCTCCATACACGCAAATGCTGATAAATCTAATCTTAAATTCTACCTTACTTATCCTTATCCCATTAGAGTAATTAATGAATGCATACAACCCGAACGGGTACTAGGACGAGGCAGAAAAAACACAATAAAGATATCGTTAAGAGTTGCCGTTTTAAGTTTGTTGATTGGATTTACTATTTTATTTCCTAATATTTGTGTCATATTATTGTTGTTATTACCATTTGAATAAATCTTCCCTCTCTTCCTTGTTGTATAGACTCCACTCAAAACAATTTTATAAATGAGAGTAACCACTACTTATTAATTACATGGCTTGACGTTCTGGCGTCTTTGTCGCGGCGACTAGGTCGCAAGTATAGCCATGTCCTAAGCTTTCCGACTTATATGTTGTGTTCACGGTAACTATGGCAACAGCAAGCAGCAACAAAAACTTGCGTGCTTACTTTACTTGCGGGAGATATGATGATAATGCTCAAACTATTTCAACAGATCGATCATGTCAAACGACTGTTCGTATAAAAACTAATAATTGAAGCGCCTTCACGAAGCTACAAGCAAAAATATTATAACAATAACAAAGTTGCCTTTCTTGGTTAGCTTAGCTGTCGTTCAGCTTGTTAGGTCTGCGCGCGCTTAGAACGTTATTTGTTTACAAAAAGTTATTGTCTGAAGTGATAACTTAAGAAATAAGAAGCTGGCAAGCATCCATTAAATTATACTCGAAATGTTATTACAAAAGTGAATAAATTTACTTGGATAGAAGAAAATGGAGATTCAAGGTGATAATGTGAGTTTCATGTACATCAATTAAACTACTTTGTAATAACTTTTAGTGCACAATAATGTAGACAGTTACGGCATAGTTTATTTTAAACAACATTATATTTAACTGAAGAAGTATCATTGTTAGAGATGGAAAACTGGAAGTCTTATAACGTGAATATTGTTTAAAACGTAGAAGTTCAATTACCGATGTGAGAATTTTGGAAATTGGCAATAGCTTGGCTAATGGAATGTTTGAGTCTATTTTACGAATTACAATTCCATAGGATTACGTTTATAATGAAATGAAATTTTCCGTGCTATTTTCTAGCTGATTATTAATAAGTGTGTATTTGATATGTCCGAAGTAAAATACAATATTAAATAAAATAACTTGTGATATTATAGTGAAATCTTACTACAAAGTATGCTAATCAAGATATCTGTTAAGAAATAATAGTTTGACCACATATTTAAAATTCTATTTTGTAAGTTAGTTTTAATAAATATGATATTTTTAACAACAACAATCAATCATATTTGAACATCATCCTCGCGAGTGAATAAAAATATAAATCTTATAACAACAATAGGTAGGTAGGTAGATTGGGACACCCGATCTGTATCCTAGTAACAATCGATAATCGCGAACCACAACAAACCTCCCCAGGGCTTAAAAAAAAAGGACAACAGATAGCCGTTATGCGTCACCAGCAGGTGACAGTGGACGTCTGGCAAATGATCCTGACGTCGTGTATGTACCTGTTCCTGGCCTTTTGCGCCTGGGTACTGTTACGTCTTGTGAACGCCTGTTTCTGGCTGCCCAGCGCCTTGAAGAAACAGCAGGCGGCCGAGGAGAAGCAACAGATGGAACAGCTCCGACAACAATTACTGTCGGAAGGGGAAGTGTTGGCTGATGTGCAACAGGCGGGACAAGGGACAGACACTGAACCTGCTGTGGAAGAGACAAAGAAGAGACTCTAATTCTTTGTGAGGTGTATAGGATAAAAAAAAATATTCTTATTGTGTTATGTGTTTACCTAGTTTTGAGTGAAAGAGTCTATTTAGGCCTATTATAAAAATATAAATGAAGATTCATGCAGAAAGAAAATTGATATATTACTTGAAGACTTGTTTAAAGGTATGATCAGAAGAAATCTCAATATCAAAACATAGTTTTAAACAATTATAAAAAATAAAATGACATCTGGACACGGGAATTGAACCCAGTGCCATAGTTTTAACGTTTCAATGTTCTTGCCTTACCTTATAACTCGTATTTAAGGTAATTGTTTGCTAATTAAAGAACGAACAAATTCTTAATAAATCAATGGTAATAGTGTTAGCACGGTAGTCAAATGATCCCGGGTTCGATTCACATGGCCAGGTGTCATTCGTTATCTGATTTAAACATGACTCGAGACACGAGTGACATTCAATATTAACTGTTGCATTGATTGTTGTGTTATCAAAAATATGAATAGTTTAGCAACATATTGACTATGTTGAGATTCATTAACATAACTTAAGAGTTTGGTCTCTCTAATAATACTAAATAACTATGGTTCTATATCAGGCAAAGCCATTATGAGATGATCTTTATATAAGGTGTTAGGTTGTGAGCTTTGCGTTTAGTTAAAGTTTCCTCCATAATTCAGGTATGACCCATTTGACTTAGGTACCTATAGTGCAGGGATGGCGAAATTTTTCCGACCAGTATGCCTCTTAAGGATTATCTGAATTTTAAAATAATTTAATATGCCACCTTTCATTTAGATTATTTCAATATAAATATTTAAAAACGAAAACTTGTTGACTAAGCTTGGGCCTATTATAAAATGTAATGGATAGCTCAAATCAAATAGTACATATCTTAAACTCCTAAATATGAAAAAAGGAAAATTTATCAAATTGTCAAAATGAGTGTCTTAAACCATATTAATTTCAATAATTTATATAAAAAATTGAAAGTAGCACCCTTAGGGCTGTATACATATTATAGATTCTCAAAAAGTATATGACGTCTAAAGTTTTATTTTATGTTTACTTTTTCCATGTGGGCGTGTTGCGCAAATCGTGTTCGCGTGCCACCCAGTGACATGCGTGCCATAGATTTGCCATCCCTGATATAGTGATTATATTAATTATTGTTTGGTCCAACACCTTAGCTCAGTCGGTAGAGTGTCTTTTTACTGAGCTAAGGGTACCTGGGTTCGATTCTTGGTATGATCGAAAAATGTATCTTTTATCATTCACATTGATGGATTAACGACTGGGGCCTGAGTGTTTTGTCTGATCAATATTTAAGTAAGTTTATAAATCATGTGCTGATATAATCAGTAGGTTCAGAAAGTGCACTTTAAATACCTCAAATAAATGAAAAAAGAAAAAATATATAGTTTGAATTTTACATCTTGTAGATTTCTAATATAATCCTAGTTAACTGTATGATGCTTTGTTCACAAAATATTTTTTATTGTATCAAGTCATTATTTGAGAGTTGGAATAGCTACTATTTATTCAAAGTTCAACTTTATTTGGTAGGTTTAAAATAACTAAATAACTTTTAGCTTTCATTTACGCACATGATTTTATACTTAACCGCTAGTGTTTACAAAGGAATCTTAGGTAAATTTAAACATACTGTTAATCTACTACACCAGATTATTTATACTTATAAGTAAACTTTGTCAAGTGCTTTTGCAATATTATCTTCTGCTAATCTATCTTGGAACGAGTGACACGATTCTAATACGTTAGAAAACCTTATATAGGGTCAAGATAGTTAAGTAGTTTTTTAATACCATAATAAATAAATATATATAATATATTAGAATCTAAAAATTCCATATTTGGTTTTTACTCATAAAAACCACTAATTTTAATTCAATCACCTTAATTTAATGTTTACATCTTTGTTAATTTAAACTTATTATTATTATTGTCTATAATATATATTTTGTATTGTTTCAATAAGAGGTGTGTAGATATATTTGTACACGTGCGTATATACATACACCCCAATTATTTATTTTTTTGTATTTTCTTGAGTAATATTTTCTTTTATAAAACATTATGTAGTTTTTTCTTACGTTTAAAACATGTTTTATTGATAGTAAACAACATATTGAAATATACACTGTAACTGATCGTAATATAATTTGTCCTAGACAAAAATATAACTTAATACACAAATTTATTTGGTGTAGTTAGGCACATTTTATTTATTAGATAATGGACGTCATCCTAAACTTAATTCTATGCCTCATAAGCTGGTCCGTACAGTTTATAAGGTAGTAAAATGGACATACTATGCCATCTACATCAGAGACGCACCAATAAATTTACTTTTGATATAACTTATCAAAGCAATTAGTCTTTATTATTTCCCATATTTATTTTTAAGGGCATTTTTAATTAGTAGAACAGCAGTCCCACCATGAGGAGGGAGGTTAGGAAGGACTTTTGATACTATGGCACCAGGACCACGATTTCTAGGGACCTAAACCTGAGGTCTAGATCCACAAGATTAAAACAAAGTAGCAGAAGATAGAAAAAAATAAAAATATACGAATGACAAGCAATAAAATGTACTTCCATACTCAAGAATAGTGCATGCCCAGCCCATCAGATGGGTTTCCTATAGATAAACTTACTAGTATCTGTCACAATTATATCATTGGTTCGGTCTAGTCGTCTTAAGTTTCAAAGTGTTTGAAAATTTCACAGAGTCTATTATTTTTATACTGAAACTAAATTGGGCACACAAATAGAGTTGGGTAGTAAAACCAATTTAATTTAAATACTTCATAATGTGCGTAACATTTCGGTGTTCAATTAGGATAGGTACGGTATTAATTCTTGTATATTGCTTTTCTTTTTGTGAAAGTGAGTGACACCAAAGTTAAAAAAAAAAGAGAGAGTACAAACCAAAGTCAATAATTGGTATAGAAACGCCCCCTCTGGAAATAATTTGTTTCCCCCTGAATGGAATAAACTACTCCCTTCCCTGGAATGGACTTTACCCCCTCACCCTTAAATTTATTTCACTCCTCTCTGATTTTCTCGAATGTGAACCTGAAAGATGGCTTAATATCAAACTCTGAATAACTTCTTCTAGAGGTACGCAATTTTCAAAAATTTATTGGTAAAAGACCACTCTAAATAGATTATCGAGGCATCTAACCATCAATATTGCCAGAGGAAGATTAGTCCAAATATCTTTATGAGAGCAGTGAGAGCATACAATTTTTCAAAATTTTCTTGAAGAGGCCCACTTTAAATAGCATTAAGAGACATTTTATTTTCAAAGATTTTCCAGGCGAGGATACTCCAAATAACTTGTCACCCCATTTTCAAAAATTTCCCAGGGAAAGACCACTTAAAATAGTTTCTATAATAGACTTCTAATTCTAGGTGAAGACCACTCTAAATAATTTTTGGAGGTATTCAAATTTCAAAATGATTTATAGCTTATAGAAGAGTCTAAATTAAAAAAAAATCCAGATGAAGGTCATTGTAAATATTTTCTAATCATTTGACGTGGGAGGGCCCCCAGACCCCTCAAAAATTCTTCTTTTATTTGATATCTGCAATTTCACCGTCACTGAAGTCAAATATTACAAAGAGAGGGTGGCCCACGCAGATGGCAGCTGAAAGAGATAGGATGTAATGTGGTAGATTGGATAGCACTATCTCAAAATAGGGATAGGGTGTAATGAGAGGGACTGGATAGAACTAAATTAGGATAATATTGGGAGTGACGTACTTTTGTGTGTGAGGCAATGAACTTTCGTGTTCCTAATGCCATAGACTACAGAGTTGAGCTGCATCGCACCGCATTTTTCCGGTGGAATACTATCCATGTTTTTAAATGCAAGTGGCTACACGAATCCGCACAGCACCGGCGCGGACGAATCGTCGAGAGAGCATTGTCCCGCACTTTTGCGGTGTAGTGCGGACCGTGTAGCCACCTACCACCGGAAATAAAATGTTCGGGAGCTTCCGAAGCTGATTGAACAACAAACATTCTTCTTCTTGATTATTAACTAACTTAAAACTTTATTCTTCGTAATTAATAGCTAACTTAATTTTATGAGAATAGGTGAAAACCTATTCAAGTAAAAATAAAAATACAAACTTATTTTATAATAAAACTAGGTCTATAAAGAATATAAAAATGGTTAGAAAATGCGGTGCGGTGCGGGTCAGCTTCGTGTAGCCATACCTCAGGTAAGTAAGTAGGCCTAAGCAAGTAAGTAAGTAAGTAAACAAGCAAGTAATAATTTACTTTGTTGTGTACTTCATTGGTCTCCAGAAAGTAATGGTGCTAGATTTGGTTTCATAATTTTATTTATTTTCTGGTAAAATTTGAGAGATGGTTGTTATTCTCTATAATGCTGAATAGTTTGTTACTACGGTTCACTAGCTAATCCAGAGGTTCCGTGAATCAAAGTCCTCGTGGGAGCCGCTGAATACAGGAGAGGTAATGTGAAGCATCATACAATTTTTCTTCTTGTATTCTTCCCAGTGGTGTCGCATGGGAGGGGAGTGAGACGGTGAATTTACCAACTCGAGGCGTTTTGAAACTAGAAATACTCCCAGTTTACCAGGTGGCAAGGGTATTGTTGAGAACAGCGGGGTGTTTGGGGATATAGAATACCCTCCAGTCAATAGGGGGGGCATGAGCTTCTTCCTTGAGAAAATTTGCAAAATTTGAGGCGATAATTGGGATTTGAATCGAGGTTTTAGGCAATTGTATCTTTTAAGTTATTTGTTGGTTATGGATTTTTCAAGCTACAAGTGTTATTTGTTTTGACATTTACCATCATTTCATGTAGGATAACTAACAAGCTCCAGCTCGTAAAAACTCAAGGTTTTATAAAGTGATCAATTTAAAACATTATCTAACATTCTTAAGGTTACTAGTGTCTAATAGGCTAATAGTAGTAGCCTTAAAATTAACCGGCAATGAAAACGGCGCTACTAGCCAACTTGATTAGCTAATATTTCTTTACAACCTACTACAGAAGGTATCTCCTTTCAAAGGCTGATGAGTAACGAAGTTTGGAACTTATAATAAAGAGTAGGGATCAACAGTTGTGAAACTTAACATTAGTTTGTACAAGTCTGCGGGAAAGCATTTTCATAACCGAAAGTACTGTGATAGAGAGTGATTCTAGAAATTCCCAACGGTCAAGCTTTTCCACAACATTTTAGAGGGTGACACCCCCCCTTCTTCCCCTCCTCACAGTGCGACACCACATATTCTACTTGGTTCAATGCCAGGACTGGCGTCCAATTTCAAACTTCTGAACAAAATTTTAGTTCTTCGATTGACAATGAGATTTAATATAAAAAATATGACTGATGAGTGCGTGGACCAATTTTAAAGGAATTTGGCAGGGGAATTCTTTGAACTTAGGCTGAAAAACGTATGTACATAGTTTTCCCATCTAGCTAACCGTTTCAAAATGGCAGTCTTTCCAAATTATTTTCGTTTAATAGGTCAACTAATTTTATTTGAATTGAAAATACTAAGCAATTATTATTATTATTAGCACCGCGTCTTACTACCCGTTCGGGTTATACGCACTTACGCTAATGTGTAATGGTAGGATGATTGTGAGATGAAATGGAGGACCTACAGTTTAACGTGGAATCCGAACCACGGTGGAGGCCTGGCATTCCTCACATTCACAAGTTGTGATTAATACACGTTTTGTCAGAGGTGCAGGAAGGGTTTGGCAATCAGATAAATCTGTGCCGGGACCGAGGATTGAACCCCGGACCCTCAGCACAGAAGTTTGACACCTTATCCCTAGACCACCAGGTCACCTACTAAGCAAGTGATCAAGTACCTAGGGCATATTTTTGTAAATAATAACATATAGGCCTATATTCCTAGACTGACCTCTTAAACCACACGAATAACCGCTATTCTCTATGAATATAATGTAATTTTGAATATAGCATAAATATATTGTTTTCTGTTTAACTTGATCACCAAGGAATAATATCAACTTCAAATCCAAGCAGAAAAAATGGGAGAATTTAAACTTTAAATCCAAAGAGAAATCTTAATACTTTAGTAACGATGATAACGAAGGGAGCTAGGTTTACTAAAATTATGATTGGAAATACCTTTTTCATCAGACTCACTGTAGTATAACGTTATATCGATTTACAAGTCAATGACGTCATTTCTACGTCATTCATTCCTGGCGCTGGATGGCGGTCAGAGAGTAACACAACACCTTCAATAAATCATACTGAGCAAAGAACAATGATTGAACGGCAAGCAGATCAATAGACATATCATGTCAATCCACCACGTAGCTCAGAGGTATAAATAGATGGTGTAAATTGATGACGATTTATATTGAAACTTATGACGTGGAGACTACGAATGATGCTAGAGACCCCACCCTTGTGTAAAGATGATTGATTAACCTACTATAAAACGACTATTTTTACCGTTTGAGGGTAAAGCAAACAAAGTGAAAATGAATCCACACCATTATATGTTCAGTTTTAAATACGTTACCCCTAGGATTACTTTCGATGAGAATCAATTATATTTTTAAAACTTGAAATACCTATTTATTTTGCCATTAAATTGATATAAAATCCTAAACAGTGATGCCTTTTGGGATAAATTTAGGGACTCTATAACTGGTTGTTTTCTTGTTTTTTTTTCTTTAAGAGATTGATGTTTTCAATGTTTCCTAATTGCATGTTTTGCAAGGGAGTATACAAACATAAACAGGCCTTTGCTTTGGATCTTAGAAGAGTCAAAATGATAGTTTACCATGTAACCACAGCTTGTAGTTTGGCGATGTAAAGAAATCACATACAGTGATAGATTTATTGGTGTAATAAAACGTTATCTGACGCTGTGGCTCAGTCGGTAGGTTGTCCGCTTACTATTTTAAGAATGTGTCAACAAGGCCGTAGCCAAGGCGGGATTTTGGTGGTTCAACC
>CABFWB010000134.1:33240-44104 GCA_902151455.1 Timema bartmani | reverse complement strand
AATAATAATAATAATAATAATAACAATAATAATAATATTAAATTAAGGCTACACCTATGGTTAAAAAACCTATGATTGTTTCTTGAAATTATTCTAAAAAGTAAGTATCGGTATTTCAGGCGTGTCTATGTTTAAATCTGATGGTACTGATATAATATCCACATCCACGTTTACAGCCTGCTAGAGAAATAAATAAATGATCTTGTTTAAATTCCTATGTAAATTCACCCAATAGCCTGTTGCTGGGAATACATTATTTACATTTACATTTCAAAAGCCTCTTTTGATAGTTTAAAAAGTTACTAAATTTTTTCCTAAACAATTAAAATTCATGGAATATGTTCTGTAGCTGTCACATTTTAGAAATTGTGTTAATATCGATAGCTGTAGGATTAATTTAGTAAACTTGTTTTTTTAATGATGTTTGATATTTTCTATAACGCTCGGTCTGAAGTTAAGCGGAAGTTTACAGTATTGAAACTACAATTTCTTGGGTAGTTTGAAAATTATAAAAGCATATATATATATGAGGACATACTTCATACTAATACAGATACTTATCAGTGTATATAAAGGCATAGTTTTTTTAAAAGGGTGATTTTTTACTTTGTCCCAATTAATTTTCACCGTAGAGTTAATTATAAATTTATATATTTAAATATGTAAATTTAAACATATATATGTTTAACTATATATATTTAAATATCTAAATTTATAATTTACTATACTGTGAAAATTAATTGGTACAAAGTAAAAAATCACTCTTTTTCAAAAACTATGCCTTTATATACACTGATAAATACCTGTATTAGTATGAAGTATGTCCTCCTTTAGCAGAAATTACCTCTTGGATTCGTTTTGGCATTGACTCCACTAATTTAGTGCACATATTTTTGACTTCATCATCGTGGAACCACACTTTTATAGCATTTGTTTTCATGCGTTCTTTGGTTGTACAGTCCATTTTACCTAAACGTCTCTTCAAAATATTTCCACAAGTTTTCTATTGGATTTAAGTCTGGTAAATTTCCAGGCCAATCAAGCCAATTAATTTGATTTTTCAGCATGAAATTCTTGACCAATTTTGAATTGTGACATGGGGCCAAGTCATGTTGAAATGTCCCGTCAAAAGTTTGCAAGAATGTAACAATCTTACTTTGTAATATTTCTACATATTTGGATGAATTCATCATACCTTGAACAGGAACTAAGTTTCCAATGTCATTTGCTAAGAAAACACCCCAAAACATCTGTTTCAGAGGGTGTTTTACAGTTTGTTGGACATACTCAGGTCTTAAGGGTTCACAATTGCTTCGTCTAACGACATTTACTTTGTAACCCTGCACAAATAAATGAGTTTCATCACTGAAAATTACCTTTTTACAATCATCAGCAGTCCATGATTTATATTTTTTGGCCCATGGTAAACGTTTTATCTTCATGTTAGCATTCAAATATTGTTTTTTCTTTGGTCTTCTTGCCTTGCGGCCAGCTTCCAGAAGCCTACGGCGTACAGTTGAATCACTAACATCAAAACCACTAGCCAATAAATCTCTTTGAAGGTGTGCTTGTTTTTGTTGGATTCATGTTACTATTTATGATTAGAATTTTATCGGTTCGTGGAGTTGTTTTTCGTTTCTTTCAACATTTACTTCTCCTTTTGGAGATGATGATCCAGATGCATTGTATCTCATAAGAATTCTTGATACACCTGATTTGCCTACACCAACTGCAGAAGCGATATCTCTCACTGTCATAGAAGTGTGATCCTTAAGAGCAATTATTTTTGCACGATTCCTTGGAGCAATATCAATTTTTAAATACATGAAAGCAACACGTATCTCACAAAGAGCAAAAACTAACATCCACCTGTCACACACAAAAGCTCACAACTGAAGCTGAAGGGACTATTTCCAATTTAAAACCAGTCAAACCACATTCTTACTGTACATTTCTAAAAGTCACACCACATCAAGGCAGATAAAACCGGTTTAAGTCGGTTTAAGACATCAACTGGCAATCACATTACAATTCTGAGAAAAAAATAGCTTGTCCCAATTAATTTGCACAGTATATATATTACAATAATTTTTTAAGCAAATAACATTCTAGAAAAGTTATGTTTCTTATAATTAATAAAACTTTATAACTTATTACTTTGATTTTATTATCATATAAGTCTTCGCGTTAGTCAATATTAGCATAATCGCATTCATTAAACTAACAAATTTGGATCTTAAAAATGCCTCAGCGCTGATCAGTCACATAAAGTTGTATCCTAGTACCTCTAAGCTCTAACTATATTTCTGTCGATGGTGGTTCAAAGAGATTAGAGTACGGCTAATTTTTTATTCTAAACAGTAGGGCGGCTGATTATACAACGTATTAATTTGCCCCCCAACTTTAATTTAAAATATTTTGATCGTGGACTAAAGGCAATGTTCATCTAATCTAGTTTGTTGGCGATATATTAAGAAGATTTCTTTCCTAAACTCCCTCCCTCCACGCGAATGACGGAACCTTTCTTTTAAATTCTACTTTCATCATCCCTAGTTAAAAACGGATGCCTATATGAGTAGTAAAATGCGATGCAAGAAATATTTTTATTCATACATTTTGTTTACTGTTAATTTCTGTTCAAACGACCTATAAGAGATGTGGTATTTTAAAATCAAAATTTCTTACGTTTGGGTTTTAGTATTTACCTAACCTCCAAACATCTTTCACCTGGAATCTCCCGAGGAAAGTGGGGGCTCATAACGATATGTGTAAGACTCTTTTCGGCTTAAAAGTGTCGAGTAGAAACGGGGTTCTATTTAAATATTCAAAATTCGTGGTTGCGCGGGCCAACTTAATGGCGGAACTTTATCTTCCCCACCCTTCCCTGAGAGCTAAGGGCAGCAAGTCTGGGAAACGGAAGAGCTCTGCGGGGGTTCACTGAGCTCTGTTAATATCATTCATGAATACCTTGTTGAAGTTGTCTTTGCAGCCCACCACAACGTGGGGGAGCGAGCTTCAGTATAGTCTGTCCCGACAAAATATGCTTGACCTTGGTGGTCTTGGTATAAAGTGCTGTAATCAGGACCCGATGTTTGTGGGTTCAAGCCCAGCTGAGGTCAAAGGATTTTTTGAATGAAAAAAATCCGTAGAACAAATTCCTTCTGAGGGGAAGTAAAGCCGTTGGTCCCATGTCAATTGTGGTATGTAAAATAACCCTGAAAGGTATGCGAACATGCCTTTCCTGGCAAAATTGGTAGGCCCTTTCACTCTCACTCATAGAAATTCTCGTGTGCTGATATAATTAGTCGGTTCAGAAAGTGTACGTGAAATACCTCAAATAAATTAAAAAAATTAAATGATAAAACATAACATCTTCCTGAAAACCTGTGTCATACCTAAACATCTTATTTTTTATTAAAAATTGGTGTAATTTTTTTAAAACAATTGTTAAACTTTTAAGCCTACATGTTATGAAATTTTTAAAATAAAATTTAAGACATACTGAAATATCAGATCTATAATAATTTGCGTTTTTCAAAAAGCAATTGTTCTATGTTATCACATAAGGAAATTTAAATATTATATTTCTATTAATTTATCTCTCCACAAATTTGCTCTTTAGCCTGAAAGTTTGATTAACTTTTTTAAATGTGTTCTTGTTCTAACCTTTTTTTAAATATTTTTATTTAAAGAAATAATAATTGTGAGTCAAATTTCATCACAATAAATACTAAATTATAGCTAAGCTTCAATTGATTGAGTCTTAATATTTTGTCAACATGTTTTATAAGCTTACTATAATTTAATTATAATTGCATTTTCCTATTTGTTTACATGATCATTTATTCACTTGTTCTTATATAACTATGCTCTCACATTGGATATTTATATTGTTCCAATAAAATATATAACTAATATTATGATGGTATAGTTAGTTGTCCTCGACACCGATTCAGGACTAACGAGGACACAGTATTATTGTAATAAAACTAAATAAATATGTGTGTGGTTTGAAAAACTCTAATATAATTATATTGTCCATATTCGTTGATTTTCCCTGAATGCTCAATCGGTAGAGTACATAGAAACTTGCACTCGAGACCTCTAGTTGTGCTCGTGAACTCTTCGTGAACTTCTTCGTGAACTCTACTTAAATAATCTTAACAAACAGTACTTCAACAATGATTAAATCCAAATCCCTACAAAAATTGTAAGAAACACGAATTACACAACAATGCACAAGATACATTAAAAAATACTGAATTAGTTGTACTAGATAAGACTTAAATAAAGTATATACAGCCATTGCATTTTTTAAATGTTTTAATTGCGTGTCAATATTTTCATACCCTAATCCCACCTATAGACGTAAAAGTAATTATAGAGATAATCTTAAAATATGAAAAGACACAGATCCAATAAAATGGTTTAATTTTGTAATCTAAATAAAAATATAATATAGTCCATAAGAATAAAAGTCATGAATAAAGGATCAATAAACATTTAAGTATTGTTAAAAATTTACAATAAAGGTGAAACAAAAAAATTATTAATTTTCTAGGATGGATAAAATATAATATTACTTATTCACTGTCCTTTCTTAAAGTTTTAAATTCGTTCCTGGATGGCTGTGATAATCAGAATAAAAAAAAAATTAAAATATGTATTTGAATCTCACGAAGAAAAATGACCATGTATAGATAGGAAAAATATAGTAGTTGGGTTCCTCTTTAAGATCGAAAATATTATAAAATTTCTTGCAGTAAATAATCTTTAGTTTGTCACTAGACTCTCAGCTTATCATATATATATGTATGAATGTATATATAATCTCTAGTTTGTCACCAGTTATTATTATTATTATTATTATTATTATTATTATTATTATTATTATTATTATTATTATTATTATTAGCACCGCATCTTACTACCCGTTCGGGTTATACGCACTTACGCTAATGTGAAATGGTAGGGTGATTGTGAAATTAAATGGAGGACCTACAGTTTAACGTGGAATCCGAACTACGGTGGAGGCCTGATATTCGACACATTCACAAGTTGTGATCAATACACATCTTGTCAGAGGTGAAGGAAGGGTTTGGCAATCAGATAAATCTGTGCCGGGACCGAGGATTGAACCCCGGACCCTCAACACAGAAGTCTGACACCTTACCCCTAGACTAAGCTTATTACATATACAGAGTGTTCGTAAACTCATAGCCCAAAGTGCACATATAGCTTCTTTGAACCAAAAGTAATACAAAATCCCTATACACTTACATCCCGAAAACTTTACCAATACCATTAAATTGTGTTCAAAGTTTCAGCGTACAGCGCCTGGAGATCAAAGCTGTTCAAGCAAGCATGCACAACAAGTTGCAAGGTGCAAGGCGCGTGGCACTGCCTATTGCCAGAATGACTTTTTAGACCACTCGACAACTGAAACGGATATTAGCCTAAATTAATGTAAGGGTCTATGTGTCTAACCCGTCGTGCCAGAGAGACTGATGCTTGCATCGGTTACCTTCAAGTGTTCGGGGCGGCCCTGGTATGCCTCCGTTAGACTACTTTCGTTATAAGTAGTACACAACGTTGCGAGCTTGTCTTGTGGCGGCGGCTCAACAATGGGGTGTGTGGACTATATGGGGTAGTGTGTTTAAAAGCCGACGAGTGATGGCGTTGCCAGAGTGGTGGAGTCCGGGCTCCTGGGGTTCTAGGCCTGCGGGCCTGGGCATCGCCGTTCGTGCGATGAGCCGTTTTAGAGCTCCGGTGCTAACCTGGACCTGCATGAGCTAGAACATGAGCTCCTCATATCGTGTGCACGAATAGTGGGGAATTACTTTCCCACGCATAAAGGGCGTAATCCCATTCCCCTACACACGGGAAAGAGTGTAGATCGCAAGGCCTCTTCTGTGAGCGGAAGTAAACAGCTCCGAGTACCACCCTGGACAGGTGGTAGGCACGAGTCCCCGGTGCTGGTCATACCAGCGTAGGCCTACACTGGTAGGGAGGAGGAGTTAATTCTCGCCTCCCTGGGTATCCGGCCTGAACTGGATCATCCCACCCTTCGGGGTGCGGGGGTTGGAGCTTTTTAGGTACCAACCTAGAAACTGCCCTCGGCCACGATGTCGAGGGGTGTATGGTGCTGCTGTGCTCGCAGCGCCGTATCCATCGCACGTTAAAGATACCGTTGTCCAACCCGAACGCATACTAAGAAAATAAAACAAAAAAACTTTCACGTAGGTATCATATGTGAGACATGTGATCTGCAGCTGTTACTTTTTATAGATATCAATTAAAAAACCTAATAATATAAGGTAAAATATTATTTTTGTTAACCACAGGAAATACATATTTGTATATTACAAAAGTTTATTCCTATCAAAATTACACTAAAGCCTTTAAAATGCCAACCTGAAACCTGTTTAGATATGAAAGTGACTTTACTCCTTCCTATATCTGACGAGCCTTCATAACAGCCCTTGTCTGCCTCTCGTTTGTTGACCTAGGAAGGTTGGTTGCCATGGTGACGAAAACACTCCCGGGAGTCTGCGTTACAATCGGGATTGGTTTGTTTCCAACATCTACGATATGTTTGCGTCTCTTTGACTCAATGGCAGGGAGAATTAATTTTAGGGTAGAAACACAGATACAATTAAATAAAGTATATCAAATAAAACACACACACAAGCCCGTGTATCACACATGTAAAATATAAGAAAACTAGAGGTTCATAATTTTAACGAAAAATAAAAACTACTCTACATAACAACTTTTATTATTTGTGTTTATTTTTTATTAATACTAAATGGAAGAATTAATTAAATTATACCCGCTTCGGTGGCCGCATTGTCTGACGCAATAATCTCGCACTAGACTAAACTTCCGATGAGGTTAGAAATTCGGTTGGGTGTGCTGAGAATGTTTTTTCCAAAATGGTTTACACTCTCCCTCCACGCTAATGTGTGTACAATTTATATAAATATAACACTCCTGATCTCTAAAACCATTAGTGAAATTAGTACATAAGCGTATAGTCCGAACGGGTAGTAAGACGTGGTACTAAGATTTTTTTTTCTAATAATTATATAAAATTAAATGACGTTTCTGTTTTTTTTTAAACTGAATCTTTTAGGCAACTTTACAAATAAGGTTGAAACTTGCGTTTTTTTAAATTAGCAATATTTATCTTTTAATTAAATAAAATGTATTCATATTCAAAATACACTAAGACAATTTTGTCAAACACATCAAATAAACTAATTTATATACATAGCATGTATTCAGACTGGAAGTTACACATAAATAGGAAAGCCACAAATAAACCTATAATATAAGGGAGCGGAATTAGGCTGGGATCTAATGGAAAATACACCCGCATTGGCGTGGAGAGGACGTAAGAAAAGAAATAACTGAAATGCTCCCTTTGCCTCCATAGTCTACACAGCTGGGATTCAAACCCTGAATTTCCTGTGCACGGCGGCAAAGTCTAATGCTTGTCTAACACCTTGGATAGTTGGGCCATCACTGAAGAAGCACAATCTAATTTTTAGTAAAACGTAAAATTAAAATTAAATATTTAATCAGGAGGGTACAATTGACTGACTGGAGCTTCATTCGATGATCGGGGTCATTAACACAAGGTTATTGCTGTTTTCTTTCTACTTTGAACTTCGACGTCATGGTTGCTGAAATACTGTACCAATGTTTCGAACTCTACACTCTAGAGTTGATCTGTGCCATTCTGGATATTTCAAACGAAGGGGAAACAACTAGATTATTTTATTTATTTAGTTAATTATTTGAGGTATTTAACGTGCATTTTATGAACCGACTGATTATATTTATATCTGCACACGAGAATTTCAATGGGCAAGAGCGAAAGATCTACCAATTTTGCCGGTAAAGGTATTTTCACTTCTTCTAGGGTTCTTTTACAAGCCACAAGCGACATGGGATCAACGGCTGTACTTCCCATCCGAAGTAAGTTATGCTACGGATTTGGCGATCACTTTACCCCAAGACTACCAAGGTCAACAGTATCACCTAAAGATCCTGTCCGCAACATAAAGCCGTAGAGAATATACTCCATATGCGAAGCCACTGGTTTTGCATTCTGAAATTGAAGTCAAATAATTTTAATTAAAACATATAATGAGCTATAGACACACAAGAACTATTAGGGTTGACACACGTATATTATAGCGGACTCTTCACTAAGGAGTTTGATTTAGGAGGGTACAATTGACTGACTGGAGCTTCATTCGATGATCGGGGTCATTAACACAAGGTTATTGCTGTTTTCTTTCTACTTTGAACTTCGACGTCATGGTTGCTGAAATACTGTACCAATGTTTCGAACTCTACACTCTAGAGTTGATCTGTGCCATTCTGGATATTTCAAACGAAGGGGAAACAACTAGATTATTTTATTTATTTAGTTAATTATTTGAGGTATTTAACGTGCATTTTATGAACCGACTGATTATATTTATATCTGCACACGAGAATTTCAATGGGCAAGAGCGAAAGATCTACCAATTTTGCCGGTAAAGGTATTTTCACTTCTTCTAGGGTTCTTTTACAAGCCACAAGCGACATGGGATCAACGGCTGTACTTCCCATCCGAAGTAAGTTATGCTACGGATTTGGCGATCACTTTACCCCAAGACTACCAAGGTCAACAGTATCACCTAAAGATCCTGTCCGCAACATAAAGCCGTAGAGAATATACTCCATATGCGAAGCCACTGGTTTTGCATTCTGAAATTGAAGTCAAATAATTTTAATTAAAACATATAATGAGCTATAGACACACAAGAACTATTAGGGTTGACACACGTATATTATAGCGGACTCTTCACTAAGGAGTTTGATTCTTAAAATGTACTTTTGTATCCTTCTTCCGTAGTTTCAAATGATTGTGATTTCAAATTTCTGTAGTCGACAGTAGCAGAGATTAATTTCACAAAATGAATAATTGGCAATGCCTAAGATTACCCCAACTGATGAAGCTTTACATATATGTTTTAAGAGGTTTACATTAATTATTGAATATATAATATTGTAATCAAATTTAAAATGTCATCCTGTACTGATTGTGTCTTTAGTATAAACATATATTACCGGTCATATTTAATTTAAATGGAATTAATTTGAACTATAAATATTTCACTGGAACACATAATATGTATTTTTATGATCACTCCCAATTTACATTCTAAATATAATTGATAGTGGTGCTTAGAAGCTTAGGACGTTAACCAAATGAGTTCCCAAAGTTGCCTGAACATAACCGTACTGACGATATTTTAATTAGATTGCTTGCACTAAAAAGTAGATTAAAGTCAGCATGCTATTAATTTATATTAACAATAAGAGTTATATATTTAAATAAGTGTTTAGACAGTATAGTCTGTAAAAATAGTATTCTATACAAAATCAAGAAATTAATTTTAAATGCTACCCACATTTGTGGGCCCATGGACTAAACATCAAGCTAATCTAGTACTAGGTTTACGGTGACAGGGAGATTGTAATTCAAATACCCACGAGGTGAATTTTTTTCCCCCTAAATTGGTCTACACTTTCCCTCTAGATGAATACGAGTACATTTCTTATAAATTAAACTCTATTACCTCTATTCTATCAGCTCAGTCGATAGAACGTTTGGTCAGTAATCAACTAAAGTTACTGCTATCATTACTACTATTGATATTATTACTAATACGATGACTACTATTACAACTACAATAGTCACTAATACCATTACTAATATTTCCAATACTATTGCTGCTACTACTACTACGATCGTTACTAATACTTTTACTAATATTTCATTTACCATTACCGGTACTTACTTTCTCTATGGTTTCAGGAACTTTATAGTTCATTGCCGCACTTACAAAAGTACGCCACCAATCTCAATCTTGAGCAAGCTTTATCCAGTACACCTCATCACACCATAACACTTTCAGGTCCATTCTAATGTTACTCTCCCGTCTTTCCCACAGTAATCAAATATACTTGATTATCCTAACAATATCTTCTGATGAGTACAGTTTAAGTAACCAATAATTATGCACCTCCTTCACTAACCAGTAGCCTCATGCCTTTTTAGGCCAAATATCTTCCTAATAACCTTGTTTTCGTCATGTAAGAGACCACGTTTCTCACCCATAGAGAACAAGAGGTGAAATTATTGTTTTGTATGTTCTGAATTTTACATTCTTTGAAAACAGGTGAGATGTCAACAATTTACTGAAAGTAGTAGAATACATTTTCCGACTAATATTTTCCTAATTTTCAATCTAATATCGTTATTGCTAGTTAAAATTGTTCCTATATATTTAAATTCATTAACTCTATCAAATAATATGTTGTTCGCAGTAATATCTTAAGTTATCTCCCCCAATCTGTGTTCTCTGTGTGATCATATACTTCTTTTCAGCGTTCACTTCTAAACCTTTTTCCTTATTAGCCTCTGATAACATTTCTGCATTTCTAGTAACAGCTTCCTTAATATTACACAAGGTAAACTCAAGTGTTAACTTTGTTATAGTTTATGTTTATTAATTAATAGTAGAGGAACCTTTTCTTTTGTGTAGGAAGGAACAGCTAGAAAATACATTATTAAAAAATAAATGAGGGAGCGTAAAGGGAAGGGCGAGGCTTCCCAAGCCAAAGAAAATATTTTTAAAAATTGGATACCTCTGTCGGCTATTTTGAGTTTGTTTTTAATTTTAGTTAGGGTTCAATGTGTCCTTTCTCCCACACTAGACCGAATATATTTGTCTAACATTTGTGGATATGTTGCAAGCCTTGTTACCATCCAGACTATCCTAAACTTATACTATTTTAAGAA
>CABFWB010000134.1:0-20789 GCA_902151455.1 Timema bartmani | reverse complement strand
TTTTTTTATTTTTTTTTTTTTTTTTTTTGGCTACTCGTAGGTAAATGCTATTCGACCATTTTATTGCACCCCTCATTTGGTGTAGTAAAGCCGCCATAAAAATAACTAAATACATACGATTTAGCTATGAGCATATAATTCAACTAAATAAAATGGCACTGTGGGTGTGCACATACTTATTTTACTTATTACTAGATATTCCGGATAAAAATGTTGCCCGGGGCTCTGCAATTCCCGTTATCTTTTTGTTTTATTTAATGAAGAGTGACGTGTCTTAAATTACATACTAATGAATTTGTCAATGAGAAATAAATATTTTATAACAAGGTTAACAATTCAAGGTCACGGAATTTTTTTGACTCTCACGCATAAATAGCTTAAATGAAAATGTATCATTTTTTGTTTTATTTACGTGATATTGGTGGGTTTGTTTAATGTCTACAGTTTTGAGTTTGTTTTTCCCCATTTAGTGTTTCCATACGCCCCCAAAAATCGAAATTGTTCCGTGTGCAGAGCTTCCCAATGGCTCATTCCTCTTTCATGTCCATCCCATTGTTTGAGCTCACACCTTCCCCCTGACAATCAACACGAGCGTTTGGTCCCTCCTTTCCCCCCACTCCACTGACATCTGTAGCACAAGGTAGGACTAGGCAAGGGGCTGACTCACCAAGTCTTGCCCTGGGAGGCCGGACCTGAAGTCCAGCCGGCTGCACTGAAGGTAGTTTTGACACAGTATGCATTTTCTCTATAAGCCAATACTGGTGAAGTCTCTTAAATATTCTTCCCATACTTTTCCCTGAGGCTAAATAGATCAAGTGGCATTGGCCCTTTAGTGTTAGTGCTTGCAATCTTGTTTTTATAGCGTTAAATCTATCAAGTGATATATATATATATATACATTAGTACCGCGTCTTACAACCCGTTTGGGTTATACGTCGATGAATTAATTACATACACATACGTTGTACATGTACGTTGCAATGTGTTAGGGATTAGGAAGGTTTAATTGTGATGAAGTGCACCCGCATTTGCGTGACGGGAGAGTGGAAAACAATTTATAAAAAACTCACTGCACCCAACTGGGATTGAGCCCTGATATCCCCATATTCGGTAGTATAGTCCAATACGAGATTAGCGCGTTAGAGCATGCGGCCACCTAAGTGAATCATACTTATTAAAAAGAGGTTTTAATTTTTTTTCCAGCTACATGAAAATCAAATGTTTCCAAAATGTACACGTATACAACTAAATGGCCAAAAAAAAGATACTACGTTTTTAATTTGGTAAGATTTTTTTTTTTGTTATTTAGCACCGCGTCTTACTACCCGTTCGGGTTATACGCTTGTATACTAATTACCCTAATGGATTAGGACTTGGGAAGGTTGAAAAGAGGAAGTGAACCCGCATTAGCGTGAAGGGAGGGTGGAAAACCATTTAGGAAAAACCACCCCCAGTTCACCCGTCCGAGATTCGAACCTCGATCTCCCCGTCCTCGGCAGTCGGGCTCAACACGACTAGCGCGTTAGCCAACTACGCCACCAAGGCAGGTAATTTGGTAAGAAATCTGGTCTATTTAAGCGACATGCTTTTCCTGTTTAAAAATAAATGGTACGGAACTCCGCACAGACTTTCTCACTCCATTGTTTAAAAATGGAGATATTTACTCATAATTCTTAATATAATGTGAAACGAAATAATATACACTAGCAAACCCAAGCAAAAATTGAGTTACACTTGGGTAAAACTTTTTTTACTCCCGGTTTTAAATTTTATTTTTAAAGAATTAAAGTCCTCTTTCGTATATTATTTGGACCCAAAACAAAAAAGATCGATACTGGGTCCAAAAGGGTCAACACTTCGTGTTAAAATTTCTACTTCCGAGTAAAATTTTTGACATTTTATTAGAGGTTGCACATCTTATTGCTATCCCATTGATATTAAATTCCTCATTATTATATATAGACCAATAAAAAAGGTAAATATTGACTATTGAGTCTAAAATGATAGAGATAGATCATTGCTGTACAAACATTTCCCCTAAGAGGTTAAGGGAAAAAGAACATCAACTTTTTGAGAGACTTACTAATATTTACTTAGTCTATGGCATTAGATAATTATTACGTTAGAACCTAAGTAGTATCTCTGTACAACTAAAGCTCACAAAATTGTATTGATATATTTGTCAATATCTTAAAAACTATTGGTTTTATAAAGATATATTTCAAATAAAAGTTTTTAATTTTTAATAGCACCACAATTTTATAGTGATAAATTATTTAGTATCTCAAACAGTCGCGAAGTTACAGAAATTTTCGCTTCTTCAAAGTATCCTAAAAGTCATTTTCATGGGAAAATGAAAATAGCACGTTTATATTATAATCATAATCAACGCCTAGATACGAATTTTAATCAAAATTGTAGAGCCGATTTTGATAAAATCAATTTTTTCGCTTTTCGCCCTTAAATTTAGGGTTAGATATCCAACTCCGAAATCCCTCAGGACAACCTTATGAAAACCCTAGATACCACATTTTAGCCCAATCGGTAAAATAGTTTAGGCTCTAGCCCAAGGTACAGACAGACGGACAGACAGGCAGACAGCATTGCGAAAACCACTTTTTCGGATTCGGGGGATCATGAAACGTCGACATTCATCAAAATCTCGAGTTCGATTTTTTTTGACGATCACGATACTGTCTCCACCTGTAAGGTAGTGAGAAAGTAAAAAATGAAGAAAGCAATACAAACTTTTATAAAACCAATACTTTTAATGCCTATTTAGTAATAACTCATTGTTTCAAATCACGGTGCTCCTTGTATAATAATTATTAACTCATTAATTATTTAATGTTGTTAGGGTTGATAACTCCAGATTGAACACATTTTTGGACCTATATTTATTTGCAAGAGTTGACATTATATTACATATATATTATAAACGTGGGAAAATGCTATCTGTTTCAAAAATTAGGTTATATAAATAAAGATACAAGATCATATATCTTGTATGTAATGTTAATGTTAAAATAATTGTAATATTATGTCTACTCAAAATAAAAATAGATAACACTAATGTGATCCCACGTTATTACTTTCACAGCCTTTACTTGAAATACCTAATAATTATGTTAATTTTAACATAATGAAATTAAATCTGGTAAAGTCATTATTATTACTTTAATAGTTGGAAAATTATATAGGGATCATTCATTCACTCTGTGACTCAATGATTTAGGAATCAGCATCATCATGCACTCCCATATCTCCCAATGTTTTGTAATTCGATACCTAGTCAGATGGTTTGGATCCCATCATGTGGGGGGGAAGGGGCGTAAACGTAAACAATAGCATGTTCATTATTTTTACACAGCAATTTAAGGTGGGAGTGTATGAAACACGAGCTAAGAGCAGTATTTTTGTGGTTTTTATGTCAATACTTTTTTTGCTCAAAATAAATAAAAAATTCTCCAGTAGAATCATAGAGTTTAATTTTCTTCACGTGGTGACCTCAAATTTCTTGAATATCCATCAAAGGTGTCTTGGAATTTAATGACAACTTTTTCTCTTCTTTTGAAAAGTTTCTCAACTAATTCCGCTATGCTCATGATAGATATTCAACAACTGTTGATATCAAAATGTGAAGAAAATTTAACGCTATGTTTCTACTGGAGCAATATTTTTTAATAATTTTTTTTTATGTAAAAACTGCAAAAAGACTGCCCCTAATTCGCTTTCCTTACACTCTCACCCTAATATCCCTCCGGACTAATCACATTTTCATGACACTAATGGGATAGAAGCCAAGGTAGAGCTCAGAGGAGACGTAACCGTATTTGCGTGGAGGGAGAATGGGAAATCATTTAGTGGAAACTGCCCTCAGTGCATTCGTCTAGGATCTAAACTCTGACCTCCCCAACACTGGCAAACCAGACTAGATGAGTAGATAAGCTTAACATGGAGCTCATAATATTTTAATTGCAATATCTTATTATACAGAAATAGCATATTCTTTGCACACAAGCCGAACGGTAAGTAAGACGTGGTGCTAAAATAAATATTCTTAAGTGGATTTATTTGAAAATAATAAATACAATTAGCAATATTTACACATATTTTTGCTATTTAAATTGTATTGATTTTGATATGAAATTTGAAATATATTAAACTTTTTATAGAACTATTATTGTTAGTTGTGACAACACGCTATAAAATTAGCAACGCACAAAGTTGTTTTACACTTTTTTTATACACATGCTTGGCAGATGCAATGGAGAGTTTTATACTTAAGTCAAGATAGGATCAATTTAAGAGACCTAAGTAACGTTTAAGCAAAATAAACAACACAAAGTTTATTTACAAACTATTAAACTTTACAAATTGAGCACCTACATAAAATGTATTTATCATTATTATATTAATATTAATATTGATATCTACTACTACTACTACTACTACTACTACTACTACTAATAATAATAATAATAATAATAATAATAATAATAATAATAATAAATTTTTAACTATTGTTGTGGGGGTAATGAACAGGATCTTGAATATAATTTCATTACATTCAAATGTGTTTTTTAAGTTTGGGACTATATTATGTTCACGTTGAGCGCTAATAAATTTCCTTATTTCCTAACAAGAAAACAACATTATAGTCATTGTTTGAGAAGCTGAACAAATTTGATTGATATTTTATCCACTTTTGACGATCAATATCGACAAGTCTATGTTCGCTTATTACGATATTTTAACATATATTTATTTGATCTGATTTTTTTGGGTGCACTGACAAGGTGCTTGACCGTGACCGGGGAGACTAGTTTTCAATCCCAACCAAATATATTAAGATGCATTTCTTTCGGATTTCCATCCTTTTTCAAAGCGAATAAGGGTGTAGTTCCTTTTACTAAGCATTGTCATTCAACACCTTAGTCCAGCTATAAGGGTGTCTATTTACTCAAGGGTGTTTAAATTAAGTTTTGAATTGTTTTCAACATTTAATTATTTTGTTGATAAACCACTTGTTAGCTCTTGATTAACAACCTTTATTTTAAAACAAACATGGTGTGGACCTTCCTTAATATTTTCAATTTTTATAAAAGCACCTTTAACATATTTGTTTGCGTATAGCCCGAACGGATAGTAATATGTGGTGCTAACAAATAATAATACTAACATATTTGTTTAATTTTATTGCCGTATTACTGATTCATTTTGTTCAACCTCAATAAATAACAAAGTAGTTTTTATGTATCAATAGAAATATTAAAGAAGGACCCATTGTAATCAACTGTTAACAAATAGTTTCCCAATTAAATATAAAAGTTAAAATGATTCAAAGCTCTAGTGAATATTCTTAACTAAACTTTCATCCTCTAGTTCCATCAGGGCTGTACGAAATTGGTTATGTTATTTTCTACTAGATGGTGAGCTAATAGTCTGGATTTTAGTTTTTGAATTTGTCCTTGTATTAAAATTATGACACTTTGCAAATAGTTAGAATACTGAGGTTAAATTACACAAATAAACAAAAATCTATGTGTGGAGACGTGTCAATGACAAGTCAACAACTTGTTTCGTTTAATATTGTGACGCAAGAGCGGAACAAAAAACCTACTCTTTTTTTTTCATCTGAAATTTTATTACGCGTTCACACTTTTTTTTTAGAGGCCAGCCAAAACAGATCCGACGCCAAGTGATCTCGTCGCAATGCCGTCATTAATCAGGCGACGCTCGAGTGAACAGTCCAAGGTGTCGTCTTCTCTCCCGTTCTCTACCTCAACAGGTCCTACTTGGACTCGCACGTACTTTTGCTCACGGTTGAGTTGGTAGAATAAAGCACAACCAGCCCCACGTAAAAAATAAATATTCAAGGAGCGATTTAAATTGTTTTCTTATAACATTTAGATCGTTTTAAAACCAATAGAGAGCTCTGTTATACTTCGCGTCTTATCACCTGTCCAGGCTAGCAACGTATTTATATTAATGAGGTAAGGATGAGTAAGGTATAATTTAGAAAGAATGTAACCATATTTCATGGGCGCTCGCAATAACGGGCAAGGGGACACTTGTCCCCCCTACCTGAAATTATGTTTTCTTTGACAAGAAAACATTGTAAACATTTTTTTAATCTTTTAGTTTGCCTTACAATTTTTTTCTTACAACATTTAACAACTATAAGATTTACAATCATAATATATGATCATCAAATCCACTAGACGCAGTTCTGAATAAAACCTATACTATATTTTAAACACTTGTCTATATTTCATCATAATCTTCTCGTCTGAGGACAGAGAAAACGAAGGATATCGAGTGCTGCTGTATTTTTAGTATCTTTACAGTGCAATTATAATGCCAGTGCCCAGCAGAAGTTTTTCCAGGTGCATATAAAATAACCTGCTTTGGTGGCCGCATGGTCTAAGGCATCACTCTCGCAATAGGCTAGACTGCTGATGACACGGATATTGGGGTTCAAAGCTCGATCGGGTGTACTTAATGTGTTTAAAATTTTTTACACCCTCCCTCTACGCAAATGCGGGTACACTTCCTTTAAATTCAACCTTTCTCATTCCTAGCTCATTAGCGTAATTAGTACATATGCGTATAACCTGAACAGGATAGTAAGACATGGTGCTGAAAAAAAGTTTCGTACATCCAGGCAGAGATTCAAACTCTGACCTCCGCATCACTGGTGAACCAAACAAGATGAGGGTGACATATTCTCCACGTGTTTACCGGTGCGGGTAGTTGTAGCACTAAAAGAGAACGTTTTTAGAGCGATAAGAGCATATTCTAGGCGAGATCAACGATATTTAATTTTCAGAATTTTTGACCCATCTTGTAATATTTTATGTACGCTTAGCCAATACGCTATCAAGCTTACCTTGACGGGTGCAGCTTATGAGATAATGACGTACTATAATTGGTCAAATTAAGACTTATCTTTAGGGGTAGACGGAGTGTACATCAGTTCATTTAATTATCTTGTGATTAGTTGGAAGGTTATATTTAAAAATAAATCGTACTAAAACATTCAGAGAAACTTTCTCATATTATGTTTTAAAGCCTTGAAAAAAATTTTGAAAAATAGATTTTAGTAAACTACTCTTAATTAAGTTCTAATCATAAAAAAAACACATCAGCTTGTTAATCAAAATAATCACAAACTACTTATAAATTTTAAACCAAATTGATCAATTTATCTAACAAAATTCAAATTTCCAAAAATAAATTATTTGTACACTACCTTAAATTATTTTTTATTTGTAAAAATAAAAACGTATTCTTATTTATCATGAAATACTATTCGTAGATTCCCATTTTAAATTCAATCTTAAAGGTCAATTTCCAAAACATTCTAATTTTCTATAATTTGTTTTTAAGTATACTATCTTTAAATTAATTTAATTTATATGAATAAAGATACATTATTATTGACATGTAAAATAGTAGTGTATCACACAACAAGATTATTCTACGGAAGAACTATACAACTCATATGGGTACGACTCAAGTATATGAACATTTTAAAGTTTTTCATAGCTTTGGAAAAATTCAAAGTATTAAAAAATGAGCTTATTTTATTATACTTACAATAAGTACACTCACTTTAATTTGAAAATTTGCAGTCTTACCTTGACGGATTACTCTATGACCCTATCTTCTATGCTTTACCATAGTGGAACAATGCAAGGTAAACTTGGTTCCTCACAGGGTAAACGGTGACTACCTAATAATGAGACACTAATTATATACTATATCTTACTGGTATATATGAAAAGGTTAATGCTATGTTTTTGAATGGTTTATAACGGGTGACCTGGCGGTCTAGGCGTAAGGTGTTGGACATCTGTGCTGGGGGTCCGGGGCTCAATCCTTGGTCCTGGCACAAATTTATCTGATTGCCAAACCCTTCCCTCACCTCTGACAAGACGTGTATTAATCCCAACTTGTGAATGTGTGGAATGCCAGGCCCTCACCGTGGTTCGGATTCCACGTTAAACTGTAGATCCTCCATTTCATCTCACATCACCCTACATTACATATTAGCATAAGTGCGTATAACCCGAATGGGTAGTAAGACTCGGTGCTAATAATAATTGAATGGTTTATCTATACTAGCAATGTAATCACGGGAGGTATTTGAAGTTTTTTATGTAATAAAAATAGCAATAAATATTATTTCAAGATTAAAATAAGAATAAGAATAAATTATAAAATTATCTAAATGTTTACAGCTGCAAACAGAAGAGTTGAGAGATACTTTATAAAAGTATAACTATCTTTTAAGTACTCTTATTTTAAATATATTTTTGATATATCCCTTATATATTTGTTGACGTTATATGACAGTTATAAAATTATTAATACTAATTTCATACGTCAACTCATGATCTATTGCTATAACTTTCAATGGATAGTATAAATAGAAATAAGATAATAACCATTTAGTAATAAATTGCCAACTCTGATAGCAAAAAATATATTTTCTAAGATTTTTTTTTTCAATTATGTTCTTACCGTACCTAAAAGCTATTTTCAAAATTATTCAGTTCAAGACAAATAAAGTGTCACTAAAGAAAATAACAAGCCACTCATTAACGCGGTTTAATATTAGATAGAATAATGATTTGGCATTCTTTCACGTCCAAGGGGACAAGTTTGTCAATGACCTTGGTCAATTAATGGCGGCTATTGTCATTAAGGGTAATGGCAACGTGCCAGGTGAGATACAACAGACAAGTTTTTTCAAACTGACAAGTAAAAAAAAAAGTTAATCTATTGGTGACGCTTCTAAAACAAGACAAGTTTTCCAAAAGGATGGCATAAGAATTACATTTTAATTTTATCGCTTAACAATTATGTTTTAATTTGGAATATAATTATATGTACATTAATTTGGTGAAAGTATGGCATCCAGCTGAGATTAAATTTACTTACTATATAATAATTATTTTGCAATGTGTTTTACTACTTGTCCGGCATATCCATTCTTAATTGCTTTAAAGGGGTAGAGGTGAAGAAAGTTGAATTCAGAGGAAATGTATCCACATTTTCGTGCAAGGAGAGTGGGAAAAAAACCTATCAGTATACCCGGCCGGGATTGTATCTCTGATCTCCCTTGCGTTTATTCCATGTACCCACCAATACTTAGCCTGCCATCAAGCCAAACCAACCAAGCGGCCACCGGCTTTTGGCAAAGATAGTGCCAACTTTCGCGGATAGTCATCAGGTTATCACTACAAAATCTCCATTGATCTCAGTTTTCTAGACCAAAGCTGCTTACTTTTTCATCCAAGTAGCTCCTTATTTGTCCTCGCAGGTTGAGTCGAGACCGTTCCAAACTCACTGCTCTACAGAAAATCCTGGAAGCGCTGGGGATTGAACCCGGAAAACTCTGATCACTAGACCATAAAGTTGGTCCACCAATGTTCATCATTTATAAAACTTGAATTGTACTAGAATAATATTTAAAATTAATTATTGTGATTCAGTGATTAGCAACAAAATAAATTTATAGATTCTAGGACATCTGAAAGCACATTTGGGAAGAGCTTGAAGGCATATCAACTAAAGGGCTATTAGCGGTGAAAACTGTATACTTGATTAGGTGAGTAAGTTAGTGAGTAGGGAGTCCCATGTCTATAGATAAATAAGTTGCTGAACCAGTCAGTCGTTTAATAAGTGCTGCCTGCCTACAATGACTGAAAGCTTATGACCAAACCAGTTGTGTTGGACTCAAGGGTAGATCCAAGGATTGTTGTCGGGAGGGGCTATTGGTTTTCAGACTGCTTCAAGTATACATATAATATTTTAATTAATAAAGATTTTAACCACATCAAAAATTTTAGTACTATTAATATTATTTATTTATAAAATTAATTTTAATTCATTATAATAATGAAAAGAAGACTTTTGCAAGACTTTCACTTCTACCGGTATAATTATAATATAATCATGATGTAGATGTATGAATGCAAGTCATGAAAGCCGTTCTTCCGTCATTGTCATATGCAGTAAATAGGAGTCAGCTCTTTACAACATTAAGGTATAGGTTTCAATATGTTAGATTATTTTCGAATCAGAAGGGGGAGAGAAGGGATAGCCCCAAAAACCCTCTTCTTCCCCCTCACCCTTATTCCCACATGAATCCACTGGCTGGAACTTTTGACCAACTCAATTTTTAAATATACGTTATGATTTGAAATTTATGAAAGGGTTCTGTTATAATAATATTTTAAATACTATCTTTATTAATTTTAGGCCTATAATTATTTGATGTGTAATTATGAGCTATCTTTCAAATTACTAAAGCTAGCTTTACGTCAAAATAATTATAATTTAATTATGTTTTAGTTCTACTGAAAGGCTATGAAAGAACAAACCTCATCCCATTCGTAATTATCTCGACAAAGCGAGTTTCAAACAAAATATAAATAGCAATCCATCACTCCATAAATACCCTCGTGATAAATGTAAGAAACCTATACCCTGATTTTGGTTGGAAGAACAGTTTAAAACTTAAAAACATATTTCTTTGCTTCTAACATTGATATTATTTTACTATATTATTTGTGTTTTTTTCCAGGCATTGATAATATTTATAAAAAGTGACAACTCCAGATAACATGACTTGATGTATGAATATATTAACATTGTTATAGTAACTTTATTAACTACCAGTGGAGTCAGCTCTTTACAACATTAAGGTATAGGTTTCAATATGTTAGATTATTTTCGAATCAGAAGGGGGAGAGAAGGGATAGCCCCAAAAACCCTCTTCTTCCCCCTCACCCTTATTCCCACATGAATCCACTGGCTGGAACTTTTGACCAACTCAATTTTTAAATATACGTTATGATTTGAAATTTATGAAAGGGTTCTGTTATAATAATATTTTAAATACTATCTTTATTAATTTTAGGCCTATAATTATTTGATGTGTAATTATGAGCTATCTTTCAAATTACTAAAGCTAGCTTTACGTCAAAATAATTATAATTTAATTATGTTTTAGTTCTACTGAAAGGCTATGAAAGAACAAACCTCATCCCATTCGTAATTATCTCGACAAAGCGAGTTTCAAACAAAATATAAATAGCAATCCATCACTCCATAAATACCCTCGTGATAAATGTAAGAAACCTATACCCTGATTTTGGTTGGAAGAACAGTTTAAAACTTAAAAACATATTTCTTTGCTTCTAACATTGATATTATTTTACTATATTATTTGTGTTTTTTTCCAGGCATTGATAATATTTATAAAAAGTGACAACTCCAGATAACATGACTTGATGTATGAATATATTAACATTGTTATAGTAACTTTATTAACTACCAGCTACTGTTCTTCCTACCAAAATCAGGTATAGATTATTCTAGACCAGGGGTGGGAAAACTACGGTCCACGAGCCAAATACATACGGTGTGTTCAATTCGGTCCGCAGAGGGAAAAAATTAATCAAAACGTGTTGCGTCGTGAAACAGGATTTTAAGCACAACAAAACTATATTTAAAAAATACATGCCATGATAAACATTTCCAAACTTGGTAAATCATGCCTAGAAAAATATGGCAATGTTTGCATCCTCATATTCATACTAAGAAGTGTTTTCAACCATGAAACTCAGGAAAAGTGATCTTAAAAACCAAATTAATGATGAACATCTCTCTTATCTCTTGAGAATCACCTCACAGTTCACTCATCTCACACCCCATCATATAAATCTTCTAAACCAACTTAAAAACAAATATTAAGCCACTAAAGTGTTTATGATTGTTTTTTGTTTTTTAAATGTATCTAAACTTATTCATGTCGATCTATTGTGTGTTCTTTTCATTAAAAATTTTTTTGGAAGAAAAATGAACGAATAAAAGTCTTTAGATCGCCAATTAAAAAAAATTAATAATTTGGCCCTCCTGTGACTAAATTAGCACATCCCTGTTCTAGGCAATACCAATTATTTTATCAAGCAGGTTTATTTTGATGACGAGATTCAAGGTTACTCTCAATTTACTAAAAGTATTTTTTTCACGCTCTGGGATCAACATTATTTATCAACGACTTAAGTAGCTCAACTCGTTCGCAATATCTCCATGATTACACTAGTGGGGTAATATTTTGTAAGGTTTATGTTAGAGGAAGTTTACGAGTATTTTCGTATAGGGAGAGTGTAAAACCATTTAAGAAAAAGCATCATCGTACACCAAATCGAGATTCGAACACTGACCTGCCCATCAAGACGAGACTGATACCTTTGTCTGCGCTCCCACTGGCGTGGGTGCGTGTATATTTATCCCGATTTAATCCCCGGTGAGGTCCAGAAACATATCAATTTGAAATCGCGTTTGTTATATTTAATTAAAGTGTTAAATTAACTGTCTGTGGTGAGGTTGTTGTGTTTGTCCGATACTAAGATACCATGCTCTACTAGGCCAATGGTCGACCTCCCTCCTCCCCTATCTCTTCCACTAACCACTCGACCGAGAGAGGAACGCCGGTTAAGTGCGGAATAATGAGGCAGGCATGTCGCGCCTGTACCATCGAGCTAACACGATATTGGCAAGGTCGGCTCCATACAAGGGAACGCAGTGTGTAAGAGCCCTAAACTGCGTGCTTCCTGCCGCACTACACCGACTGTTGTGGCCTCACTAATAATTTAACAGGAAAGGGGAGAGGGGGATATTTGTCGTAAACAGGACGCCAGTCGCACATTTTATGTAGTGTGTCGTTCGATTAACCATTCGCGAATGACATAACATTTCATTTGGGACTTTCTATCGTTACTAAGGGAGGAGTCTAAATAGAACATTTATTTTTTAGCACCGCGTCTTACTACCCATTCGGGATATACGTGTATGTACTAATTACGCTAATAGGCTAAGGACTAATAAGGTTGAATTTAGAGGAAGTGTACCCACATTTACGTGGAGAGATAGTGGGAAACAATTTAGAAAAAAACCACCCTCATTACAGCCAACCGGGGTCGAACCACGCTCTCCTCGTCACTGGGAGTCTAGTACATTGTGAAAGTAGCGCCTTAGACAATATGGCCACCGAAGCGGACTACTCAGAACATACATTACAAATAGGACTATCCGTACTGATAGTTACGAGGACTAAATGTCAGGCTCATCTGGTCTAGTTTTCCGATGATAGGGAGGTCTGGGGTTCGTATCCCATTCGGGAGTGCTGGGTGTGGATGTTTTCAATGATTTTCCACTCTAACTCCCTGCAAATTTGACTACATTTACTCTGAGCTATACCTTATTCATCCCTATCAATGTTTAATCCATGATGATCCACGTTCAATAGTGTTCGTGTAAATTTACGATTTTGAGCCAACTGTATCACAGAGTTGATTAGCATGTGATGCACGCTCTTAAATTCCAGAACAGCTTCTACAGATTTTCAAGAATTGTTGATATCACCACGTGAAGAAAATCAAACTTGATGTTTTTGGTGGAGAATTATTTGATTTATTTTGACTAAAAAATGTTTTGATATAAAAAACGCAAAAACCCTCCTTCCCTTAACTCGTGTTCCTATACACCCACCATATCCAATGACGATGTTTATTTTTTTAAATAATATGTTTCTTTTTATCTGCTACACGCTTTACTGCCCGTTCGAGCTGTACAAAGTACACTAATTTAAGATCAAACGAATTTTAAGGAAATAAACCAGCTCTCACGGCGTATAATTCAAGAGTTTGACATAATTGTTAATTCAAAACTAGAATTGTCAGTACAAGCTTTAAAAACATTCTAAGATGGCTCCAAACATAAAATCAGTCCATCTGAAATATTCATTATTACGGATAAATATTTTACGAATATTTTAAAATTAATGTAAAACATCCAGCTAACTCCAAAATTACCAACTTCATGGTAAGTTAAACCGCTTAGAAAAATACACACCATTTGAGCATATTACCTTCATTTTAACAAATTATTTGAAACTGATCTAAAAAGTGCCAACGCACTTAGGTCTTATTAATAATATTATACTGAGTATAAAGTGTCATTGAAATATATTATCCCAGTCTTTTTATAGAATAAAATATTGCCGAGGTTAAATACTTCCTGGTGAAACTTGTTCCTCGATATTTCTTTTAAAGTGAACTGTTTTGTTTGTTTTATAATATAGTTCTTCATAATTAGGCAGGACCTTTCCATATAATTAGGCTCAATCCTGTTTGTTTTATAAATAGCATAATATATGATGAAGTATTGAAAACGGCACGTTGACGCTGAAATAGCCCATCAGTGACATTTTATTGAATGTTTTTTTTTTAAAAGAAGCATAAAATTGTATCTATCTTTGTAAATAAAGACTGTTATAAAATCCGTCTAGTGCATAGCATTAGTTGATTTAGCTTATTTAAGTTATATCGATAAATAATGAACTTATCATAAATGGACCAAAAATATAAAACACTTAAACCGGCTTCGGGCAACCGGCCTCATAGTATAGTCGTCAAAACCCTTGGCTGCTGACCTAGAAGTACCGGGGTATTTTTCTTTAAAGGGGAATGATTGCCATGGTCAACGAGGTTTGGTTAGTTAGGCTTAAGTTCGGTTAAGATCTTTATTGGTTTCACTCTACTACTATTATTGGTTTCGTATTCACTACTATCATTATACCCTCACCTCATCAGGACATGGAAATAATGTACGATTAGTACAATCGGGCGTCCCCTGGGCAACGATACATTAGTACTGGCTAATCTTTCGGCAAAATGAGCTTCAAATTGATGTAGCTCAGACACGCCATTATTACTACGGGCCTCAGGAGGCAAATTAGTGGCCTCATTACCCGCCTAGTCCAACATTCTATTACCTGAGGGCTCCGGGAATTCATGGACTCACTTCTTCTTAAAATAACCACAAACACTGAACTTAAAATAAGCATTTAACGGCTACATTTTGTTTTGTCACAAAATTTCTGTAGATTAATTGATTTTTTAATTAGCATGTCTTACTACCTGCTTAGGTTATACGCATTTATGATAATTACCCTAAAGTAGTAGATATGAGGAAGTATTTTAGAGGTAATCTAGCCGCATTTGCATGGAAGGAGAGTGGGAAAATATTTAAGGAAAAACCACCCTCAGTAAACGCGACAGGGATTCGAACCCCGATCTCCCTGTCGTTAGCAGGCCAATCTTATACGAGAGTGACGCCTTAGATTAAGCATTCAGCCAATGAAGCGTGTGTATTAATGTTGGTTTTAGTTTAGTTTATTCTTTAAAGAGACATAATACATACATTTTCATTAACAAAGAATAATACAAATACCAACATTAAAGTTCTAAAATGTAAGTTTGAACTATAACACATAAAGAAAAAATAGCAACTGAAGGATACGGAGAAAATTTATTAATGTTAGTGATAATTTTAAAAATAAAGGGACAATATAATTATATTTAAGTGGATTTATTTTACTAATAAGCGCAGGAACGCCCGTAAAACTGTCTTTGTGAAAGCCTGAGGGTACCCTCTACCGTGTTAAGTTTAAAAGAAACACTGTACTGTGGTCCTCAAAGTTACTTCAAGTCGGGAGGGGTTAACGAACCTCTTCTTTGGACCATACATCCCCACACCAGTTGGTGAAAAGGACTATTACCTCTTCCTGCACAACATTGTTTACGCCACTTAACTTTTCATTCGTTCCGTCCCACGCACGTAACGGGGAAACTTAAAGATACCATACGATGACCCGCTTGGAAACGGTCTTGTTTTTCGACCCTTGCTATAGTCTAATTTTCATAGGAAGGGCCTTATATAAAGTACAAACATGTTTTTTATGCAGTAAGCATTGATAACATTTTACTATATTTACTATTTTTATTTTATATAAGTTTATAACATATACCAAAATTGGCAGTTGCAGATAACATGACCTGACTTATGAAAGTGAATCTAGTACATTTTCTGTCGGTTAGGACTAAGGTACTTCCATCGGAAAATGGGTTGCACAAGAGTTATGTGTATTCCGACACCTTAGCTCAGTCGGTAGCTTGTCCATCTACTGAGCTAAGGGTCCCGGTTTCGATATCTGGAATGGCCGAAAAAATTATCATTGGTGAAATGTGGGTTTACCATTTCACAGTGATGAATTAACGGTCGGGAAATGGGTGTTGTGTCTGTCATAGTCTTAAGTTAGATTACAAGACAAATGATGCTAGACAGGCCTAGCAAGCCGGTAGTGGAAAATTATATGACTTGAATAAAAAACTGACCCAGGCTACAGGCTGGAAACAGTAATGGATGTGAAGTAAAGAATGATATGTGTCACGAAGCCACACAGACGCAGGCATAACTTTTGTCTAGTATTCCATTTTGCATGGTAGCTGTATTGGTAGACATGCAGACTAATGGTTAATTCTCGTCTAATATGGTCTGCCGGTGACGGGAACGTTGGTGGTTAGCGATTTGGGCTGGGGTTTACTGAGGGTGGTTTGTCCTAAATTGTTTCCACTCTCCCTCAATGCAATATTTGGATACATTACTTCTAAGCTCTAGTTTCCTCGTACTAGACCCAGTTCTGTAATTAATTGCGTATAGACGGGTAGTAAGATGCGATGTTCAGACCATACGAACCACCTTAATCTTTCCTTCTCCCACTATCTTTACGTAAGGTCCTTGGTCCGTGAAGTCCGTAGAGATTATTTGAATTTATTAATTTTTTTCCTTACGAAAGCTAGTCAGGATATGAGACGAATCAGGATTGATCAGTGGTAGAGCATTGGCACTCAAAGCCAAAGGTCAAGGGTTAGATTCTTGTGTCCATGCTGTCATATATTACTTGATTGCATTTTACTATGGACTTTTGATTAATGGAGGACAGAAAATCTATCACTCACCAATTACTAAAGGTACTGTACATCGAAACGTGCGCCTGTACTAAATGAAAGGTCCAAATGCAGAAAATTTACTACCACACAGTTGCGTCGTGTGCTACCCTCAATAACATTCCTTAAATCTCTTTAGTAATTAATACTAATGACAAATTATTTTATTTTAAAGAAATGAACCAGAAAGTAAAATAATATAAATTTTGGCCGTAAATTCTGAGCTGCCCACTGACTCGTTTTTCGAAGACTTTTATTGGACGGGGTAATATTCTTTATTGATTAATTAAATATAACGATGGGAATACAATTTTTTCTAAACAAAATAGTTATTTAAGGATTGAAGATAGCTACTATGGCGCCTTCTTCCCTTCATAAGTGGTTTTCCATATTTTCTCTCCAGATGAATGTCGGCATAGTTTCTTATATTCTCTCTGTTGATCTTGTTCCTAGATAGTTATAATTATAAGCTACTAATTAAACTATATTAGTATCAATATGAAGTACATAAACAATCCAAGAAGCCAGTAGCGTGGCACGGGTTAGTTTTTCATCAAATTATCGATAATTCAACGTTCCTGTCGCTGTCTCCACCGCGCATGTGCGTTAACCCATCGAGCGCAAACACGGAAACGTTTCCTAGGTTATTCTCAGTGGGCCACTGAGCTATTGTTTTATTAACTCGAACACTAGCGTGTGGAAGGAGGGAAATAAAATCCATATACTTTTTTTTTAAGAAATACGGACTCATTTACTAGAGTTGATGTCCATTTTGATATAAAATAGATTATAACATTGAAAGGCTTGTATTTAAAAGTGAGAAAGCAGCCGATTATTTTTTTTTATCATATATCCAGATCAATTTATCAAACATAACCTCCTGACACAAGAATAATTGCTGCCGCACACTATATATGTGTTTCTTTAGTAACGAGTCCTACTAGCCATCCGGGTTATTAGCATTTAATCACATTATATAATGATTTAAGGGTGAGTTAGAGTAAATATTCCCACACTTTCGTAGAACAAGATTGGTAAACTATTGAGGGAAAAAAAAGCCTTAATAAACCGGACTGAGAACCGAATACCGACCTCCTAGTCGCTGTAAAACCAGACTTGATGAATTTATCATCTAGTCCACCGATGCGGGTCACAAAAGTTGTACATCCATCAGCTATTTTATTGTGAGAAGGATATCACGTGCACTTTATAAACAAATGGTCGTTTGGAACGCGAATTACACATTAACTTAACTAAGGAAAACACAGCCAAACACTAAAACCCAGCCCTGTGTGCAAGCATTGTGGACTCTGTATTATATGATGACTAAACCAGCCATGGTGTGAGCCCTCAGGCAAGCTACACCGAACGAGCGATGATAGTACCAACATTTGCGGATAGAAGGTTTCATGTGATCAGCACAACACGCCCTCTCCCCCGGCCGCTAATTTCATGTTTCTAAACAGGAGCTGTTACTTATTTATTCAAGTAGCTCCTCATTTGTCCTCACGAGGCTGAGTCTGAACTCGTTACAAATCCATTGTTACTTAAATAAATTTTGGGAGTGCTGAGGATCGAACCAGGGACCTCTGAATTTGTAGCCAGGAACACTGATCAATAGAACATAGAGGCGGTCTATGATTTAACTCTAATTTTAATTATTTTGGGCAGAATCTGGGCTAGAATAAGGACATTTCGAGCTGTGATCAAACTCTGGACACTCGTAAAGGGTTAATTCTAAGTTGACAAATTCTACAAGCCAAAAATCACATACCCCTATTATATTTTTTCTAATAAGCCCTTAATATGAGTGTAAATACTGCATACATATTTTTCTTGTCTACACATTTCACTACTGAAAGTCTCGAACGTCGTCTAGGGGGGGAATTTAGAGAAACAGTAAGAATGTATGTGTAAATAATAATTATTATACAAGAAGAATGTATTTAATATATACCGGGAGTTCATTTGAAAACTTTCCGTGCCGACAACTCAGAAACTTGTGAGGCTCATTTATCGTGATAGCTTTTACTTTAAAAAACTTAAAACCACCATTTTGAAAAACACACAACGTGATATACAGGAATATGTAATAAAAAATAGGAAGCATCATTTAAAAAGATCAACGTGACCTTAGAGTGGGATGGAAGGTGACGCAAGAAAAAGGCAGTGTTTTTGCAGTTTTTATGGCAAAACATTTTTTTGGCTAAAATAAATAAAATATTACTCCAGTAAAAACATAGAATTTAATTTTCTTCCCATGGTGACTTCAAAATTTCTTGGCTATCCATCAAGGGTATTCTGGAATTTAATGACAACTTTTTCTCTACATTTAAAAAGTTTGTTAGATAATGCTGCCATGCTCATGACAGATATTGAGGAACTGTTGATGTCAACATGTGAAGAAAATTAAACTCTATATATTTACTGGAGCAATATTCTATTTATTTTGTCCAAAAAAAAGTTTTGCCATAAAAAACTACAAAAACACTGGCCTTTCTCGCGTCCCCTTCCATTCCACTTTAACGTCACCTTAGCAACGTCACCCAAGGTCATGCCATCCTTACCACCTTACTTACCCCTTAGAACCAAATAACCTTTGTTTAAAACTTTTGTTCTGGACTGCGTTGTTTTCGAGATATTATTTTGGTGGAAAGTTTTCAAATGAACACCCGGTATAGTAATTAGTAACTAAATATTACTATCAGCATTTAAAAAAAAAATTTGCTATCTACATTATGTTTAGATATGCATATTATATATATATATATATATGCATAGTATATTATATGACATGTGAATGTGTGTGTGATATGATTGCGTTTTATAGTTATTTCTCTTCTCTCTCCTTTATTTAGTTCTGCTTTTTTAATTTTAATTTTAGTTTGATATGTCCATAAATGTACAATTATGTGAAGAGTTATGAGGTCAATATTTATTATTATTATTTACGCATATTATAAATTAGTTTTTAGTTATAATATTAATAGCTTATAAAAATGAATATGAATGAAATATGAACATGGACATAAGGGGTTGAGTTAAGAAAACGCGCTGGCTTTAACTTCGCTCAAATAAAGACATTATTATTATTATTATTATTATTATTATTATTATTATTATTATTATTATTATCTATACCTCTCTAAGCTATCCACAGCTTAAAAGTGTTCGAGAGCGTTTGTTAATTTTTTTAGTATTTTATTTTAGTAAACCATTTTTATTCTCTTGCCTAGCAACCTTTTTTTATCGGGTCTTAGTACCCGTCTGGCTTATACAAACTTAATTACGCGAGTGAGGTAGAGATGGAAATTGTTGACCTTAAAGAAAATGTATTCGTATTTGTGTGGAAGGATAGTGGGAAACAATTTAGGAAAAAAACACCCTCCAAAGAACTGGCCAGGATTCAAATCCAAACTCCCCACCACCAGTAAACCAAATTAGATGGACCTGACATGTTGTTCGGCGTGCCCACCAAGAGTACATTTTTGCTTTAAAATAAATATTTTTGGAGAGACGTTCTCAAATATTTCCATTGCTATATAATTTAATACTTTCATATTTATTGAAGTTAATTGAGGTGTTACTAAATCTTTGTAGCTTCAATAAATGTGATATTTTATGTAGTAATTAGAATATTAAAGAATGCCCGCAGCAATATTTATTTTAGAATCAAAATTTATTAATCAAGAGAGTACAATTATTGTTTCCCAAGGAAAAAACAAAATATTTAAAATAGATCCACACTAATTTGAGCACCCTTAATCTAAAATGGAGAAAATGTCACAGACATGCATCAGCATTTGCCTTAACAAATTATGATGGATCCACATAAAAAATCACAACCTTGAAAACGGCCCCCAATTAGCTTGACTGAGACTCGAACAGGATATCAACCTTCCGGATAAGACCTGGGCATTC
>CABFWB010000133.1:438817-486382 GCA_902151455.1 Timema bartmani | reverse complement strand
TAAGCTTACATTATTAGTAATTATGTTATTTATAATTAGCTTGACCCCCCTATGAAAATTTTCTGGATCCGCGCCTGCATATCACCCCTTCATAAAAACCAAAATGGTAACCATTCTCTACTCTTGCAAGCACTGTCAAACTCATAACAAATATTGACACTTTTTTCAAACGATTGCGCTTATCAAATTACTATGCACTCCCCCACTCAACCTTTTCTTCCTAATCGTCCACACACAATGTTCCCTAGTTTGTTACAACTAACGGGATGCCAAATAGTACAACTCGTTCCTAACCCTATTTTCACCCCTTTAACATCAATTCTCCTAAGTCAACATTTTTTTCAAAATTAAATTGTAATTATTTCTTTATTAGTGACTTCTAAAATTATATTATAAACAAATTTTGGACTTAATAAATGAAAATAAAAAGTCACAAAGAAATTAAACAATAGTTTTAGTACTAGAGGATAGTCCTTATGATTTGTTACTTCAATGTAAGACGATAACTTAAGATAAACGACAATTAAGACGCTAATTAACCTAAGAAAACGGACAAACCCGTTAATAATATTTATTTCACTATGGTGTAGACTTTTACTCATAACATATCTCTTAAGGGACTCTTCTAAAATATTTTGAATTAACGTTTATCACAAACTAATACGTGATAATTGTCCACAGTTTTTTTTTTTTTTTCGTATTCCACCCGGGTTTGATCTTCTACCGGAAGTGGCGGATACGAAGCCGTCTTTTGAGGTTGGCCCACCACCATTTAGGTGCAATTTCTTCGGTCCAATGTGATAATGATGATGATGATTATGTGGTGCAAGTAGAAGTTGTAAACCTAACTTAAACCCAATTACCCTGACCATGAAACCCATTGGAAGAATTTCAAATTACCTATGAGATCACCGGAAATCGAGCCCGGGTTTTCTAGATTAGTATCCAGTAATTCTGGCCACTAGATTAAGAGGCAGGCCCACAGTATCAGTATGATGGGTGAATCAAACTCAATTAAGAGAAAAAAATGTAACTTGGAAACGGGAGTCAATCCTGGGACCTTTGGTTTTGCACACACATACTCTACCACTAATTTATATTGGTTCGTCTCGTATTCAGGGCCATCCTTCTTCACTCGTTGTATTGTAGTAGTCTAATTTGTGGTAACTGATGAAATTAGAGCTGTCCACAATCAAAATTATACTCAACATAATACGAATAACTAGATACGAGATTGAAACAGCCTAGATCAGTGGTAGAGTATTGCTGCACCGAACCAAATTCCCCGGGTTCAAATTACCGTTTCTGGGTTGTTATTATTCCCTTGGTTGAATTTTTTTAAAGAGTAATTGTTACACAATTAAGTTAGGAGAACAGGGCCAGCGTTGTTCAGCTGGAAAGAAGTAACAGAAAAAAAAATCACCCCTTTTAAAGAGCTTCTTGGCTTTCATCTTTTAACAACTCCATTACTCACGGTGTATTACCATGGTAGCTGATTTTGTGTCGACTCAGCTTAAGACCATAATAGTAATGATATAGTATACTATTTCAACCTAGAATAATTCGACCCTAGGGGGTATGGTCACCTCTTAATATATACTCGAGAAACTAACAAATATCAAAACAAACAGAAAAAACTACAGAAAACTGCAGTGGGGAGTAAAGCTTACCCTCAATTCTATACTTCAATAAAATATAATTCAAAATTGTTGAGATTTTCAATTCTTAAGTAATCCAATAAAATTAAGACCAAGATGAACAGAATAATTTAAACAACGTATAAGTGCAGATTCCCCCCAACCCCCATATCCTCACCCTCTTTCATCCTCTTTTTCTGTCTATCTCTCTTGAGTTTTCCTCACATTTTCCTCCTGGGAGAGCAATGAAAAATTTATCTGGAATATTGTTCACCCACCATGCGGAAAACTTCGTCTGTTCCGGGGTAGGAAAGCCTGCTTCTACCCTGTTCTACCTCCATCCTTTTAGTTTGAATACCCTACACTTCCTCATTCCTCACTACACAGATATAAATAAAATATGAAGAAATCTCAAATATGATCAAATAAAAATAGGAAAAATTTTTGAAATGGAACTTGATGTAGCAAAAGCGCATAGAAAAACTAATGTATTTTCTCTTCTCAACCCTTCTCTGGCACTCCTGAAAAAAAAAAATGATGAGAAAGTTATATTTATTTAATCAGCTATAAATAGAATAATAGTTTCATTTGTCAAACACCACAGCATTATATCACTAAGTTAGGGAAAAGATTAAATTTGGTAAATATTGCTAAGCGATACATTCTACAAATTTATTTATAATCACAGAGTAAATCAATCAAGAACAGTCCGCAAAGGAAGTAATACTTCTTGTATTTAGATTATTAGCTTTATTGATTACAGTGAATACAGAGCCGCTGGTATCTTTGTTGATAAAGCTCCACAAGTCTTATGTGCATCTTCACACTTGATAGACAACGCTTAAGACAAGCGCCCTAAAAGATGATAGACTATTTCCATACGCTTGGAACCTTACTATTTCGGTGCCAATTTAATTCCTCTTTTTTTTACGTGTTCTCGTTTAGTAATTTAAATATTTAACACAACGCAGCAGCACTGTTCCGTATATATAATGCTTAAAAATATTATATTCATTTTTTTGTGAAATGAAAATGTTAGCAGAAAAAAAGCAAAAGGGGACTATTTTATTAAAAATAAAAATACAATATAAATATTTGGGTAAAATAACAGCATGTGAATTAATATTTATAAAAGTTAAATCATGATTTTCAACTTAAATCCATATTTAGGTTGATTTAAGAAGAATTTTATAAAATCAAAATTACAGTATTTCAAAAATGCATAATTCTACATATCAATATTGAAACGTCACTACTAGCTGTATCGTATGTGTCGCTACTAATAGGTACAGAGATTGACCCTCACCTGTAGGCACAGGTACTTAATGTCAGGCCCATCTAATCTGGTTTACCCGTGTGGTTAGCCCAGAACTCGATTAGATTCTGGGTTTATTGTGTGTCTTTTTTATAAAATGGCTTCCCGCAAAATAGGTACTTTAAATACTAATAGCCGACATCCTAGCTAAGTCAATAGTGCGTCTATCTACTGAGCTAGGTGTCCCGGATTCAATTCCAGGCACGGCATAAAAATGTATAATTGGTTAAATGTGGGTTTCCGCTCTAACAGTGATGAATTAATGGTCGGGGGTTGGGTGACGTGCTCGTTCTAGATTTAACTTTGTTAGCTTACAAGTAATAGATTGAGATAATCAGTCGGTTGATAGAGTTCACTTTAAATTCCTCACAAAAAATAAAAAGCTCATGCGTTATCCATGAATATAAACCCATCCTAACGTGAAGCAATTTCTTTGTGAAATGGTACTTTAATGGTGTTGGTGAATGGTCGCTTCTCCCTGCACGCCTCACACGGCACGGTGAACAATTTCCTACCGCGATACTGAACTAACAAGGTAGGAGATAATCCTTGGAGCAGGTTGTGACGGATTAGCACAAGTATTTATTTTCTAGTTCTCTGGGTTTCAAACCACCCTCTCTTACACTAGATGTGAAAGAAGATGCCGGTATAAATAAAAGTAGAAGGTGAATACAAATGATAACGTAGATTATAACAATGGCCAAGAGTTTCAAATAATCACATTTTGTCCTCAATCCAAGATACAAATCGCAGTCAAATGTCTTGAAGACACTAGTTCAATCCCAATATATGTCTAGCATTATTATATTTGTGTCTGTGTTTATCCCATTACTCAAGATTAAATGCTTTCTCCTAGCACTAATATTGGGTCAGGTGAGCTGTCCTTGAATAATATAAGTCTTGTACTTTTATTAAAGTGATATTTAAATACCAATTATACAATTGAATCCAAAAAACACTAATTTTGTGAAGGCAAAATATATTAACTCTAATTTTTACATTTTAGGTCGTTCACGTTTCACGTATATATTGTGTAATTGGTGTATAGCCCGAGCAGATAGTATGACGTGGTGATAAATATATATATTTCTTTCTTTCACTGCGTCATACTTATATATACATATATATGATTTTTATATTATTCGATTATTATTTTAATAAACTTAGAACTGACGATGATGTAATATTAATTAAAGCAAAAATAACAAGGAAAAAACAATCTTTTCGTCATTCTTTTTGCTTTAATTAATATAAATCATCAGCTATAAGTTTATTAATATATTAAGTAAATAATATAAAAAATTAATATATATATACACTATAACAATCTATTTCACCATTGTTCATGAGCCTGATGATGTTTAATGTTATGTGTCTTAGATTTAATATGTTTTGTTTTATTGGTACAAAGGCTCTTATGATAAAGGTTATATTTTTTATCATTATTCTTTATGATATAGTTAATAATGTTTTATGTACTTCTTCCAAGCCTGCTTAGTTTTTAAGAAAACTCTCTTTGATACCTTTTATAACTTCATATATTTTCATACAGCATTAATATATTCATAAATAGTATATAATATATCTCTTTACTAAATTTTAAACTGTCTTTAAGAAATTGTTTGCATTTCATCTAATATGACACGTTTAGTATAAAAAAAATTCAATTAATCATCTATCGATGGCTTAGGATCCACGCTTGTAAAATATAGCGAATGGCTTAAATAATCAAATAATATAAAGACTTACAAACATATGGATTTACAATAAAATAGTAGAACCCTGTAGATATCTCTAGGTTATAAAATAATAAGAACCTTCTAGACTGATCCTGGTTATAAATGGTATCCAAGGATTATGAGGTTGTTAAAGCGCCCTGCTGCAGCCAGGACATGACTGTTCTCGTCATAACCACGAGGATAAGGGAAGGACCAAGGGAAGGACCGGGAAGGAAACGGGGTGGGAGTAGGCCAGGGGTGAAAGGAAGGATGTCCTTCTTATACTTAACTTTAAAGTAGGAAATATTGCTCTTGAAGGAGGGCTGCTACAGTATATAACACATCTTACAAGAAAAAGAGGAATAAAAAAAAGGCCTTCCATTATTAAAAAGGCTTTCTTCCTCCCTCCATTTCGTAACATCCCCTTCTTATCCCTCCCATTTTTTTTTTTTGCTTCTGTCTTAAGAGTGTTCTTATGTCATCGTCTTATTTCTTCTTTATATCTCGACAAACAGTTTAGGTTGGTAGTGGTCTATATCCGATATGTTTTGGTATGAGCAATCATTACAGGTGGACTCAGGAAAATCCTTATAATAGAAAGGAATAAAAACAAAATCATTACATAAAAAAATTTACAAACATATATATACTGTATAAATAATGTATATATACAGTATATATAGACAAAATCCTCTGAAATTGCCTATTTTCCTATTAACTTTATTTATTTTTAAATATTATGTAGATACTTATATCTATTCACTTTAAAAGACGTAAGCATTTAAATTTGTTTTTCATTTCCCAAAAAGGTGTCAACTTTTGGAATATATATAAATTATCAAATACTATTTTTATAAAACATTTACTCGTAATGATGGGTAAGCTACGTAGACTAAATGTCAGTCTCATATAATATTGTGGGCCAGTGATGGGGAGTTTGGGGTTCGAATATAGGTCTGTCTTTCTTCCATGAAAATGTGGATATATTTCTTTTAAATTCGATCGTATTCACCCCCTACCCCGTTATTGTAATTCAAATGTATATAGACTGGACGGGTAATCAGAAGTGGCGGGAAAAAAACACAGAGCAAAAATAAAATCAATTTTTACATCAATAAATTCAACCCAAATATTTCAATATTTGTAAGCTAAGTAGGTGGAAAAATAGTTTCCTGGAAGTGAAATTGGGGGGAAGATATTAAAAAGTAGCTTTACGAGTTTCCATCAAAGTAACGTGTCAAACTTTGTTTCATTTCAATTCACAAGACTGATTCTTTGTTAAGGTTATTTTTTTCTTTCCAAAAAAGGAAATATCAAAACCACTCATACTTCGCACGGCATTCTTATTAACAATACCAAGTACTCGACAAGACTCAAAACTCGTATAATCTTTGGGATGTACTTTACGAGAGTGTATTTTTTTCCCCCCTTATTCTTTTCTTCCTATAAAACTCGAATGGCCCGTATAAGTTACGAAGTGTTGCACGTTATCCAGAGAGATCGTCTGGTTTACGCAGCTCAGGGTATTTTCTACTCTTTACCCCCACCTCTTAGCCCCCTCATACCCCTTTAAACTGTTGTTATCGAGGAAAGGATATGAGATTGGGTTAGGGAGCACAATCATCCTCTTTATAGCCTCATCTCTCTCTCTCACTCCATCTTTGTCTTACAGGAGACTTCTCTTTTACGACTTATATGAGGAGCCATATCCTGCTAGGAATATATATATATATATTTTAAATATTAGGCTGTCACCAAATTTTTCCTCTCTATTGCGAAACAAAATGAAAACTTCTTCGAATGATGCGTTAAGGACACTACATGAGAAAACACTGAAAAGAGGTTTTGTTTTTAGCACCACGTTTTACTATCAGGTTGTACGCATATGTACTAATTATACAATTGAGTTAGTGATGAATAATGTTGAATTCAAAGGAAGTGTACCCGCATTTGCGTAAAGGGAGGGTGTAAAACAATTTTGTAAGAGCACCATAAGTACAACCAACCGGGTTAGGAACCCTGATCTCTGTGTCATCGGCAGTAAAGCCTAACATGAAAGTGACGCCTTAGACTATGCTACCACCAAACCAGGTCTAAGAAGAGTTACAGACAGATATACAGGTTTATTTATTAATTGGTCTTCTATATTTTTTAAATAATTATTTCATAAAAAATGAAGGTGAATATTCTGACCAGCTAGAAAGTTTAAATTTTAAGTCTAAATTGTTTTTTTATTAAATGTGTATTAACTTACATAGAACCCTATGAAACAGTCCAACACTATTTTAAATTATTTTTTGTGACCCTATCAAAACGTTATTGTATTTGATAGAGCAAGGCTAGATCTTGGTTTGTACATTTTGATTTAATTTCAGAAATACACATTTTTGCGTAAAGAGTGGTTGACATTTGTATTGAACGACTTTGAGCTCAAAATTTAAACTTTTCAACTGGCCAGAAACCTGCTGATAATTTTCGCCTACATTTTGTTGAAAAATATATTTTAAAATATCAAACAACTTCATAAATAATGCAGGTTTTATAAAGGTTTGCAACGCATCTCATTGGTCTACCATGTGACACCCTTAAATTACTTGAGTATAACATTTGTCCTTTCGAATATCAATGAACAATCATCAACTTTGTGTGAGAAATAATTCCTCGGTAATGGCACTTGAATCTGAGAATCTTTCAGGAGAAACGATTTATGTTACATCCTCTATAATATCTGTTTTACGCAGTAATACCGTCTTAGTCTTCACTCACCAATCCTCTACGGAACAAATGTAAGACCAACTTAGGTAAACTTGTTTTGACATCATTGAATAAAAACTATTGCATTCTATACGTCCATTAGAAATTTGTGACGTTCTCTTTGTATCCGGAAGGGCCCGCTTATATTCAATGCCAATAATAGTTCAATTTTTTAATATTATATGTTATGATTTATGAATTTAACTTTTTTTTTGTAAATATGCATATCTTAATTTAAGATAGTCATCAAATTAAATTAAATGCATATTTAAACATTTTATAAGTTATTTATTATTCAAAACTTTTTTAGCACCACGTTTTACTGCTATACTTGTTCGGGTTATACGCTTATCTACTAATTACACTAATGGTTTAAAGGATTAGGAAAGTTATATTTAAAGGTATTGTAGCTGTGTTTGTATGGGATGAGCGTGGAAAACCATTTTAGAAAAAATCATGCTGGACCATTCGGCCACAAAAGCGGATTTTTCCCTAGTTAGATCCTCAATCATCATCTCTTTGTAATTAAGTTCTGTTGATATTAATACATGTACCCTAGCTATAATTTTATGTATGTCTAGTGAAAGCTAAAATTATGAAAATTTTCTAGTTTCAACTATCTCCTTTTCAGCTAATACCATTTATTTAGTAAGTTTACCTTACTGTCACAGCCCGTTTACCAGAAACCACGTCATATTTCCGCCTCATTTGACAACACAGGACAATATGTTTCTTTGTTCTCTTTTTTTTTACATTTTCCCTTCATTCTCTCTCCGCTTTTACGTCCATACCATAAAGAAAAGTTGGCCTATCCTCTCTTTTGTGGACAACAGACAAGGGCTTGATTACGTCACGCCAATCAGCCAGGGCGCCATGTTTTACTGATGGACATCAGTGCCTAATCAATTTCTCGGAGGGATACTAACAATAGCAACTATGAACCTCCTCACAATCTTTCAAAATGTTTTACATTTAGAAAATTAAAAAAAGCTTTAAAATATACATTTTATAAACCATCTATAGTACGTAATTAATCTTGGTATATAATTATATACTCGTATGTTTGTCAATAAGATCTTTTATACTTACCGATGACCTTGAAATATGAAAATTGGGGCAATTGTGTAGGAACTGCACACCAAGGGAGAATACAATACGAAACACCAAACTTTATATAAAATACTATTTAACATCTGTTACCTATTGTATATATGATATATATATATATATAGAGAGAGAGAGAGAGAGACGTGTAAACTTAAAATCATATTGTATTTGTCATAATTCATTTTTATCTTCTTAATTCCAAGCTAGACCAAACTAAAATAAACCTAGCCATATAACCAATATTTACTTCTTAGATGTATTTAACGTGCACTTTCTGAACCAATTGATTGTTTCATTTTATTCTCACAAACCTTCCAGGGTTATTTTACATGGCACAATTGACACGAGACCAACGGTTTTACTTCCTCTCAGAATGAAGTTGTGCTACGGATTTGTATCGATAAAGAAAAATCCGTTGACCCCAGATGGGTTTGAAACCCACAGATATCGGGATTTAAGGCAAGCATTTTACCCCAAGACCACCGAGATAAACCATACAACTTATTCATTTACGAGTTGAGGGCTAGGTTTTAATTCATAACGTTAGGTAATATTTTTATATTCAGTCTGTAGAAAGGCTTATAGCTTAGTATAAATATAAAACAAAATTAAATTAAATTGATATAATGTAAATATTAATATGAAGAATATGTTAACAATTAAAAAATTATGTAACTTATATATTATGGCAGTGATTAAAACGGTGGAAACTACCCTATATGCATTCGGTAGGTATTAAAATACCAATCTCCCTATCAACAGTTATCAAATTTAGTGCCAGTAGTGCTTATAAACACTTGTTTGGACATATTTTTAAGCTATATTTTAAAATACTGTTTTATTAGCGATTAATTTGAGTATGCAAATTAATTAACACAAGGATAATTGCACCTATCTTAACTCTAATAAAAATATCAGTTTTTTTTTTCCAAATATGTTATACAACAAAATTCCCGTCAAGATGATAAAAATTATATATGCATATTGGGCGCCACTCCCAGGATCTAGGAGAAAATAATAATAATTAAAAAAAAATAGCTTTAGCTCGGCTAACTCTGACAGTGGCACGATTACCCTTAACACTCGAGACCACTGGGTGTGCTCGGGAATATTTCCTGGATGATGCAATGTTACTAATAATGACACTACCTTACCTACAAATATGGTGTGCTGTAAGTCTCTACAAGATTTAAAGGAAAAAAACACTTAAAATAAAACATGAATAATTGAAATAAAAAAGGATCACTGAATGAAATGTACAAATTTTAAATTACAATTAAAAAACTAATTAATGAAATTTTTGTGTGTTATTATTATTATTGTCTCCTTGTTACCACATCCCAATCCTACCTATGGAATTCCTAGTAAATACAATACTAATATGACAAAATAAAAATAAAATATATTGTATTACATCAATTCTTAAACAAAATTAATCAATTAAAATAATGATTGCTGAACATGGTTAAATTTAGGAGTTTATAATACCAGAGTAGAAGAAAGAATAGTATAGGCTAAGTATTTATTATATTGAAGTTTTGAGTAAAACAAAATAATAAATATTTAGTATTGTTGAAAAAAATCAATTGCATTAATATTTTGCCACAAAATAAATTATTAATTAATCCTCTGGATTCAATAAAGTGTCTGAATATATTTAGTATTTTCTGAAAGTTTTACATTAATCCTGGATTCTTGATGATAAAAAGAGAGAGAGAAAAAAATATCTATAGATGAAGATTTGGCTAGACCTCACCAAGAGAATATGTTGTGTTGAAAGAGCAAAATGTAGGAAATTTGTTTCCTCTTATTAATTGCAAAAAATCCACAGTTTTGGGATATCAAAAGGCTCTAGTTCTTCCCTAGACACTCAGCTTTCTATTGATAATATCCCATTTTAAAATTAAGTTTCCACTTTTAAAATAAATTTATTATGAAACCACACATATTTGGGTCCATACTTTAAGGACGCCGAAGAAGACCCCAATCTTCTTCAAAAAGTGTTCCATGAATCAAATTTAAAAACGTTCTATTTTCTTCCAAGTCCAAAGAGAAAACTAATACATTAAAACCAAAGATAAAATGTTGGCTATGGACTAGGGATGAAGATAAAATAAATGCAAATTTAATATAAAGATTGAAATATATGTCAATGAATACGAACAATGTTTCTTAAAAGAATTAAAATGTTTATTTTCATCTGTCAAAATTAAAATTCATGCTAGTTTAGAGGTTTTTTCCCTTACTTCTTTTATAATCACGAGACAAGCCACTCACTTGTTTAACATACATGCGCATGCCTTGAAATAAATCATGGCCGACATTGAAAATAAATAAAGAAAAGTCAACAAACTTCTTAGAACAAAAAGGTAAGTGTTCTTTCTTAGCTAAAAATTCATTATTTTAATTCTTCTAAACAGTGTTTGACGATCTTCCTTCGGTTTTATTGTGAATGGGTGTAAATAGTATTATTTTGTCACGCATGGAAACACAGTGCGTTATGCTGCGTACGAACTTTGAAGAAAACAGCATTTAAAACAAAAATAAACTGGAAACTATTTAAAAAAAAAAAAAAGGAAATACACGGTAGGGTGGCAAATAACGTTACAATTTTAAAATACTGTTAAATTAGTGATCAATTTGAGTAAAAAATTAATAATCGCCAGGATAGCTGCACCTATCTTAAGTTTGGAGAATATTTTGAAAACTTGTAGAAAAATAAAAGCACAGTTCAAATGCATCTAATCATGATTGAGATTATTACCTCTAGAACCAGTCAAGAAACACAAACCATTTGGCCTGCATTTCTGATGTATCATAAAAAAATCATAAAATTTATCAAGGGAACCATATTACTGGTTGACCCTCCCTTTATTTCTCGTCTAGATTTAAAATGCATTGAAAACCTTCCTAATGTCCAGGAAAAGAAGAAGAGAGAAAACATCTGTTTTACTATGTGTAAACGCACCACTTGCCTATACTCATAGCAGAGGAACCGATTTGTCTTATTTACGTGTAGATCCTTACACAACCTGAAACGTGAGAGCTAGCAGCTCGAGATGTAGGATTTAAAAGAAAAAAGGAGAATCGGTGAAAGAAAATAGAGGGTTGTTGATATGCATTAGAGAAATATGAGAAAAACAAACAGAACTAAGGTTTTATTCGCACATATATTAAGTTTGGATGTTTACCAAAGATCTCTTTTACCCTTTTAGTAAGTTCGGGATCGATTTGAAAAGAAGAAGTTTTATTTAAACACATTTCTGAAAACTCAAGGCTATCAAATAAAATACAATGCGTTGAAAGAATACCACCTAATTGAATGAGGTGGTATATTTTTTATCTTTTACTTTAAAATTTTAAAATTAAAAAACTACTCAATCTTTTATATTTTATATTCAATAAACATTTTAAAACACATTGTAGTTACCTTATAAATTTGTAACGGAAATACCAGCATGATTATAAAATTTGATAGATTGGTTCAGCAAGTTTATTTGATATAATTCATTTAAAACTATTTCTGAATGTGTCTTTAAATTAAATATTAAATATAATATATCTTGGTTCAGAATATTATCAACTATCTAATGTATCCTGTGCTTATATTATAATCAGTCGGTTCAGAAAGTGAAACTTAAATATCAATTGCTTGGGTATACGTCAAAAAACCAATCATAATTTGTTTTATTCACCAAACATATTTTAAGTGACTAGAATATTTAATTAAATGTATTCAAAACTAAATAAATGTAAGCAATATAATTAAACCAATAGAAAAGTATATCTGGTGCTTTAGTTGGAGCTTGATGCAAGTAGACAATTATTGTTTGTTTCCACAACTCTACAGCATTATTTTCTTGGCCCCTAAAATCTTCAAGTCCCGCACAATTAAACAAAGATCGCCCATGATGCCTCCTAGTTAAAACCGTCATGGCGGCCCCGACTTGCAAACTAACTACCAGACCTCCATCAGTCTACAGGAATTCTAGACTCCATTACCGCTTTGCTACGGTTCTGGTTCGGTTAATGTACAGTCCACTCCAAGCTGAAACAATTCCAAGTGCAGAATAACAAAATTACAGTATTCAGCATGATGCATTTGAGCCAACATTCAATTAATTGTTTTATTGAGCCTTAAAGGAGAGACTATAAATGTATTTTTAATATCTTCAACAATTCTTTAAGTAAAAATTAAGACCAATTTAACATGTAAAATTCAAAAGTTATTTTTATTACTCATTGCTGTATTAGTTAGATTTCATTAGATCAAAAAAATACATTCTTCATTCTCATTGGTTGGGTAAAAACTTTAGCTCCATCAGTGAATGACTGGATTAAGGTGACAGATTCATCTAATCTAGTTTGCCTGTGAATGGGGAGCCAATTTTTCTTTGGTTGATTTTAGTCTCTCTATCAACGCAAATGTTGATACACTTTCTCTAAATTCTACCTTCCTCATCACTAACCCATTATAATATAGACAGAAGGGGTAGTAAAACATGGTGAGAAAATATATGGTTCTACTTACGGTCTTGAAAGGCTATGCTAAATGTATAAGCCAAACTAAAGAGGTAAAATTCCCAAGAACTTAATTAACCTATTAAGAATCTGGTTGTTTTATTGTCTTCAGCAGTGTGTACATTCCCTTTTCTCATTCTACAACAACGTCTCTTAATATCGCCTTCCCCGCCATCTTGGTAAGAGCTGAAATGTGGACAGGGTACCACGAAGGACGGGAATGGCCCTATTTAGGAACTTGGGTGGGAGGGTTACAAGTGTGGGACTGAAGGGAAGGGAGGGAAGGGGGAATTGTTCGTCCCTTGTCGAGGTACATTTCGTCCTATCAGAGAATGCAAACTGGCGATAGTGTCCGCCGCTGTCGTCAGCCCTAGCGCCGGCTTTGAAGCGTTCCCTAAGGCACGGTTCTGAGGGGCTCGCTACAGGCGTACAAACTGTATAAAAAAACCACATGAACCTTTCCCTCGTCATGACACCCTAGCCCCTTCTTCTTCCCTTCCACAAAATAGTGCGCTTCTCTCCAGAGGAAGAGAATATGATGTTTGGTGGAAGTAAAACTTAAGTTAACATGTATCTCGAAAAACTTGAAAAAAAAAAGGTTGATTATATTTAAACAAAATTAGAAAACATTGGAGGTGGAAAAAAGAAATGAAAGGGTGTGTGTGACTTAAATAGATTCATTAACTTTGTTATAACACGGGAAAAAAAAATGAAAAATCTTATGGGTTGTTGCTCGGAGTTACAAACTGTTTAATCAGGATATGTGACCTAATTACGTGACGCTCGTAGAGGCATGTGGCTTTCAGACAACCTAGAACAATATTTAACTGAGTCTTTATAGCTACTAAAGATCGTGGGAGACACAAAAATCAATTTAAAAAAATTCTTCTTTTTTTTTTCTTTAGACAATCTAAACTCTATTTGTTTTTCCTACTTCAGATTCAAATAAATCAAACTAATTTATCTACCTTTCATAATATAAATCCTTTCAACTGAATTGGTCCAAATTAGGAAACAAATAAATAGAAAGGCAAACGTTTTGTCAGTTTTTATCAAAAGAAATTCCACTTAAACTTTTAATGTAATTTAAAGCTACGTAATTATTCAACTAATATCTAAGGGTATCTTGCAGCATATAGGTTTCATTTTCCTCATTCAATCTAATTGAAAATAAATTTGAAAAATTACTATAAAATATAAAAACCCACATCATTGCTATAATATTGATAGAAATATGGTAGCAAATTTCAGCCAAGTATTAAATATAGACATATTTGAAATTTAGTAAAGGGAGATAATATACCGTGAGACTCCAACATTTTAAACACATACATTTTGAAGAAAAATATTCACATAATCATTATTAAACATGAAACTATAGTAAAACTTACAAAGTTTCTGTTAAGTTCATTTCAGTTTAATTCAGTGCACCTTTACATAGTCGCTTTTGGTGGCACGAAAAATGTTTAGTCTGAAGTGTTTTAGACCATGTGTTTTGTAACATGTCTACTATGACAAAGTTCATGGTATCTGTTATACGCTGTCTCAAATCCACTATTCTGATAACTTTCGATGAGTAACTTATACCTTGTCTTTGGCTTACCCCCATAAGAACAAATCTAATAGGGTAATGTAGGAGGAAGGCAGAGGCCAGGGAATTGGACCATTACGACCTATATAACGGTTGGGGAATGTGCTATTCAGGAAATATCAGACATCATAGCTTCACTGGGGTGAGGCACGGCCCTGCGGATAGGTTATGGTTGGTTGTATGGCAGCTATTTGTGGTACGGCCAATATATTAAGCATATCGAGGTATCCCACACCAGTGACGGTGTTTTCAGCAATGAAATATGGTCCAAAAATCATATCGTGCATGAGACCACATCACACATTAACTTTCGGACTATCGCGCACATGTTCTTCGACAACATGCGGATTTTTATATCCTCAAATTCGCACATTAAACCTATTCACTTTCCCAAAAATGTGAAAGGTTACCTCGTGCGAAAACGTTATATATGATAAAAAGTTTTTGTCATCATCAATGCGATTTAGCATAGAAATTGCATATGATTGTCGTTTTGGCCAATCATCAAGTTTTATTTCCTACAAAAGTTGCACCTTATAGGCGTGAAAGCGTATTTGACGGCGAAGAACTTTATGAACCGTCGATTGTTTCATTCCATGTTCTCTCGCTCCTTGTCTGACTGACTTTTAGGCGTTTCTTTCTAATGATCTCCACACATTTTCTACGGCCTCTTCCGAGAGCCCGGGATTTCCGCCATCGTGTCCGTTCAACACACTATCAGTCACCAAAAACTGATCACACCACTTCTTGACCGTTTTGAATGTTGGAGGGTACTTATTGAAGACACGGCGGAAGTTCCACTGCACCCAAGTGACTGATTTTGTTTCTACATAAGACCATACAACCTTTCATCGCTCGCTTGGAATCACCATTTTAGAAAATGATTGACTGCAGCGCCACTGTGAGTCTGATGCCGACTTTTACATTTTCACGTGAACTTATTGAGTATCTACTTCCGTTCCATCCAGAATCATAGCTGTACAACCTTAAATGAAGAAATAATGGGCTTTAAAAATATTGTAGTTCATTGTTTACACCCTGTATTATTTGTGAATCAATGTGTTTAGTGAAAATATTTTAAAAATCACAAAGAGTTTAGTATAAATTGAACAAGTTTAGAAAATGTATTTGAAATATTAGTTTTATGTAATAAGGAAGCATAGTCGAAATATTTCAACATAAGAGCCTTTGCAACAATAGACAAACATAGGCCTATTAAAATTGAGACATATTAAATTTAAGATTAATAGGCTCATAAACAATGGTCAAATAACTTGTTATTTTAAATACAATTTATGTTATTCACTCAATATTTTAATATTATTACGGAGGATTTTATATTTTATTTTATATATTTAATTGAAACAAAAAGACTAGGGGATTAGTTATAGAAAAAGTTATTGTGAAATGGTAAAATATTAATAAAGAGATATAAAATATATTAAAAAGTGAGGATTATTGATTAAAGATTCTAGTATTAATTGTTTTAACTTAAGTTGGGACGCTGCGCAAGCAGCCACCTTTTAGTGACTAGTTTTGATGTAATTCTACATAATCCTCAAGTCACTTTTCCGAGACCAAGTTATTTTTCCTCACTTCATGGTGTTAATGAATGATTACACACTAATTGATACACAAAATAATACAAGATTTTAATATGTTAGACCATTAATGAGATTAAATACTTTCTATGAAGATTAAGTCTTCATATTTTTATTAAATTATTCAGTTTTATTTGACATATAGACTACTGTATTTTACTTTCATGAAGCACACATAGCCTATGATTTTTGATTAAAAATTATTTAAAAATAATTTTCAAATGTATTTTTACCTTTTAAACCATTTAAATGATAATTACTTTAATTAAAATATTAATAACATGGCCATCAAGTTTTAAATAGTTCAAAGTGAAGTATACCTACATAGTGTGGATACCATACAATGGTAAATAATTGGCAGTTAAAAAAATTACTACAGCAACTTGTATACCTAAAATATTCATGCATCAAATAAAATGTTTCACAACTTTTCTATTTGATCAATAGTGATAAAATAATAAAATAATCATCTACTATTTTTAATGCAAAAACATTTTAATTTACTTTAAACATACTTTCATACATATAAAGTAAATTAAATAGTCCTATTCAAACATATAAGGTAATTATTTTCAAAATTAAAGGGTATAGTTATGATTTACGTTAAGAGGTGTTTTGACGCTATTATGATAGGCAACCCGATGTCATAAAGGAATAGTTAAAGGGGAGAACACTAAGAAATGTTGGAGACGTTTGGAAATAGCGGATTATTTATTATGTAGTTTAATATATCTTAATATTGTTTTCCCTAAAATATATCGAAAGTACTTACTAGCTAAAATGTTTAAATTTAAGTTTTAAAGTCCAATGACAAATGTGTGATAACTTACATAAACCTAATTAAACAACCCCACACTTCCTAAAATTTTCTGTAGTGACCCTAAAAACATGCTTTTATCTGATAGAGCAATGGTTCCCAACGTGGGGTACGTGAACCCCCATGGGTACGTGCAAGGAAATTTGGGGATACGTGAAAATAATTGAATAATGGCAGAAAGAGCTACATATGCCAGCAGTGTAAGACATAAGATTAGTAAAAAATTATGAAACTAACTCAACGATGTGGTGAGAGGCGTTACCGGGTTTCTTCTATTTATGACCTTGAGAAAATGATTTCCATATCAAGCATAAAATAGTCTTATAACTTTTAATAAATTAATAAATAAGTTAAATGTGTTAGTTTTTATTGTACTTTTGCTTTTTCAATGTAAAAATATTTTTCACCTTACTATTTCATTGATTTTAATCCACTTATAATACTATTTATTTTCATTTGCAACAAATAAATTAAAAAGAACTGCTACTGTAGTAACTACACATTTTGCTAATGTTAAGGGTACAACTATTTATGGAAATGTGCTGCTAAGAAGTACGAAAGAGAAAAAAGGTTGGGAACCATTGTGAAAGAGGAAAGCTGGATCTAGCTCTATAGCCTTTTCCTTTAATTTCATACCTCCTCTACACATTCGGTGAGCATACTCGAGCTAGGACGAGTGTGTAGACGGTGCACTCGTCTTTGCTCGGAGTCCCTCGTTAACACTCAGCGAGTTTTTTTTTATGGCCCGAGTCAAAAGAACCAGAGTGAGCTCACCTCTCTATGAAACTAAGACTTTCTAGAATGGAGCCAAATGTGTGGACGTATCGCATTCGTCTTTATACGTGACGCCAGTATTTGGCCGAACATCCATGGAAACATTCGGGTGAATCTGTAGGCCTAAAGGAGGCATCCAGAAATACAAATGTTCACGTAAAGCGTCTTTGGTATTTATTAATTCTAAACTCAAAATTTAAACTGTTTAACTGGTCAGAAATCTGCTGATGATAATTTTTGACTACACTTTATTAAAAATATTTTTAAAATATCAAACAAGTTCCAAAATAGTTTGAAACTCGTCTCAACGCTCTGCCATGAAGCATTGTTTTGGAATCTCAAAAGTAATAAGATCATCTAAAAAGCCCCACCATAAATATTTGAAGCATTTATTGTTATTAACAGACGAGTACCAATCATTCTCCATCAAGTATTATGCCTATTTCCAAAGAGAGCTTTGTCCGACGGAAGCAAACTGGACGGACCAATATGACTCGGGCCATTGTTTCCTTGATATTAAACTTCCAGCCACTCGTGCAGTGACGTTACGAGTGCTCTGGGACCGACTACAGTCGCGGCAGTTGAGGTTTAGTTCCGGTAGGGGAGGGTTGTGGTGATGAGAGAAAGGGCGAGTGATTGGGAATCACCCAGAATTGTCTTTCAAGTCACAGACATAGGGCCAGTTTCATAGTCAGATTTAGTACGCCTCAAGTGCGGCGCTATACTAGATACAAGACGTCACCTACCTGAAATTGAATGGAATGGGCTAGTTTCATATGCGAAACTGGCCCATTCCATTTTAGTCTAGGTAGGTGTCGTCCTGTATTTAGTATAGCGCCGCACTTGAGGCGTACTAAATCTGACTATGAAACTGGCCCATAGACATCGCATGAGTAGGACTGCCTTTTCTTCATTCACTTTGCTTTATTATATTAAAACAATAATAATAATAATAAAGCTCTAGTTGAAATATTGATTACTGAAGACAATTAGTAAAATGGGATATTCCAGATGAATATTAAATTATCCTTCTTAAAAACTTTATGGGCCGCCTCTGTTTTATGGTGTTCAGAATTCTCGGCTACACATCCAGAAATCCTGAGTTCCGTTCCCGGCGTTCTCAGATTTCTCTGTGAAGAAGAAACTCTACCAATAAGCTCTTCCTTAAACCTATGAGTGAAAAATGAGTGATGACCCTGGCAACGGGATAATTTCTGAATAAATATGTGTCAGGGCGAATGGTGTGAAAATCCAAGGGTAATGGATTCAAATTCCGTGTACCATTGTAGGTCATAAAATTAACGAAATAATGTTATTAAAGCTATATTTGAATCTAGATTTCCTAGTTTTACATTGAGAGTCAGTATAGTGCATGTATTAATTTTTTTAGTTACACAGATAATTCCCAATTGTATTTGTTTTATTCGTAGTTAAAAATACTGTTTTAGGTGTGTCAGTTTGGTGTTTTTTATTATTATTGTTAAGGATTTTGTAAATATATTAAATAAAGTTAGGTAATTTTAATTTTCATTAATAGAATATACAAACCAATTCATGCAAGTAAAACACACCGATAAAAAGCTATCCATGTGAATTCAACAGACTTCCGCCAAAAGCTCTAGGACAAATCCTACAGAAGTGTTCGGTCTATAAAGAAGTCGAGCTCAGTAGAACACACTACTCCGGTTTGTAGTAGTGAAGGGGAGATTAAGGGAAGGTAAAACTTCCCCAACAGCTGGCAGCAGACCCACGGTCAGTTTTAGACAGGATTACAAGACTACTTTCAACATGTATGTAGTGACTCCCATAAGAAGCTGTCATAGCTTTTAAAAAGTGAACAAGATAAGGGATAATAAATACACTTGGTAAATTTTGAAATGTTCTGACTATTTAAAGTTTTCTAGATTCAAAAAATACGTTTTTCTGGTAGTTTTTATTACATATATATAAATCAAAAATCAAGTTATTTTCTCAAGTTCTTATTTTCTATGTAATCTATAATTCTTAGAAGATGTGACTTTTAAAAACAATTTTAATAAATATTTTACTATGCCAGGTGCAGTCCTAAGTGTGTAAACCTTAAATGTGTGAACTAATATTTTTTAGAATTTGGCAAAACATAAATACATCTGAAAATTCCAGTGACATTCAAAAATTTCCCTTTCGCACGAAGTTCCTTTAATTTTCCGGATTCCCCCTTTTTTATGTGTCTTAGTACTGAAATTTTTTTTTTTTAATTTCCTTCATTTACCTACCACATCAATATATACAGTAGATTTTTAAGCTAGTGAACATATGACGTTAATTTATAAGAATCTTTAAATGTAGTACATTTAAAAATTTTCCGCGATAAATATTTGTCATTTAAATCATATAAAAATGCATATTTTTCATATAATATTTCGTTATAAATTTAAACTTTGTAATATTTTAATAATTTTTTTTATCGAACTTCTTACACAAACAACAAAGCTTTAAATATATTATATGCTTAAATCATGCTTATGCTTATATCATATTGTATAATAATTGAGCTAGTAGATTAACTCACAACATATTTATAATTATTGGAGTTTAATGTGTGGAACAGATACTTAGTTGAGAAAGAAATGAGAGATGTTAAAAAAAAATTTAACTTTACATAAAATTAAAAGATTTATCTAAAAAGTGAGAGTTGTTTTATGGGTGATGATTGTGTTTAAGAAATAAGTTCATAAGTTTAAAAAGAATAATTAATTACAGCATGTTTGTACACTTCATACACACACGTATATCAAGTTTACCATTTATAAAAGTATTACTAAGGACAATAAAAATATAGCAAAAGTTTCAAGCACATTTTCAATATTTTTCACCAGTTTCTGTGCGGAGTAGAGTTAGAATGGTTGTAAGTTTGAAAAAAGAACATGTTCTTCTTAAAAGTACACACTCTGTTTCCCCCCCGAAAAATTGAATGACAGAAAAACAACTCTCAAGAAAACACAATAATCTAACAACGGCAGAAATGTGCCGACGCGATCTGAGGCGGAAGAGATGAGGATTTTAACCGTAGAATAGGCCGGGTACAGCAATGATCCAGCGTTGACACAAGCTGTTACAGATAAAGTGCGGTTTCATTTTCTATAAATTACCCTTTTTAAATTAAATTGTTTATAGCCTCACTACCCACTTTGGTGGCCACATGGTATAAGGCGCTACTCTCACAATATACTAACATGGTGACGGGGAGATCATGGTCCTGTCCCAGTTGGTGTACTGAGGGATATTTTATCTAAATAGTTTCCCCGTCTTCTCCCCAAGCAAATGCGAGTACACTTCTAACATCAACCCTACTCATCCCTAACCCATTAGCGTAATACGTACATAAGTTTAGAAACCCGAATGGGATGCTGTACTAAAAATAAAAATAAATAGATCCTTTTATTAATCTTATCAATAATTAAGTATGTAGTCTGTATTATCAAATTTGAAACCGACCTCAGTGGCTTAGTAAGATAACGCACTAGTTTCGTGTTTAGTTGGCCTTCTGAGGACGGGGAGATCAAGGTTCTAATCTCGCTCGGGTGAACTGGTTTTTCCCTAAACGGTTTTACACTCTCCCTCCACGCAAATGCTGGTTTACTTTATCTATATTGGACCTTCCCAATTCCTAACCCATTAGTGTAGTTAATACTTAAGCGTATAACCCAAATGGGTGGTAAGACGCGGTGCTAAGTATTATTATCATCTAAAATTTGAAATAAATCTTTCCTTTATCAGAGTAATGTTCTTACCCTAGTGTCGATGTAAGAATATAGTTACACATAATATTTAAAAGGGTCTTAATATTTACTACAGGCTTTCTAATTTATCCTACAAGTGTGAGTTTCTAAGTACAGATCATAAAGATAGTGTGTGATTTCTAAACTACTTACACTCATATCAGCATATGATCTACAAAGCAATTTAGTCTAAAACAAACATTTAACACTAAAAAAAAACACCTTTCGTGAGAGGTTGATGTTCACAAACATTTTGTAACTATCATAGAACAACGCTTGGGCACTTACTAGCAAATTTACAGAAGGATAAATCTCACTTTGACTGTTATTGCACTCAGAGTTTCATGTCCTTCCTATGATATCTTTAGGTCCTTGTCAAGTGTTGAGAGTCGTACAAGTTGGTTACTAGTGTCATTGGGAAGAGGATAGGGTTAGGAAGGGGAGGGAGGAGGACACATCTCCTATGTATTACTCTTCTCACAGGAGACTTGGACAGGACATACAAGGAGAAGGAGAAAGGTAGAGAGAAACGAATCCGTAGAGAATCAGAGTGGAAAGAATCGCTTCCAATGTCAGGCAGGAAGTAATATACAATGCCCCATCTTTTCCGAAGAAATAAAGAAGAAAAAAAAGGAAAGAAAAAAATATAACTGTGTGTGTGTGTGTGTATCATGTGTATGTCGTGTGTGGAGTCAGGAAATATGGAAGAGACATGTTACACGTAAACCATTTCCTGAGAAAATGTTTGTACTCAACACAAGATGGGTATGAATAGTCGTGAAATGACTTCCTCACGTCTTTGTTGGGTTTTCGTCGAGGTTCTCTTTTAGAAATATGAAATGTTATTCGGTAAAGTAAGGTCACCCTTTCTTGACAGATAAATAAAACTTTGGATTAGTTTCATGGGATTGAATATTTGAAAAATACTCTAAAATTTATTGGAGAAAACAAATCAGTGGTTAAAGTAAATAAAGGAAAATTAGTTTGCTTTTTCATACATCTCTAATTTTTTTTTCATCGCTACATCTTACAACTTGTTTGGGTCTAACGCCCATCTAATAACTACACTAATGTATTGGTATCAAGAACGATGTACTTTGAGTAAGTTTATCTTAATTTGCGTGGAGAGTGGAAAACTATTTAGGGAAAACAACCTTAATTACACCCAACATGGATTTGAACCACAATTTCCCTGCTATCTGAAGTCTAGTCTATTACAAGAGTGATGCCTAAGACACTTGGGGCACCTTAAAGGGGGTGACTTCGGATGCGTTTAAACTCCTTGTAAAATACAGTAATCCAGCAATATTTGAATTGTGGTTGGCTATTTAAAATGGTCGATTACACTAAAATGAAGTTGAAAGATACAATAAACAACCCATTATTTTGAGCAGAATAATTAAATAAACATATAAAAATATAAAATAAACTTATTTTAAACGACGTTTTATGCTAATTATCACAGTTTTGTGATTAAAGTGAAGGGTATTTGTATCTAGATAAATCCTTCCCTAAACAAATCAAGTAATTTGATTCATTGCTTATTTATTTTTTATCACCACGTCTTACTATATGTTTAGGCTGTACGAATTTTATGTAATGGTCATAAAAGAACCCTTTAAGCTCTTTTAAGATTATTTTTGTGGCTTTGAAGCGTCGGGGCTGCCATTTTCATTAGAAATATTACAGTGCAAGAAGATTTAACTTTAGGAATGTGGCACCTTTAACATAGTTTCATCATTTTTAACGTGACGTTAATTTGTGCGGCCCGCGCGCAAATTTAAAACTTTCATGATTCCATTAACAAAAATGAAAAATTAAATACATTATCAGTCCGTGTTTTTGAACATGAGAGCAAATGAACAAGCTCGTTTATAATGTTACATGTGTACAGTTATTAAATTGTGTTTACGGTAATTATATGGCTAGTAAATGTATGTGTGTGTGAAGGTAAATTTTATTATTTAGTAAATTTAGATTTTTGTCACATACGGCCCACTAGAGACCTCACAGATGTCCATGTAACTTTTGGAGGAAAATATTTGCCCCCCTCTGCGTTAGACTTTGAAACACTGATGCTGTTATTAATTTGTTTTAACCTATATATTCTGAAATACAACTATATAGATGAGAATTTTGATTTTCCTAGAAACTTTTATAACAAGTTATACATTATATTTTAAAAATTGAATTATAAAAAACCTGAAATTAATAATGAATAACAGTTATTAAATTAGAAATTCATTTAAGAAAACCATAGCTAAGAAGCTGCAAACCTATAACAAACAACTATATTTAATTTTAATCATATATTGATAATATTCAATATTCAAAAATTTCATATCTTATTAGTTCGTCTTGGAAGAAAATAATTAAGCGTCAAAAATTGATTTCTTGTTTGTGAATAGCAAAACAAAACCCTAGTTTTTATTGTTTTTATAAAGACTGTATCAAACTTTGTAAACTAGACGATGGAAACTTGTCCACGTCAAATTTACATTTTGTTTCAATCCACGGCTTTAACGATCAGCTTTGTGATGGCCCCCCTTAAGTCATTCCACCACCTCACTCCCTATTTTACTTAGACCCCTCTCACTGACTTTAACCCCTCGGGGTCTTAGGGAAGTCCCCCAGAGACCAGCACACATCCTTCTTATTCAATTTACATGTAAATGTTGTCATGTAGGGGCTACAGTTGAGCGTGTATATAGAGGGGCCCCGGTGCGTTCTCAATCCTGCCAACATCCCTCTGCTAAACTTACGACTACTAGCACTTCCAAAAACATCCATCCTTCAGATGATTTACTAGTGGTTGAGAAAACACTCTAATCGGAATATAGTACTTTGTATGTAAGTTAATATTTATAATACTTTATTTATTTGAATTTATTTGCTAACCTATAAAATTATTTTCTAAACATATATTTTTCTTTTAATTAAAGGAACTAGGGGATGCCTTTTTTTATATAAAGTTTAATAAATGCAGTGTTTAATTACTCTAAACAAGGGAACTAATCACAAGTTTGAATTAATTTATTACTTTATTATAGTGAAAATAAAATAAGTGTACGTAATCCTTAAAGGAGAATGATTTCAAAGGATTGTTAAAATATAAAGTTTTTTTTATCACCACGTCTTACTATTCGTTAGGTCTGTACGCCTATATACTAATTATACTATTAAAGACCGAGGGCTAATGAAGGTTAACTTTAGAGAAAATGTACCGGCAATTGCGTGAAGGGACAGTGGAAAACAATTTAGCAAAAACCACCCTCAGCACACGAGATGGGGATAAGAACCATAACAACCCCGTCATCGGCAGTATAGTCTATTGCAAGAGTGACATCTTTGTCCATGTGACCATCGAAGTGGCTATAAATAAAGTTAGCTAGTCAATAACTATAACTTATATGCTAAACATTTTAGTAATATGGAACAATTTATTACTTTTTATTTATGCGGCACAGTTTTATTTCTAAGTCTTTTAATACGATGAAATAAGTTAACTATACTAACCAGTTAGAAATGAAGAAGGAATCGTTTACTTAAAAGTGTACCAGAATTTTAGTGTGGGGTTAGTGTAAAACCCTATAAGAAAAATACAGTCAAGTGCACCTTGCCGGGCTTCAAACCCTGGTATCCTGGTTACCAGAATAGATAGCCCTTTTTATTTATTCCGAATATCTAACTAGTGAGGGTCATCGTAAAAGTGAATTTCTATCATATTTGTGTATTTTAATATTCTAAATAATTTTGAACTTATTACATTTTAGAGCTACAACACTATTTGTTTTCTAGCTTGCCAAGACAAAAATATTAAAAAGTCTTCACTATCCACCTATTAAGGTCTATAGACCAATATTAATATTTGTACGCCCTAAAAATTGCATATAGAAATATATGGTCTATACTTCGATCCAATACAATTGTATGCTTTACAAATAAAATAATAGTGTTCCTATCCTGATTTTTGAAAGAAAAATAATGAGTGTAAATAAATTATTTTTGATACTAATATCAATAGTACGAATATTATTAAGGCCTAATTTAATTTCTAGATTTACATTATATTTTGAATTAAATATACAAAATTACATTATATTGTAATTATTTCGCTTATCAATATTTCAAGAAAAATTCAATTACACACCCTAATCACAGTTAAAATTATTGACAAAGCTAGTTATAATCAAAGAACAAACTAAAACCTAATTAAACTTGTTCAAGTGTCCTATCCCTTCATATATCAAACATAATAAACAATAGTTTGTTAATAAAATCATTACAAAGTTAGTCATTATTATTTTACTAATACATCTATCACCAGGGTTATTAACGGCTAAAACTGAGGAACAGAGATGTGGAGAGCAGTATATAAGTGCACCCGCATTGGAACAAAATAAAATGGGGGAAAAACATAAAAAACAACCCTTTAGGTGCCCAGCGGAAATGGAATTTCAAGACTTTGCACCAAAATAATTTTGTATGTTAAGGTATTTATCCCTAAGAACGCTTGATTACCTATTATGATCAGCGATGATTATAACAACACGTCTAGAAATAGAAGACACTTGTTAGGATCAGGATCTCTCAACTTAAAATGGGGCTATGGATGATCTCGTTAAGGAGAGCCTCTTATTTTGATCCAACATCTAACATTAAATAGAATATTGCTTCGGTACAAACATAGAGTTACATTTCTTAAGATAGTGATATCAACATTTCTTGAATATAAATTGTCATAAGTATAGTGGCATTAAATGAAAAACTTTTAAATGAAGAGAAAAAGTTGTCATTAAATAATTCCAGGACACCATTACCACATATTCAAGAAATGTTGAGGTTACCAATTTAAAGCAATATTTGACTTTTTCTGACCAAAAAAAGTGTTTTGATTTTAAAAAAACTTCAAAAATACTGGCCTTTTCTAGCGTTTCCTATGCTCCCACCTCAAGAGCTCATCTTACGACTGATTAACCAATAAATTAGTTACAAGATAGTCCTTTTACCAGATATTGCACCAAAGTGCGATTTTCTGCATTCTTCACTTATAGAAGGGCAAAAATGGTATCCGTAATATAGTTTTTCTATTGTCTCAGTTTGGTGGTAGCCTATTTGCTAAAATTTAGTAAAATGGTCTCGCTAGTTAAAATACTAATTAAAAAAAACTAAAGACTAAAGAACTTTGAACTGGTGTTCACATGGTTTAACACGTCCCTCTCACACTAGACTAAATAGGTGATGACAGGGAAATCAAGGTTCGAGACCAGAGTTGGTTGTGCTGAGGCGGTTGTTTCCTAAATGGTCCTTTCATGCAAATTTCGGTACATATCCTTTAAATTTTAACTTACTCATCCATATCATATTAGTGTAAATATGCAGATCGCCAGAACGAGTAGTAGCTAGTAGGACGTGGTGAACAATATAAATAAAATTAACTAATCAAATTTAGAGCTATAAAAAAATTACCTTATTGATAATTTATAAACTTACTAAGCCTATATATATAATCTATATATATATATATAATCTATATATATATATATAATCTGAGAGATTTGACTAACCTTACAACATCTTGTGATTAGTAGGTCTATAGGCTATAGTACGTAAATCATCATTATGTAACTTCTTCCATTCCCCATTATATTAATCACTTTTTGATCAAATTATTTTTCTAAACACATAATAATAATAATAATAATAATAATAATAATAATAGTTGATGCAATACATCTATCTTGCTATGCGTGATTAAAATTACTTAATATAAAACTATATAGGCTTTAGCATACCTGCCTTTTTTTTGTCATGTATTATAAAACAAATCTTAGTAATTTAGAAATTGTATACAATTTGAAACACAAAATTGTTTTAAAATATAACAAAGCATTTAATTTAATCTCAATTATTTTAGATTGCTTGTGTATGGGTAAGTACACGTCAAATAAAAAAGGAAAGTAAAAAAGTAAAAAAAACCCACAAATTTGTGATTGTTCCAGCTTTTGAAGAGCTAAAAAACAAGAAGAACCCTTGAATAAATATGAAAACATGACTGCCAACCAAAACAAAGGCTTTTATTGAGAGCAATTCAACGTTAACACAAACATGGTACTTGTCTTTCAGCGCGCTCTTTCTATAAAACCAACAATAAATTATTAACGAAATATTGATTGTCTCCACTACATATATTCATCAATAGTATTTACATTACTAGGAGGGGTGGGGGGTAGAAGCAAAGAATGTTAACAGAAATGAGCAGCAATCAATGTTTTAATATTTAAAAGATTACGTTGCACAATTTATTTGAATATCAATGATACAAATTTAAAGATAAACTAAAATAAAGATACATTTTTATAATCTTGCTTCAAATCTATTTTTCGCTTCGATTAGGACTAAGTAGAATTAAGTAAATTCAATTTTATATTTAAAAAAACAACTTGACCTTCTCGTCCAAGAATATTTAGGGGTTTCTCAGCTTCTTACTAGCCGTCCGGGATATTCAAATAATATGCACAATAAGGTGAAGAAATAGGGAGCGTGAATAAAGGGCAAAGTTTTGCAGTTTATTATCAAAACTTTTTTGCAAAAAGAAATATTTTTTTCTAGTAGAAACATAGAGTTTAATTTTCTTCACATAGTGACCCAAACAGTTGCTGAATATCTGTCAAAGGTGTCTTGGCATTTCATAAAAACTTTTTCTATTCATTTAAAAAGTTTATCATCTAATGGTACTATACTCATAACAGATATTCAACAGTAATTGTTGTTTGTAGAAAACTAAACTCTATATTTCAATTGGAGTAATATTTCATTTATTTTGGCCAAAAAATGTTTTGTTATAAAAAAAACTGCATAAACCCTAGCCTTATCTCACGTTCTCTACACTCCCACCTTAATAGGGAAGAATTTGTAAGGATACAAATGAGAAGAAATGAATCTGCGTTTGCGTGGAGGGTAGTTATAGAACAATTTATTGAAAACTACCCTATTTCACTCAGCCGAGACTAGAATCCTAAAATCCCGTTGCCAGAAATCTGGTATATTTCGAGAGTGACTCCTTAGAATGTTTGAAATTCGATGTGTGCAATATAAATATATTATATTAAAATAGCACTGTTAGTTTATGACAAATGGCTAGGCAGAGAGAAGTCGAATCCTATCTTTCTCAAAAATCCAAATCTCAAATATTAATCTAATTTTTTCTTTCAAATCTCTAATCCAAATTTGAATCTTTTAATATTAACCAATTTAGAATTCTAATGTAATCAATATAATTAAAATTGAAAAGTTGTTATCACTGACGAATGCTATTTTGTTTGTCATATCACTTACGTCATAAAAACAAAGAATCTTTTTTTGAATTAATAAAGTATATCAGTACAATTTTGTCCTTTTTTATGTTTTCTCACTCTCCCAAATACACAAGTGTGTAAATAATAATTACTGTTACCAATTGCTTAGAACTATATATAATTTAAACTAACAGGGTATACACCTAATAAGTAGTAAGACGCGGTGCTAAAAAAAAAGATAATCTTTTATCAGTAAAACCTCAGTTACAAAATAAATTATACTTAATCATATAACCTCTTCAAAAGCGTATTCCTATGAAAAAACTATATTTTATTGTTTTTAAACTAAGGATATTTAATGTATTTTTTAAAAATCACTAATGCTAAGAAAGACTTACACGGTTTATTAACCACTAAAATTTCAGTCCTAACATCTAGATATTTAATAACTACATTGTATTATGAGCCTGTATATAAAGAGTAAATATGTGACAACAGGACTCAGACTGTAATTCAATAATACTTCAAACCAATACAGCACGTGTCGGTTACCGACTCATCCAACTATCCAATTAATATGATATTATTTTATACCAATCTCAGTGGGGTGCAAAGTTACGTAGCTCTCTCAACATACCAGATCTCCCGAGACGAGTAGGTCACAGTTAGAATCCTATTCAAGTGACCGTGTATGTTTTTCTTTAAACATTTTCTTACTTTCCCTTAAAGCAAATGTAGATACATTTGTTATAAATTATCTCCTTCCTTATCCATACAATACTATAATAAATATGGAGATATCCTGAAAGGGTATTGACTCATGATGCAAACAAAAAAAGAGGTAAAAATAATATTGTATTTTAATTACTCTCTGATGTTTAAATTTTTCCTGAGAGTTATTTCATTGCCTCTTACTACCCATCCAAAATATACACATTTAGAGAAAATGTAGCCTTGGATGGGAGGGGAGTGACAATTTAAATGCCTATATGCTAATGTTTTAGGGTTTAGGAAGGTTGAATTTAGAGGAAGTATAACCTCATTTGTGTGAAGGGAGATTGGAAAATCATTTAGGAAAAACCATCCTCTGTAAACCAGACCGGGGATCGAACACTGATCTCACCACATTAAGCAATATTTTCTATTGCAAGAGTAGCGCCTTAGACCATATGACCACAGAAATAGGTGAGTGAGAAATTATTTAGGAAAAAACACGTTCAGTACATCCGGAAGATATTCGAGGCTATTTATTGTAACAAATTAATCGGACTAAATAAGTTTGACATTTACTCTGTGTGCCCATCGAAGCAGATTAATGAGGGATGGGGGAGTAATATCGTTCCTGTTGTATATTATATTATTTTTTAAATTAGTTTGATGATATAATCCTGTGTCTGTATCTGTGCCACGCTGAGTATCCCAAAGCAAACAGGCTTAATTGAAATTCAATCAAAGATACTACAAACAGCACGGCATACCATCGCGTTCCTAAAATCCCAACCAATGCATTCAAAACTCCGGCAATATCCAACTATAATAACGTGGTACGCTACGAAGCCCGCAGGGACAAGAGATGTAAACAAACATATTTGATTACTTGTTGATGCGAATGTAAATTGTAAATTCGGTCAGCAATCATGGGGAATGTAGCCCAACGCATCGGTGTAATATCTCTCTATAGTCTATTGCAAAACCAAGTGACACTCCAACATAAATAGGTAGATCTATTATCAAGGGTGTAATAGAGAGTATAAAAACCTCTATTTCGAAACATTGATTAGTTTATAGCCCGTTTCAGTGGGCACGTGGGTTCTGGAGTCAAACACGTCTCATCTGGTTAAACTGATGAGGAGGAGAATGGGGTTTGAATTCCGACTGAATATATTTTGATCAGTTTTCTTCACAGATTCTTAATTCTAGTCCAAGCTGTGCACATTTTAACTGAGCTATAAGAGTAGAGATGATTAAGTTTGAATCCCGATTAAATGTACTTGAATTTACTTGGAGAAAAATTGAGGGATAGCTTTAAGAAACACAAGACTCAGTATATCTAGCCGGGACGTGAAACCTGACATTTTCATCACCGGCAAGTCCGACTAGATAAATCTAGCATTCAATCTCCAAATATTTATTTTCTAAAAGGTTTCCCACTTTCTTCATGGAAATAAGGGAACTTTTCCTCTAAAATTATACCTTTCATTTAAATACTCCGTTTGTGTAGATACGCGGATAGTCCGGACAGGTAGTATGATTCGGTTCACACAAAATAAAATGGCCATAGGTAGCAGGGAGCTTTATCCAAATTATTAATAAAGGATTCCAGAATTGACTAAAAAATAAAAAATAAACTTTACTGGGTGTTTGGGGAACGTGGTTTTACAATTTCTAAATAATAAAATTAAACAAGGTAATTTTATTTTATCTTTAAAAACATAAAAATCCACCTTAAGATTAATTAAAATAAATGCATTTATTTTACGCCAATTTAAATCTAATGTCTATATTTTATCCCCCAAAATGATATATTAGTGTCGTAATACATTAGGATTCTAACGTATAACCTATTTTTATTATGTTTTGGTATACTTATAATGTTCATGATTATTATTAATATTACACTTGCACATTTCAATTAAAGAGTTTTTTAAAATAGTGGTACATATTTGACTATGAGAATTATTTGGGGAACAAAAATGGGCAGCATTGTGTTTTATGGCACATTGTTTTCATGCCTATTTATACTCTTAACAGCTAAAAACTTTTTTTTCCTCAACTTCATTTCCTCATCCTACTTCAAGTAAGGTAGACTTTGGTTACCATGGTAACGTAACAACACCCTTATCCCTTTATACACACACATACAACTCTCTATAGAGAAATATAACCCCTTCCTCCACTTTTCCCCACACGCTTTCCAACTAACTCTTCGGCAACCGTAACCAAGGTATCACATGGACCAAATCGTGAGGCGGGGAGCAAAATGAAGGGAGGGGGATGTGGAAGAGGGGGGAGAAAGAGAAAGGGAGAGAAGTTTGATCTCATTCTCTACAACAGGACGTCCTCTACACTCTATAGAGATTCGAGTGACATTCCTCGACTAGAAACAAAACAAAAAAATCCACCCCCTATACCAAATTTTAGCTAAGCCCATACACTACCTACCACTCCCTATCTCATTTAACTTTTGTGTGCATCCAAACATACACCCTCTCTCCACCCTTCATCTTTCAAAATAACTGACTATTTTTACTTGTCCCCCACCCATTTGCATCCATGTGTGTTTTACAAATATACATTGTGTTAGTATTTGATTCCTTCGGGGGCTTACTTGCTCTTGCAGGAGGAAAATATGGAATGAGTAATGAGAAGGAATGGAGAAATAGATCTAAATTTTAAATAAAAATGCGTTTTTTTTTACTATTTGTTGAAAGTATTAAAACGAAAGCTTATTAATAAAATGTGTTTATGGTGCTATTTTTATTTACCATACGGATTACAATATTATTATTATTATTATTATTATTATTATTATTATTATTATTACCAAGTTTTCCCAATATATAAGTTTTTGGATTAAATAATATATTATTACAATTAGTGATTATTGTCTAAATGGTTTGTAATTATTGAAATAAAGAAACATAATATATTGCGTATGGTCTTGATCAATTAATGTTAATGAAGGATGCATCAATTTTAATCCATACACAATCTGTTGATACTATAATTCTACCAAACATTCTTTATTATAAGTACAATTGTATTATTATTTGTTTGAGGTATTTAACGTGCACTTTCTGAACCGACTGATTATATCAGCACACGAGAATTTCTATGAGAGAGAGAGAGAGCGAAGTAGCGTATACATTTTTCAGGAAAAGGTACTTTCACATACCCTTCAGGGATCTTTTACATTAGCCATGGGCAAACTACGGCCCGCGACGTTGGTTTGTGTGGCCTGCACACAAATTTAAATATTTCGTGATTTTATTAACAAAAATGACAAATTATATACACAGTAATTGCCTGTTTTTTTTAAATATGCGAACAAATGTCTCTTCATTTGGAATTAACTTATCAGCAAATTAAATTACAGCAAAAAGCTAATAACACGTCGAGAAGTTTAAAACAGCCACAAAATGTTTTTGTGAGAAAAACAAAAAAAAACACACAAGAGGTTACCACAAAGGCAAGTTTTGTGCTTGCTTATAAAATTGCCAAACTGAACAAAACGTCTTCTAAAGGAAATTTTTCAAAGGACTGTATTCTTGATGCTTTTGATATTGTCTGGCCAGAAGTCAAAACAAAATTTGAAGCTATATCTTTGTCAAGGAGAAATATAGTAAGTATTAGTGTACCAAAGCTATATATAATAGCTATATGACTAATAAAGTTATTTTTGTGTGAAAATAAAGTTCATTATTTAGTAAATTTAGATTTTTGTCACATGCGGCCCGCTAGATACCTTATATATGTCCATGTGGCCCTCGAGTAGAAACGTTTGCCCACCTCTGTTTTACATGTCACAATTGACATGGGACCGAAGACTTTACTCCCCATCCGAAGGAAGTTGTGTTAGGGATTTTTATCGCTCAAGACAAATCTGTGGATTCCAGGTAAGTTTGAACTCACGAACATCGGGTCCCGAGGCAAGAGCTTTACCCCTAGACCACAGAGATCGACTCTTGTAAGGCCGAATCTTCTTAATGTAGCTTTAATTGCAATATTGGAACCTTTTATATAAAGAATTTTAAATGCATTTTCAGAAATATAACAATACTTGTTAATCTAAAAGATTTACTCAATTTAGTGGTTGAAAGTAAAACTAAAGTAAATTAATAGCTATTGGTATTACTCACAAGTTAACGCGACTCCACAAGCACTAGGACTTACCTATAAGAACACAAAGAAAGAAAAATCAGCAAACTTCTTTACAAAACTATTAATTTGACATTCAACTATGAACATAGTTTTTTCTTACCACTGTTTATTATTTAATATGAAAAGTAGAATATTTACATTTATAAAATATTGCATAATATTAAACGTATTATAAATTCCAAATTAGTTAAATTTCTCATGAAGAGCAGTTTTGTATCGTAATAAAGGAAGTGATAATATCATTATATTATAGACTTTGATTAATTTTTAATGATTTGATAATGGTAAAAGAGGGGAACTTTATAAATATAATTCAAACCATTTATTTAATTACAAAATAAGCTTCTGGGAATTGAAGGAGAAAGCAGAAAAAAGGGTGCATTGGCAGTCTAAGTTCTCTGTTCTGTCATAAGATCTACTATTAAAAATAATTTTACTTTAATTAGGCCTGGCTTGACCAAACCACTTATATATTAACCTAAATATAAACACAAACTTTAGATTTCAGAAATGATTCATCTTTAGCTTCAATCAAGAAATAATATTTAAATAGGAACATATGAATGCTTAAATTTTAAAATTAGAGAATATTTATTGCAGATTATTATCATTATCTCACTTTCTTTCAAACTCTAACTTAAGAAAATTAGTTTTTGTCTTGCACTATATTCTATTCTACATTAAAATACAAATAAACAATTGCAGTTTTTGTATAATTACATTAACATATTTATTCTTAATCATACTATTCTGAATATCCAGTATTAGTTTTTTCTTTAGTTTCAATAAAAAAAAAATTGTTTCATTTCAATAAAATATTTTCAGGTAGGAATCTCATAAATAGTGCCCCACGTATTGAGACATACAGCTACGTGATGGGGCCAAATCAAAATGCTCCACAGATTTTTATTTTTTATTTTATATGGTTGTCGCGCTGAGAAAAATAAAATGCCTGTACAACCGAGGAAAAAAAAAGACAGACAATAAAGGCAAGGAAAAAACTTTTCACCAAAAATGCGTTCTCACAATACGTGATCAACATATCATTGTAGCTCATAGCTGCTTGAAGATAGATTGAGGAAATGACACAAGAAGACTCCAAATCTAGAGAGAGAGAAGAGAAGTGGAAGGAAAAGACGGCAGAAAGTCTAAAGGGAAAGAAAGTAGTGCACACTCACCCTACGTTTCTTTCCGATCACAAAATTGGTAACATTTTTGGAATATTCCAAGTTCCATATATATCCCCCCCTCCAAAACTCTCCAACCCCCCAAGGATAGCAAAAAAAATGAGGGGGGGAAGCAAAGGGGTAAAAGAAGAGAAGAGTACTATAAAGGGGTGGGTCTTTCTTCAAGTCTTTTCGATATTGTTCTCCCATCCCTTCAATCTGAACTCCCCCTTCTTCCTGAACATTTTTCTCATCCATCGACATTTTTTTATTCACTTTCTCTATTTTTTTACAAGAAAGTGAGGGGGTAGTATTTGTAGGAGTGGGGAGTATCCTCGGGTCTTGTCATTCCAATTACTTGGCCGCAAGAAAAGAAATTCGATATTATCGATTATGGCGAGGACGATATATTGAATGCCATATCCTCCGCTATGACTTGCGGTAAGAGGTTATACGGACCAGTGGATTGTGACACATTAATATCAACGGACGTCAAAACCGTTTAAAGTGTAGTATATACGATCGCTATTTTTTTACGAGTTCATAAAATATTAACTAATTTAAAGTGTTAAAATGAAATTATTTTAAGAACTACGGCATTATTTTAGTCCCTTATGCAAATCATAAATACTGAGAATACTATTAATTTGTTTGGTATTTTTTCATACCAGAATAAAATGAACCTTGGCTATATTTTAAGGATATTGTCAGCTGGCAAATATATCAGAATATTCCTTTATACTAATTTTTAAAACAAATTAATAAAGAACCTCATTTATTGCACACATTCATTTATCTTACTTTATTTATTATCTCCGGTCTTTATTTCAATATCCGGACAGCACAATCACTCATTATTTAGCTAAACAAATTTTTCTAATAGTTTTCAACTGATATATTATGTCATTAACAACACAAATCTTCTCAAAAAACATCACAGAAATATATTTTAGGTGAGCTTGAATAAATCAAGATATTATTTAATGAAGTGTGCAATCTGACATGCCAATCCTATGCATTTAAATATATTTAAATTACTCAATAATATAGATGAATTGCATCTGGCATATTTAATTTATTTGCAGTAAGGCTGAGTTGGTTTATACACATTAATTTTAAACAAGTGAACACAATTTAGGAGTAGTTTCTCTTAGGTATTTCATTTAGCTGAAAGTTTTGGATATCATTATATCACAGTAAAGTATTTAAAACAAAGATTTAGAGAATATGAACAGTAACGAAATGAGCGAATCTCCCAAATGATCATGGTTATTCCTTGGTAGCCCTTTGCCACAATGTTAACACATATTTAACAGTTTACCGAATTAAAAATATCTATTAGCTCTAATTACTGTGAGTTAAAGTCTTGCACCAATTTCTTGACACATTCTATATTTTCTTATAATTCACCATTTTTATTCTTGTTCTTCATTAAATAAAAAGTAATTTACCAACATGTTGATATAAGTTTTTCTAATAAATTAATAATAAAAATCATATTTAACCTAGTTTACGTAGACTATGATAGAACTCTAATGAATACAAACCAAATTTTCATGTCTACTCGTTTGGAGGTATTTGTCTTCACACCCCCCTCCCCCCTTGCTTGGAAACCCTAGTTCCCCACCTCACTCTCACATTGAAACCCACCCATCCCCTTCCAAACCATTCACAATCCACCCCTTCACTGACTTGGTTTGGTGAGCTTCCAGAAGCCTTAACACATCTTAATCATCTACTATTCACACGTTCTGCACACACACACACACACACACACACGCGCGCGCGCGCGCGCGTGCGGTGAGTAAAGTCCCGTCAAGAAAACGTGTCCTATCATAAAATATTTGAATTCTCGCAAGCATTATAGTTAAGAGTCCGATGTAAATATAAATGATTTTTCTTTTACCGTTTTAAAAGTTACTAAAACCATTTTCATATTGGCATAGGTAAATCCATATTATTCGTAACTGTCACTTTTCTTAGAAATCAAACTAATAAAAACAATGTTTCATTATTTTAGCAGTGCGTCTTACTTTTTACCTTACTTTACTTACCTTTTAAAGGTCATACGCATATATATTAAACAACTTACTTACATTTTCAAGATTATACGCATATATACTAATTACGCTAACGTGTCAAGGATGAGTAAAGTTGAATTTAGAGGATGTACACCCGTATTTGCGTGGGGGATGAGTAGAAAACCATGTAGGAAAATCCACCATTGGTAGCTTCAACAAGAACTCGATCCTTAATCTCCCCGTCATCAACGGTCTAGTCTATTGCGAGAGTGATACCTTAAACCATGCGGCCATTGAAGCTGGTAATAACAAAGGGAAAGGTTATAAATACTAAACATAACATATTCAACTGAAATTAAAATTTCTAAAGGTTTCTTATCATCAATATCCTAGTATATAATAATAATAATCAGTATTTATTCTATTTATGTTATTAAAAAACAAAGAAGAATTTCAATACAACCCACACTGGTAGACGGGTGGATATAGGCGTCAAGCTTGTCTAGTCTGATATTTTAGTGACGGGGAGGTTAGGATTTAAATCTTCACTAGGTGTGCTAGGTTGTTTCCCCATTAAATGCTGCAAGCCCACTCTCCTTTAACGCGAATGGGGGTGTATAACATTTCAATTTTAACTTATTTATTCCATTAGGGTGATTAAATGCGGATAGTTCTAAGGTGTAGTAAAACGCATTGAGCAAACAACCCATCTCAACTAATCTTCTTGATAGCTACTAGCTGAAGAGCCTGACTTTGCAAGGTAGAAATGTTTTAGATTATTTCGCTTCCAAACTGAATAATTAATTTAAAAAAATATAATACAAATTTTAAAATTCTGGCTTTGAGGTGCACCTTTTCGTGCACAAGAGCTACTGATTTTTAAAATTTCAAACCTCTGCTTGCGGTAAATATCAAGTAATGCTCATGACAAACAAACAAACTCTTGATGTTATTAATATAAACAGTATAATATAGGAAACTGACATGATTGAGGGTAAGACCAGCTCTTTCAAAGATTGGAGAGCTTTTTGGTATTCATCTTCAAAAACAATGCAAGTTTTGGCCGATGGCTGAAGTTTAAGGGCCGTAATTATCTATATTCTCAAAAGTCAACCGATCTTTCACTATTCAAATAACAAGAAATTTAAGTTAAATGAGAGATTGGTTGCCTTTCAGATCTCGATTATGTATTTAAGACACTAAGTAAAAAAAATCATAATAATTGTTATTGCCTAATTTAAGTGACGTAATTTCATTTCGTCTATCATCATGTCAATTCTGTATTAGAATACTTAGTGTCCTAGAATCCTTTACTTCAAACACGAACAAATTGTTAAGTTTATTTGGGTATGAGACCACTTGAAATACGTGATTAAATAAGTTACCACTTACATAGCTAAACGTGACTTTAAGTCCACCTATAGTATAGGCTTAGCTATCGTTTAACATATAAGTCAAAATAAACATTTTTAAAAAGTGTTAGCCAAGTTGTTTCCCTTCTTTGTCGATACAATATTTCTTAGAAAACAACTGAACAAATTGTCAGACGTGCCACGTCAAGAGAGGTGAAAGATAAAACCTCCAACTGGTCAAGTATATAAGTTTATTTTGTACTCAACAAGGTGTCAATGAAATTCTGGCCACGGCAGTGGTGACACGAACCGTCTGGGATCCCCCCTGACCCCCAATCACTCCCTCGGTCTGCGACGTCCCTTTGCACGCGCCACCGTGTCCCTCACCAGAGGACGTGGCGGTCATAGAAGGGGTGTCCGTGATTCCGTGCACGTCCGTGCGTGAAGGCTAACACAAACACACATCCCGGGTGGAATCCTAAATGAGTGAAGGTTCTAAGTGCAGCAACCAGTAAAGGGTGGGGAATATTTCAACCGGAAAGGGGACGATGATGACAAAACAGTTTTAAGAGTCTGATGACTCTGGGTGCAAGAACTAGGAATGGCTTGGAGGCATTAAAAACAATGAAGGAAAAACTAACGATCTGTGAGGCCTTGGTGGCATTAAATACAGTGACTAGAAAGGGGTTGTAAACATGTTGACATAGTAAGGCAAAACGATCGATATTAGTGTTTTGGGTGGCTTAGAACGCGACATTCAGCAAGGGATGATAACTATTTTGACTATAAGGTGGACAAAACTAACGATATGAGAGTTTGTTGGATGGCTCTAGGTACAAAAACTAAACAAAAGGTGATACATATTTCGACCAAGAAAAAGTAAACGAACGTTATGGGAGTGTGTTGAATGGCTCTGGGTAAGATAACTAGTAAAGGGGAATAAACATTTTGAGCAAGAAGGACCAACTGAGGGATATTAGAGTGTGTAGGATTGTTATTAGTCTAGCAACCAAGAAGGACAAAATGAACGAGAGTGCATTGAATGGCTCTTGAGCTCAGTGGCAAGAGAGGGGTGGTGAGGAGGGGAAAACGAGTGACATGAGACTGTCTTTAATGACTCTGGTTGCAACAGCTAGTGAGAGGTGCTTCACGCTCAAACCAAGGAGAAGAACATTAATCAGATAAAATTTTGTTTGAGTGCTATAACCAGAGAGGGGTCTTGCAAATACAAAACAAGGAAAATAAAACGAAATCTATATGAGAGTAGGAGAGTAAGAATAAAATATGGTTGATACTTGTAAATTTGGTGTTATCCTAAAATGAGTCCAATATAATTAATACCGGATTCTCAAGTCCTATTTTATTTTTGTTATATTAACCTGTTAATAGATTGATTAGGCAAGTTGTGCTTAGCTCTGACCAAATATAAAGGGGGGGCTAGTGCCACGTTCATCCTAAGATACTTAAATGGGAATGGTTCTACTTTTTAAAACGTTTTTCACCTTCCCTTAAAGCAAATACCGGTGAATACATTTAGAACTCACAGCAAGTAATATGTTCCTTAAGGCTAAATAGTTTTAACTTGGTAATCTCCAGAACTGGCATGATAGAATATGCATTAGAAAATAAAAGTGTGAGTATGATGTATTAGGCCTTTTAAACTTAAAATAAAGGTATTTAAGGTGTGGACGTAAGGAACGTTAAGGTTAGGCCTTCCCTCTCTCAGTGCCTTTGTAGTTAATAAATAAAATATTGCTCCAGTACAAACATATCGAGTTTAATTGTATTCACGTGGTGATATCAACATTTCTTGGATATCTGCCAAGGATGTCCTGGAATTTAATGACAATTTTTTCTCTTCATTTAAGAAGTTTATCCTTCTAGTTCCACTATGGTGGTGGCCGATATTCAAGAACTGTTGAGATCACCATATGAAGAAATTTAAACTATATGTTTGTACTGGAGTAATATTTTATTTATATTGGCCAAATAAATGCTGTGCTCTAAAAACGGCCAAAAACACCGGCCTTTTCTCGCTTCCCCTACATTACATTAGTTTGGTACACCTGGCCATTGCTTCTTAACTTTGATGTGGTCTCTATTTCTATGCGGCGACTTAAATCACAGTGACCTATTTTGTGACGAGTGTGAACTCCAGGTGTGCTCAGAGTTAATAAAACTGACTGTATAAAGTGATATGACCCGTAGCTGCTGGCAGCCCCTGTTTGTGTCACATACCTAACTTCTAGGGGGATGGAATGGGATGAGAGAGGACTCCCGACACTCAATAGGAATTCCTAACACGTCCTTCAGACCTGACAAATTCACGCACGCCGCCATAGTGTCAACTAAAATATATGAACAGCGACCGTGAGCCTGAATTTAACCATGTCAAATGTCCAAAGATCTGAACACACATGATAGCATTTATAAAACAATATTTACATGATTTAATTTTTAGTAGCCATACAATATCATGCTACTAAACAAAAACTATTGTCTAGATTTTAATTACTAAAATGCATTAAGTGTTTGTTTGAAATGAGCATTGCGTGGTGTCCACCACATAGAGAGACCTGAAATTTTAAAAATTATTACCCCCTGTGCACGAACGTGTCCACTTAAAATCCATATATTTAAACTATCTATTATATATTTTAAAAATTAATTCAAATCTACCCGATCAATGCTGGGTACTTCAACTATCAAGTAATAATGAAAACCTAAAAGGAAATGACGCGAATAATTTTGACAATCCTTGAAAGACGACTTACTGGATGGGAAGTATCTGATAAAACATAAATTCAAGATAGAATTTTAAAACAAAACTGTTATCGATTATAATTTTTTCAAACAATAATATTTATTAATATTTTAATGGTCATAAAACATCATGCTATAAAAAAAAAGTCCGTAGTATAGATTTGAATTTGAGGAGTTACTAGAAAACATTTTCTAAAGCAACTCCAAATCTACCCCAATTCGGTGGCCGATTGCTCTAGGCTTAACTATACTAAACTGCTAATGACAGGGGGATTGAGGTTTGAATCCTTTTCGGATGTACTGAGGGGGGAGATTTCCTAAAGAGTTTTCCACTATTTCTTTCTCCACACAGTCTCGCTCTACACTAGAATACGAAAGACTGGGAGATTGGAGCTGGATCTCGATCTAATGAACTGAGGGTGGTTTTTCCAAAATGGGTTTCGAATCTACCTCAACGCGAATGCGGGCACACTTTCTTTAAACTTATACATACCAAATCACGACGCTCCCTTATGGAGTAGGCAAGAAATTGTACACATAGCTAGAAAAACAACTCCGTACTTAATTCTGCCTCATTAACTTTCTCCTCACTTCCCTTTCCCCGCATACTCCCTTCACTTGAACAACATCCATACACCGAGTCATACATGCTCTTTTATTCTTCAAAAATCTTAATGTTGGTCGTTTTTACACATTCTTATAAAATATCTAGCCTTCTCTAAATTCAATCTTCCTAATTCTTAGCAAATTAGTGTAATTAGTCCATAGACATATAACTTGAAAAGTAGTAAGACACAAGACAATTAAAGAGAATTTTAATCAAATTGATCAAAAAAGCACAATGTTTAATTTATTGATGTTCCTATAAGAGGAAGAGTATTCAGGAAGTATTTTAAGCTGACTTGAACATCACTGCATAGATAGCTAAAAATGAAAATAATAATAACATTATATATATAATTTTACGTACAATGGTAAAATGGCTATAAAAATTAAGTACTGTTCTATTTTAATATTTTTTCAGATAAAAATATTGATTTCCAGGCTAACGCTCCTTTCTTTTGTTCACGTTCAAATGAGTTCCCCCTCCATCTTCTTGAATATCTCCCATCACTTTCCTTTCAGCCAAGCAAACCTTACTCCTCCCTCTACCCCCACACACCTACCAATTCCTTTTCCCTTTCACCACCTCATTCCAAGTTTGCACAAAGTTGGGTTTTACTCATTACCATAGCTGCAATTAAACAGCGTCACCGGGGTTTAAGAGAGGGGGGGGNCAAGTTAGCAGAAGGGGGGGTTTTACCCAATACCAGAACGAAAAAGAAAAGGGGGCGGGGGGGTTTAAGGGGGGGGGGGGGGGGAAGGGACGAAGAACACAGGAAAGAGGGTGACAGGATATAGGGGTTGGAACAACACAAGCTCTTACTGTGGCCCCCTTGCACCCCTCCAACGCCCCATCCTACTCCTTGGGAACACCGTTTGGAGTGGTCCCTTTGAAGTCTCGACTTTCCAAAAACCGCTATTGCCAAAACCTCTCAAAAGCCGGAAACTTCGGGGTTGACTGTATAAAGATACGAAGACTTTGTGGGTACGAATGAAAAACGATACGTTGTGTTTGTTGCTAAGGAAATATGAGGCCTAGGACCTCCTTACCAAGAAGAGTGTACAGGAGTTCAATGGTTTAAGATGTAATATATAGTTTGGAGGGCCATTGGAAGAAACTTATCCAACAGATTTTTATACAGCTGGGAAATTTTATACACGATACAGATTTGGACACGTGTAAGATAAATTAGGCAACTTTTTTCTATGTTGGATGCTCTAAACTTATATTTCGTATTTGCTATATAGGGTAAACTATAAGACAATATAAATGCGTGAAAGAAGAAAATTAAGTTAATATTAATTCAAAGTTTTGTTTTGCAGTAACTGTTTACTCTATAATTAGCACTATAGGAATCAATGTGTTTATTATATTTGTACATTTTAAGATGTTAGATATTAAAAAGTGCACACATTCAAGTAGTGTAATGTATGAAGTGTTATTTAGAGTAAGCCTGGAATAATTTGATTCAAAATTAAAGAATTTTAATTAAATTGACCAAAACAATACAATGTTTATTTTATTGGTGTTCCTATAAGAGGAAGAGTATTAAGGAAGTATTTTTAGCTGACTTGAAAATCATCACATATATAGCTAAAAATAAAAATAATAATATTTTATTTGCACCACGTCTTACAGATCGTTTGGGCTGTACTCCCACATTCTAAATATGCTAATGAATTAGTGATTAGGAATCTTGAATGAAGAGAAAGTATTCCCGCGTTTCCTTGGAGGGAGAATGAAAAATAATTTAGGAAAATTTACCCTCAGTACACCCGATCAGGATTCTAGCCTAGATCTTCCTGTCATCGGCAGTCCAGACTACTTTTAGGGTGACGCCTTAGACCATGCAGCCACTGAAGCAGGTATTAACATATTTTGTGTTTAAAAATAAAATAAGAATTTTTTTAAATTTATATCGTAGATAGTTGTTGAAATAGATGGCCTTGAATAAATGAAAGTTCATGACCGCCAGAACGAATCTCGCGATTTAACCCTAGCCTGAGACACCTTAATCCAATCCTTAATCTGATGTCTACTTGTTCCAAATTTATTTTAACAAAATCCTCTCATCAAGGTCTTGGTCTACCGAAATAGATTTTGTTTCTTAAGGTTTCCTGGATAAAATTCTGTGTACACGTCTGTGACAGCCCCCCCACACGCGTCACATCACATTCTACCTTCGCCTGAGCATCTTAATCATCCTTGACATGTTTGGGGATGTATACAAGACATAGGAAACTTTCTCTACCATCCTGTTTGTTCATCTCTATTTGATCCAAATATATTACTTAGCTCTTTTTTTTTTACCAAAAACTGTCAAATTTTATATATATAAAAAGAAAATTGATTACGACCTTTACTGTCATACCCCTAGATACCTTTTACACAAGACACTCCATTAAATTTGCTTAACACTTGAATCGTTATATTAATTCGGAGGAATAAAACGATCCATTATTTAACTAATATAAATGTGTGAGCACAAAAGTTTCAATCAAACTACATAACATCAAATATTTTTGATAAAAATAAATGCTAGTTTATTAACGCATGATAAAAAAAAAGTTGGACGTGCAGTGCGAAAGGAAGAATCTAGAAGAACTGTGTTCAGAGTATTCACTGGTAGACCAAATGGGAAGAAACCATTGAGAAGGTCTAGAAGCAGATGAGAGGACAACATTAGAATGAACCTAAAAGAGTTAGGGTGTAATGAGGTGGACTGGATATAACTAGCTAAAAATATGGATAAGTTGCGTACATTTAAAATTTGGCAATGAACTTTCGAGTTACTAATGCCATACAATAAGTAAGTAATAAAACATCAATGGTGGATATCTATATTTTGTTATCCACTTGATTTTCCCAACTTTAAATGTAGATTAAATAATTCTGGGCCTATATTTTCAAACCAGAGGAATAAATTAAACTGGAAAGAAAACAAAGTATAAACTCAAATAATATTATTCAAATCATGGCACAAATGCTATCATATTTGTAGTGTGTAGTCAACGTTTATAATTTTTTTTAAAGCGTGCTTTTATTAATATTCCATACGAGAACTGTTTTTCAGAACATACTCAGAATTAATAACATTATTTGGAATAAATTCGAATTATATTTAATACAATTCACATGCACATTTAAACATATTAATTATACTTTCGTATATTTTCCCTTTTTAATACGTGCATAAACGCACACAATATTAACAAATAGCAATACAATCAGATATAAGTCTAACTACACTCGAAACATGTAATTAAAAGTTTTACAAAAATAATTACTTTATTTGATTAAAAATTAAAAATGGATGGTAATTATTTCAAAAACATTTTGTTGCTATATATTTATGCTAGCAGTTTGACCCGTTCTTCTCACGGTCAAGCAGTGCCAAAACTATATCAAATTAGAACGTCCAACATCCCGCTACCTTATTTTTTGATAGTTCCTAGCTGTACAATCCTCAAATAGTACATATATTCAAGACAAATTATTACCTTGACCACAAACTGAGTGCACAAACAAACGTAATCATTACCTAAGCACGACGAAACAATAAGATTAACGAGCTACTATACATGGTTAGAGAATATGTTGAAAATAGTTCATCACAGTTTGCCAAGGAGCATAAATAAATAGATAAAATATGATGTTTCAGAAATTTATAGAATAATAAGCATCATGGTTTTCTCAAAAGCACCACGGCTCACCGAACTTTGTCTCCAGAATTCGTTAATTTTTATTGTCATATCACTTGTACCGTCTACGTCACACCTTGTGGACTATTTGAAATGTGTGCCGATAGAGGTCAGTGGTGGAGTTTAGAAGAATGAGTCAGTGATGTACGAATTGTTGAACAGGATAGGGCTGACCCGTGCGCCGCACTAAGTTGAACAGTGTCAGACGGAAAACATTTCTTGAGTATCCTGTGGGCCAGCATATTAGTGTTTAAGTGTGTTCTGTTTCATTTGCCATACAATATTGTGGGCCATTAAAGATAATCAATTTACTCATAAATATAATTATATTGAACTTAACTTCATTGTGTTTTCTTACAAGTGGACTATTCTTATTTTGTAAACAAATAACGGGGGGTAGTAACCAAGTATCAAAGCTCAATTAGTGGAATGTTCTCGGTTAGCGAGGTGACGTGACCGTGTAGTGACGTATTGGTACTACGTTGTGTCGGGGAAATGTACCTAGTGATAACAAAGGGGTACACACTGCTAGATAGGTTATATTATTCATCTTTCAATTTTTTATCATTTCTATCGCAGGGCCTAAAAGGAACCTTGACGCAAAATTTCAAGTTCACAAGCCAGGGGTTGGAGTAGTACCATGTTGAGTTAAGTCCATGAGTGACTTTTGCCTTTTACACTGATTGTTACCCTTGATATAATATCCAACCCAATAAATAAATAAATTTACTTTTATAACAAAACTGCGAGTACTAAACTATAAATGACACAATGAAACGCACCAAGTAACGTCAAAAATAGCACAAATAATTTTTTAAGACCACCATATCAAATCAGTGTGTACCTTTACCTGATCTATTGATTAAAATATATAAAATGGCTGACTTTTATCTAGGTGATCCTGGTTTGACTCCGAGTAGTGCTGAAGAGGAAAATTAGGTGTTTTAGTCTAGATAAAATAAGTTAATAAGTCAAATGGTACTATAGTATGTGTTTTAGAAAGGGCACATTAAATATCAGCTTAAGAAATTATGCATTATTAAAGAGCAAAATTTTTTCTAATAGTAATAATAATAATAATAATAATAATAGCTCTCACAATAGATTAAGCTGTCAATAATGAGGATATAACAGTTCCGTTCCGGTCTGGTGTACTGAGGGTGGATTTTAATTAATGGTTTTCCACTCCCCCTGCACATAAATTGGGTACATTACCTCCAGATTTAATGCTCCTCATCACTAACACATTAGCGCAATTAACACATATACCTATAGCCAGAACGAATAGTGAGGTGGGCCGACCAAAATAATAATTACAAATTCACTAAACTTATTTTTGTTGACACCAATCGAATGTTTTTTTTACAAACGCTAATACCTTAGAATCCTCAGGAAATAAATTGTAGATCTTATTCGACATGAACAATTAAATATCAAATATATGATTATATTGTTGGTTTAACTTTTCTTTAGATAAAATATGGTCAAATATTTTGCATTAATCCCCTTCAATAACGATGAAGTTTGGTATTTATTATATGTTTTTATGAATATAAATCACCTTTAGGATGTAGCAGTAAGTAACATTAACCATACAGTTTGATTTAGACTAAATGAATTGGACAAAGTAGAAGAAAAGTTTAAATACATCAACCACAATACACACAAACACAATAACAAAGGTGTGTTCTATTTTAGAAGCTCCAGTCCCCTTTTAAACCTTCAATTAACCACAGTGTTCTGCCACAAAGCCTTACCAACCTCCAACTTTCCCTTCCTTCCTATGCCTCCATTTACCAAACAGCTCTTCCACAAAATCTAGAGATAGAAGCTTCTAGCGCGAGAAAATTAGAAAATCTCTGGAGTGTGTTTTCACACAACGTCCATTCCTTCCCCACCCCTTACTTTCCCTCTCCAAGGGCAACAAACCTCCCTCTCGTCCCCAAAACTACTCCAAAATCAAACCATCTTACGCACACGTGCAAAGACATCACTCACCATCAACTCACATTACACACAGGCACAAATGCATCACTCACCATCAACACACATTACACACATGCACAAATGCATCACTCACCATCAACTCACATTACACACAGGCACAAATGCATCACTCACCATCAACACATCTTATACACACGCACAAATGCATCACTCACCATCAACTCACATTACACACA